>CM031863.1:36754380-36781268 GCA_018697195.1 Certhia americana | reverse complement strand
GCAGCTGCTCCAAATCCAGAAGGTTTGGCCTCCTCCCGAGGCAGCACTTGTACACGCTCATCTCTCCTGCCCTGCCTTGGTGTTGCTGATCTCCCTCTCTCCTTCCCCAATAATCCTTCCCTGTGTTTTTCCTTGCAGGCCGTGCCCGGAGCCTCTTGTCTCTGTGCCGCATAGCTGTACGGAGAATCCTTGGCAAATCCCGCCTGGATCTGATCCATAGCCTTCCAATCCCAGACCCCATTAAACAGTTTTTACTCCACGAACACAGCTAAGGGGCGGCTGGCTGCTCTTGGGGACAGTTTGACTTGGTAAATTGGGCAGCAATCCTTCCCCTTTCCCCCTCATGGAGTGCACGTAATTCCCTGCTCCTTTGAAATTTTTTTCCCCCTCCAGATTTGGGGTGCAGTGATTCCGTGTGTTTTATCACCCTGGGGATAGGCTGCTAAATGTGTGTGGGTGTTGCTGGAGTAAATACAATATATCCTTTAGCTGTTGGCAAATGTGTAACCTCTGTTACTGCTCTGTGTCACACGCACACCTGGGGTCTCTGTGGCATTTCTGCCTGGGGAAAGTGTCCCTACTTTACTGTTTTTCCCATTACAGCACATAAAACTAGAAGTTCCTACCTACATTTTACTCCATATCCCATGGTAAGACCAGAGGAAACCCACCCAAATCCATGTAACAGGTCTGTTTTGTTTGCCTTGTAGAAAAGGGAGAAAAAAGAGGTTTTTTTGAGGAGCTGGGAGATTTTGTGCTTTTAATCACAGCGTTGCATTCAGCAGCCTGGGCTCCTTTGATTTCCAGTGCCTCTTCCTGCCACAAACTCCCAGGAGAGTCATTCTGCAGGGAGTCAGCAGCCTTTTGTTGGGATCTCAGGGCCAGCCAGTGACATGGTCAGTGCAGAGGGATTGTTGTCTAAGCAGCAACTTTAGAAGGATACAGATGATGGTGCCTCAGGATCTTGGGAAAAACCTCAGGTGATAATTGGTACTTGCTTTAACCTTACTGATTAAACTCAAGTCACTGTGTTATAAGGTTTTTTGGTTTTTTTTTTAAATGATTTTTCTTTGCTAGCTCATCCAGCTGGCAAAGGTAATTTTCCAGATGTGGCCTTAAAGATCAGAGAATCCCAGCCTGGTTTGGGTTGGAAGGGACCTTAAAGCTCACCTAGGTCCAAGCCCCTGCCATGGGCAGGGACACCTGCCACCGTTCCAGGTTGCTCCAAGCCCTATCCCTGGACCCTATGAATATTTACCCTGTAGGCCTCAACACGGGTTCCAAAATCTTTTCCCAGGGGCACAAACAAATGCAAAAGCAAACCAAAGCAGAGGATATTTCCAGACCTTCTCCAGGTGAGATGCAGCAGGCAGGTGAGGAGAGGCATTCCTCTTGCACCATTCCTTTCCCAGGCCTGCAGCTGGTTTTGGTTTTCCTGGGGCTGGCAGTGAGCTGTGCACAGGCTTTATAGAGGTGTGAACATGCCTGGGAGATGCAAACAGGTTGTAAAGCCTCTTGGCACCTTGCTGGGGGATCCATAATGGTTTGCAGGAGCTCGCCGTGCTCCCGAGCTCCAGTCCAGGGAGGCAGAGAATGAGATAGGCTGTCTTGAGAAGATGCCCCAGGAACAGCTTTTGGGGTTTGTTTTTTCCCTGAGGATTTTTACTTGGTTTGTAAATGGGACCCCCAGTTGGGGTGAAGGTGGCAGGATGCATGTGGACAGAGCTGGAGGGACCCACAGGGATCATTGATCCAACCCCTGGCCCTGCACAGACTATCCAACAATTCCACTTTGTGCATCCCTGGGAGCATTGTCCAAATGTTCCTGGAGCTTGGGCAGCCTTGGGGCCATGACCATTCCCTGTTCCTGTGCTCAACCACCCTCTGGATGGTGGTTCCACCTGGAATGAGCTGCAGTGAAATGCCTCAGTGGAAATGTGAGGGGCTGACCCAAAGAAATTGGGAGAATTGACTCAACTCAGTGCTTGATGTAAGTCTGGTCTATAATTAAAGCCGAGCCCGTTACAATGTTAATTAGAGATCCCATCCAAAGGATTCCCCAGAGCATGGATCTCTCCAGGTCTAAGGATGGTTCACCCAGCCCAGTAGCAAACCAGTCTGAGGTTCATCAGTGACTTGGAGACGTGCAAAATCAAAGCTTTGGACTGCCTGCATCATCCATCCAACTTCTGTCTTCACTGAGGGACTTTGCCTCTGGAAAAGGCCAAACCTTTGCCTTGAGGGCCTGGAATGAGTCCAACCTGGGGACAGCTCACATAAAATTAAGCTGTAAGTGCACAGGATTCTGTTGGAATAAAGTGCTTATGGAGATTGGTTGTTGTGGCTGCTTAAACCCAGCTTTGCTGTGCTGGTTTAATACACAGAGAATTTGGAATTTTCACTGTAGAGAGATAATAATCTTGAAATAGATTCAGAATATTCATAGACTTCTTTGTCCTGTCTTATAGGGCCAAACCCTACATCCTCTGCCTAAAACCTTGATCCATCCATCCTTTTAAACCCAGGAAGCAATAATCTTCCAGTATGAAATCTCAGTAACTCATGCATTTCTATCCTTTCACACTATATAAGCAGCATTTCTTTATGCCTTAGCTTGGAGTTCACCATTCTCTCCTATGCAGCAAAGCATTCCCTTTTATAAAGGTTTTTTTTTGCCCCTGTTGTCCATGGGGCATGCTCAGGTAATGTGAGTAAAAATGGAGTTCTGTAAAGTTGTGGGTGGGAAATGAAACATTCCTGCAATGTGCATCCCATCCATTGAAAAATGCCCATTGTGTTTGTGCAGAACATGTAAAGTGTGCCCGGTGTGGCCTTGCTGGAAGCTTAAATAGGACAGGATAAGATTTGGAAAATGCTTGAAGGACCAAATCAGATCTGGAATCAGCCAAGGTGCTCCAAAGCTGCTGTTTCACGCTGCCTTTCTTGTCTTTGTTGCTAGGGGAGGATTTCCAGCGCATGGAATGCTGGTAGCTGCAAGCCAAATATCATTTCCTGCTCATTTTGCAAAAGGTGGGGGAAAGGCATCTGGTGGGTTGAAGTAGTTTTTTAGTTGGTTAGGGAGTTTTGGTTTGTTTGTTTCTTATTTTTTTGTTTCTTGTTTTTCAGCCCCCAAAGTCAAGTGAAGCCCTTTTCCCCCCAAATCAGCCCTTGAGTCACTTTTTAGTCCTTCCTCTTCTTCCAGTGAAGAAAACCCTGGCAGGACACAACAGAAGGGGCAAAATGCCACTTCCAGAAGTGGCCATCAGTGCCAGACGGCTTTTCCCAGGATCAAACCGGTTTGGGACAGCAGCAGGATCAGGAGGGCTGGTGGGAGTTACCTGTGGTGAGCCTGGGTCCACATGCAGCCCAGTAAAGATACTCTGGTGCAAGAGCATGGAGGAGGAGGAGGAGGAGGGTGGCTCTGGATTTGGGAAAGCCTGGATGCTGCCGGCCTCTCCCTGTTCTGTAGCCACTGGAGGGGGCCGGAGAACCGCGGTCCCTGTGCGGGGGTTACAGCGCCGATGCCACCTCCTGCCTTGCCCCCCCAGCATCCTGAATATTTTCCACCCTCACACCGGGCTGAAGAGGGCTCTTTAAACCTCTCATTTCTGCTCCCGCACCCTTGGTAGCTCTGGAAATGCAGCTCCTCAGTTTGTCTTGGCATGCAAGTAGACGTAATTCTTCAAAATATTTTGATTCTTATAACTTAGCTTTTTTTATTTTGTAGCATTTTCACTGGAAAACTCCCTAGAAGCTTGAGCAGTGAGAGTTTCTGCTGGTTGCTCTGTTTTTACTGAGGATTAGCAGGTGCACCTGAGGATTTAGTCCCTGCAGCTGCCTCCAGGCGAGGGCACAATCCCTTTTTTAGGATTCCTGCTTTTTTCACTCCAGAGATGTTTGTCTGATCTGGTGCCAGAGTTTCCTCTGAAGGCAAAACCAGAGTTTTTCCTAAATTGGAAGAAAATGATCAAATGGTCTGGAATTACGGTGATGAAAAACAAAGCTGAACAAACGCTAATCTTAAATTTTAACACTTCCCACCTCAATATTCTTCTAATTTGGAGTATCTCCCTCCTGCCTCTCCATGCATCTCCCCCCAGGCCACCCCGAAGTGGTGCCCACGAGTCAGTGACAACATCTCTGTGCTGCAGCATGGAACTGGAGATGCGGGAGAGATCTGTGTGTCTGAGCTGCCAGTTTGGGGACAACAAATGTGGGATTGTTTAAAGGAATTGCAGGTTATTTAACTGTCCCCACCAGGACAGACAAGCTGGGATTTCTGGTCCCCCTCTCACTGAATTTCCTGGGTGACAGACTCACATGAGAGCCCGTCCTTGCTTTATATAACAACATTGCAACGTGTTCTTTATTACTCACGCTCGTTAATCTCATTCTAAGATCTGCAGCAGCAAGGAGAAGATTTCTTCTTGCACTGTGTGATGCCCAAATATTCACTCTAGGCTATGAGAACTGACCAAGTCTCTGGCAGTCTCAAAGCATTTCCTCTAGGATCTGTTGTTCCCACTCCCCAGGTGCTGCTGGAGAAGCCCCAAAGTTATCTAACTTTTTGTTGCTCCTCATCAGCTCCTCCAGCCTTGTCTTCCTTCCCAAGGCAGCTCTTTGTGACCCCTGCAAGTTGCAGCTGTGAAGACAAAGAAAGAAAAGGGTTGTGGAAGAAAAAGAAGGGAAAGGTACTGGCTGCCTCACCCCTGGAAGTGTTCCAGGCCAGGTTGGACAGGGCTTGGGCAGGGACATGGCTTTAAGGTCCCTTCCCACCCAAACTTCCTGGGATTTAATGGAGAGGGCAGTGGCTGCCCAAGCCCTGTGCCCTCCCCAGCCCTGCACAGTGACAGGAGGCTGCAGCCCTCATGGAGCTCATTCTCCCACCTGCATCCAGCATTTTTCCCATTCTTCCTTCTGCATCCAGCACTTTTCCCCCCAACACACGTGCGCTGTTGTGTTTTCCACCTTTTTTCGCTTGTTTTGCTGGTTCCCATTGTTCGTGCCTGGGAGAGGGCTGCAGTGTGCTGTTGTTTACAGGAAAGTGCTCTTTGTTTCCCCGGCGTGGAGCATCTGGTGTTTGTGAGAGGCACGGCAGAGCTTTCCAACAGAAACTCAGCCAGCCTGAGTGTGGCTGGCCAGGAGTCCACGTGTGCCACCGTGGTCTTGCTCCTAAAATGGGCCTAAAAACCCCAAACTGGGACAAGCCAGGCTGGAGCAGCCTCATGGAAGGTGTCCATGCTCATGGCAGGGTGTGGGATGGGATGGGGCTTAAGATCTTTTCCAACCCAAAAGCGCTCTCTGATTCCATAATCCAGCATGGAATGATAAATAAAGGCAAGATGGGCAGGATGGAGCAGGACAGCACTGTTGATTTATGGCTCCAGCCGTCCCCCTCAAGGCATCAGGATGATGGACGATCCGTGCACGCTCCCCTCCCCGTGGCACAGGCTGTCCGTGAGCTTTCCAAACACACCAGGGTGAGGTGATGCTTGCATTCTCGCTGATGGCGCCTTTCCACAATCAGCTGAAAGCTGCTTGGGGAATTTGGGAAGCTGGGCTCCAGCCATGATCTCCTTGGCCAACCCTGCACTTGCCTTTAATTTTAATAATTTGGCGACATTCATTTATTTTAACGTTTCGCAAAGCGGGGCCTGCGTTTCCTCAGAGAAAATGAGAGTTGAAGGATGGTAAAATGCCTCCATAAATTGGAAGTTAAATTAAGAAACAGTTTTAAGAGCACTGAGTGCTGTTAGCCCCATGTAGTGGTGTCGCTCAAGGCATTGTGAGCCTGTGGTACCCATCGGAGGCATGGGAGATTTAGGAGGCACAGGGAATAGGCTGGATTGTTCGGTGGGTGTTTCTGAGCCTGCTTTTGTTTGCAGTTGGAAGGTATTAATGGGTTCACCCCTTGTTTCACTTCCCACAAAATGCAGGTTTTTTACCAAAAATTTCTTTTTTGGGGGATAACTTCAGCTATGGAGCATTTTATATCAGTGTAGGAGCAGCTTCTGGGAGTTTTATCCTTTTGATCTTCTCTTTATGTGAGGAGTGTTTACAGGGGCCTGGAGTGCTAGGATAGGAGGGAATGGCTTCCCACTGCCAGAGGGAAGCTAGATGAGATATTGGGAAGGAATTCTTCCTTGTGGGGCTGGGGAAGCCTTGAGGTTGCTCAGAGAAGCTGTGGCAGCTCCTGGATCCCTGGAAATGTCCAAGGCCAGGCTGGACGGGGCTTGGAGCACCCTGGGATAGTGGAAGGTGCCCATGGCACCTGGACATTCACCTCCAGGTCCATCTTACTGAGCTGGAAAGGAATTTGGCTATATAATAAATAGTTTATAAGACTGTTGTCTGAAGGTGTTCAAGGCTTTACCCTCACCAAAGCAACCAATAAATCCTATAAATACCATTAGGCAAGCAGAAATTACCAGTTGTCCTGAGTTCCATTTAGTATCCTTTAATTACCAACCTCCATTAGTGCACACTTTCTCCAAGCTGAAGCATTATGGAATCCCAGAGGGATTTGGGCTGGAAGGGACCTTCAAGCCCATCTCACCCCACCCCTTGCTGTGGGCAATCGCTCAAACAGAGCTGGGGGCCAGCTGTGAGATTTGACAATTGAGAACTATTTTTAACCCAGCAGCCTGAGACAGTGTCTGGTCCCTCTTGCTGGGAGTTGTTCTTGCTGGGTGTTCAATGGAATTTTGGGCTGGATCCATCAACTTTCAACTCAATGATAACCCGGGATATTTCATGCATCGTGGACCGTGAAGATGCAGAGATGTCAGCAGAAGCTCTTGTGCCAACGCAAACAAGGCCAGGAAGTTTTACTGTTCCCATAGCTGGGAACCTTGTTCCTCTTCCCTCTGTGGATGTGTCTGTGCCTGAAGAGAGGCCACAAGGTGCAGGTAAACACAAATCCCATATTTCTATTTTTTGCTATCCAAAGACAAAAGATGGGAGAGTTAGAGATTAGTTGTGCATTCAGACTTTTGTAACTCTGAGCTTTGTGCTGCTGTGAATGGCTGCGGGATTGTGCTTGCTTCCCACAAGAAAGCATTCAAAATGCCACAGAGGCATGGTGAAGATGCATCATGTCCACTCTGAACCAGCACAGAATTCACTGGGAAGCCTTGGCTGGACTTTCCCTTTGGTTCCCAACTATGGTGTCTGTCTAGCTAAAGGAAAAACTCTTCCCCCAGAGGGTGCTGGGGCACTGACTAGGCTCCCCAAGGAATGGTTGGAGCCCTAAGGATGCCAGAGCTCCAGGAACATTTGGACAGTGCTCTCAGGGATGCACAGGGTGAGATTGCTGAGTTGTCCAGGAGCTGGACTTGGTGATCCTCGTGGGTCCCTTGCAGCTCTGGAAATTCTATGGTTCTTTTCTCTGGCATGAAAAATGCTCTACCCAGCTTTGAGGTGCCCGATCTGGTTAACAGGGGTCAGATGTTTGAACACAACTGAGGGTATTACATGGGCTGATTAAATCAAGGCAGCTGGCATGGATATCCTTCTGCAGATAGGTTTGGAAAACAGTTCTCATGCCATGAATGTCACTCAAGGATTCGACTACACACCAGATGGACCTCGTGTGCTTCCTGAGACCACCTCCATTTAAAACAAGGCATGGGCTCTCAGATGGAGCTGGTTCCACAGCCCAGGGTGTGGCTCGGGGATCAGGCCCACAGCTCCCTCCTCCTGATAGGATTCCTGATGTCTCTGTGCAGGTGGCTCCATCGGTGCATCAGCATTTTGCCTTCCCCAGTGTCTGGAGCTGCCTCTTGGCCTCCTCTGCATCCAGCAACCACACAGGGGATGGAGCAATGAGCTCTCCGCTTGACGTGGCTCGGATCCCATGGGAACATCCAAGCCTGGGCTTAGCCAGGCCCATTTTCTCCTTGAATTCAGGGTTTTTCTGTCACGCCTCTGTGCCCAGACTCCCCGAGTCCGAGCTGGTTGCCGTGGCCGTGTGCCACGTCTGGTGGCTGTGATTCACCGCCGGCGCACGGGAAGCCCAACCCGGCGATTCATTTCCCTGCAGCTGTTGAGCACTGACGTTGGTTAAACCCCACTGGGGACAGGGAGAGGGGATTTTTCACCAAATGGCCCCAAATGCTGAAGTCCCCACATGCTTCAGCTCTTACTCACCCTCTCCTAACAGCAGAAGTAGCCGCTCAAAGGATGGGTCAGAGCCTCCCCTTGTGTGAGGTGACGTCGCCCGCTGCAGAAACAAAACCAGTTCGTACCAGAAGACTTTAATTGGTTCAGGACTTTTGGAGCCCAGTGAGAAACTGGACTTGGGCAAACTTTATTTTGCAGTCTGAGGCCATGCTGCACATTTCACTCTTGATTTTTGCCTTTCTGTTCACCTGCAAGGTTGACAAGGAGCTGTGGATTGTGGGCACTTCAAGTTCCCAGTGGCCTGGGCACAGCAGGTGCCCAAGCAGCGCTGAGAACCCCATACTGCAACACAGAACCAGAGGAGAGAGGGGCCCTGGGCTTTTTGGGTCCCCAGGCAGATGAGGGACAGGCAGAACTTGATTTTTGGGTATGTTGTGGCTCACGGGATTTGCGTCAGGCTGCAATTCAGCAGGAGCCAGTCTCTTGCCGGTGCTGCCAAGATGCAGGAGTTAATTCTTATTCCATGAGAAGGCCAGAGCTTGCATCCAGCCAGTTCCCTGGGGTGCAGGGAAAAAAACGCTTTGAGAAATAAACACAGACACAAACAAACACCAGACTTGGCTCTCGGCTTCGCAGGCAATGGGAATATCTTTTAGATTCCTGTCGAGGTAATTGGCCTGCAAGGAAGCTTCCCTGCTCTGCCCTTTGGCTCCTGGGGAGGCTCTACTTGCCAAAATGCTTTGTGGTCCCTTGAGCTGTGCCTGGGCTGGACTCTGTTCTTCTGCCCAGCCCAGCCCGGCGCTCTCCCACACGCTCGCCGTGTTCCTGGTCTAACCTATTCCCAGGGATGTGCACTGAGCCTCCTTTCCAGGAGCCCCACCCTCTTCTCATGCATTTTATTCCAGTTCTCGGTGCTCCTCACAAAAAAAGCTTCTCCAAATCTCCCTTGCTGCTGTTGAGACTGTTCTTTCTGTGGGGTCTTTCTTGTGTTGCTGGGGTAGGATCTGATCCCACCTGTTTCTTCTCTCCTGAGCCTTCATTTGCATCGCTCCACACCTTCCTGAAAATCCAAGTTCAAATCCCTGATCTTCCCTGCACTGAATAACACACCAGAGCCTGGATGCTTTCCCCACCTCTGCAAGGTAAACATGCCAGCCTTTTCCAGGCTTTCAGAATTCAGGGGAATGTGGAAAATCCCACACTTGACAAACCCCATCTTTCTGAGCTGCTGCGTTTCCCCCACCCACCTTCCTTTGGGTTCCTTCAGCTTTGCAATTGTTTTTTGGAGTTCTAAAATGCTGCCAAATTTTCTCCTGGATCAGGAGGGAGAGGAACTTTGCTCCATAGCCCCCAAATTGCAGGATGGAACCGGGTGGAGTTCAGCATGGCTCTGTCTTTCCACGTGGGAATGGCAGAGGAAGCATCCCTGGCGTGTGGTGGGCTTGGTGCTATTCACGAAGCTTGTTTCGAAATCCCATTTCCAGTGTAAATGGAAGCTTGACCAAGAAAAATGCATTTTTAAGTGGGAATAAAAGAGCACTGAGCTGTGCAGAGTCTAATAAATACTTTGGGAAACCAACGGCTGGTTTGCAGCTTAGGCTGGATTTTTAAAAAATCCATCATTCACCCACAGTGAAAGGCAGTTTAATTCTCAGGGATCCTCCTTCAGGCAAGTGACAGTTTTCCTCAGGATCCTCTCTGCATCCCCAAAGCTTGACCTTGCTTCATGCCAAGCAGGGAAAGTGACACCCGATGGTTTTTGAATCACAAATGGAAAATCCATACTGTTTTGGGATAAACAGCACTGGCCATTAGAGTCTGTTTGGTTACCATTTGGTTACAACTGCATAAGGAACAGCTCCAGCGGAAAAAAAAAAAAATTAAAAAAATAAAAGAGGCAGCAGTAACAGTCAATCGTCACTTTTTTTTCTCCCCCTGCCTGGAAAACTTGGAATTTTATGGCCTATGAGCCACAAATTAGAATTGCAGGCAACAGATAAAGCTTGGCTATAAATCCAGCTAATGCCAGTGCCTGTTGGCAGCTGCAAGGTGGGGTTGTTAATGTGCCCCTGTCAAAATGGGCCTGAACAGAATCTTTCTCACCAGCCAGGATCACCAGGTGGGTCTGGATCCCTTTGGGAGAACAGAGCATCCCTGGTGCAGCAGGAAAGCCCTGTCCCCTGGGCAAGGACCAGAGAGAAGGCTGCTGCTCCTGTGGTAGCACCTGTTATCCCAGGAGGCTCCTTCAGCCTTTCCCCCAAAACTTTCCTTTTCCATCCTTCCTCAGGGAAGAGGATTTCTTGGCCATGTGTCCAGAAAATGAATCCCTGTACCTGTTTGTCCTTCCTCACAGGAAATTGTCCCTTCTTCCTGGCCTGTGGCTGCACTCCCAGCTCTCCCTCATGCCACACTGCAGGAGCGGGGCACAGCCCTCTCTGAGCGTTTCTTCCACAGAGGCCGGGACGAGGTCTCTGGATGGAAAAAATGCTTCACACATCCTGGACTGGAGTGAATTGCTCAAAGATGTTGCCACTTCAGGACTGGTGAGCTGGGCTGCCAAGTCTCCCAGGGTTGCTCCAGAAGGATCTGGCACCTCTGGCACATCTGTCTGGAGTAAGCCAGGGCAGCTCCATGTGCAGCGCTCCCATCTTTAGGAAGGAACCCAAAAAGTCTCAGCTTGGATGTTTCAGTGCCCACCCGTGGTGTTTGTTCATGGCTAGGGCTGCTTCCAACAGGAAACAGGAACAGCCTCAGGCAGTGGCTGCTCCTCCAGGAGCCAAGAGAGGGCAGGAATCGCTGTGCCACTATTTGGGATGTCTGGGACATCACATCTGGGACCTTGTGAGGTCTTGGTCTGAGCCAGTGCAAGGCCACGCTCTGAGGAGCAGAGAGAGTTTGGGCTGTTCCATTCCTGCTTAAGCACTTTCAGAGGCCCTCAAATGTCTGAGGTGTCAGGGGAATGTGTGTTCCAGAATCACTGATGGACATTGGGAAGAGCTGTCACCTCCCAAGCCATCAGGATGATTGTCTGAGCTGGTTGTATTGTTGTGGAGAGGGGCTTTGGACAAGGGCCTGGAGTGGCAGAACAAGGGAGAATGGCTTCCCACTGCCAGAGGGCAGGGTTAGATGAGATATTGGGAAGAAACCCTTCCCTGGGAGGGTGGGGAGGCCCTGGCAGAGGTTGCCCAGAGAAGCTGTGGCTGCCCCTGGATCCCTGGAAGTGTCCCAGGCCAGGTTGGGTGGGGCTTGGCACAGTCTGGGACAGTGGAAGGTGCCCCTGCCCATGGCAGGGGTGGGATGGGATGAGCTTGAAGGTCCCTTCCATCCCAAACCACTCTGGGATTCTGTGTTTGGTGTGTGTAGTCCTGCTGGTTTGTCCTGCAGGACAGCAGCATCTTTGCCAAGCTGGGGAGCCTGCAGAATAATTTTCCTTGGATATTCACAGACAAGGAGGCCAGGGAGCGTGAGGGGAACCTTGAGTCCTCACATCTTGCCTTGGTGCCTTGTCAAGCCACCAGTTGTGTTGCTCACCAGCACTCCTGGACCCCTGAGATCACTTTCAGATTGAAGGCAGAACTTCCAAGGGGCACAGAGCCATTTCAGAGCAGTCCAGAATTATTCTTAAATCTATTTATTTACAAAAAAAGAGAAAGAAATGGGCTTTCCCCCCTTGTTTTCCATGCCAGCATCATTGATGGAGTATGGTGCATAGGGAAATGTATTTCCTAAACCTCCAGGATATCTTTAAAATTTTTTTTCATTAGAGTAATTCCTGGACAGCACCCAGGATTTGAAAGACAGATTTAGGAATAAAATCCACACAGGGCCCACAGTGATAAGACCGGTTTTGCTGGTTGACTTGGGAACTAATGCACTGCATGCCAATTATACACATTTCTTCCCCTTTTTTTTTTATTCCCATTAAACATCACCATTAGCATTTGGACTCAAACAAACAAACAAATAAGCCCATTTAAATCCTGGATTTTTTTTCCCGTCCCTCCAACCATGAATAATTACAAAATAATCACCAAAATCTGGTTTCGTTCGGCGAACGTTTCCAGGTTTTGTTTTCTTTTTCAATAATCCTGGGTTCCAGCAGTCCCACCAACCCCTTGCTTTTCTTTTTTGGGAGGCAATTTCAGCTGGTCACATTCCCTGATGCCTGGCACAGCACGATCAGGGAGCATGTGAGCTTCTTTTAATGCGTTTCATCTTGACAGGGAACCTTTTCCCTGCCTTTCCTCACGGCCTGAGCACGCAACTTTTCCGAGAACGTGGCCCCAAACTCCAGCCCCGCTGCAAAAGTGGCAACATCTGCCGGGAAAGCAAGTTTTCTCCCACTTAAAATGCTGGCAGGACCTAGCAGGGCCTTAAAAACATTCCTTTAATTGGGCTAATTGCATGTGGTTGGAGCCATGTTGAAGCTCAGCTCCGAGTTGAGTGTTTGGTTAATGTGGTTTGGGGTCACGTGAGGTCAGGAAAAAACCCACCCTGCTTACCTAGTTTCTTTTCCCTTGCCCCCCAGGTTTTTCTTTGTGCTTCAGTTTCACCCCTAAGAGAAGGCAAAATTTGCTTCGTTTCGAGCTCGAATGGGAAGAAACCTGAATTTTATCTTCTTTTCACTCAGTGGGATAAATCCCCTTAGATTTTTTAATTGCTGCCCTGTGAAACAGCACTTGCTGTGCAGTGCAAGCCTGGGGAGGGCAAGGAAAGCTTCTGCCAGAGCAGGCAGGAATATCAAATTCAAATAATGGAATTTTCACCCAATTGCACTGTGCTGCCTTTAAATGGAGGCAGGAGCCTGCCTTGTGTCTGACCCCAGGTGCCCAAAATGAGTGTTTTCCTTGTTTTGTTATCAGAAAACCCAGTGGTGCCTTAAGATATCATCGTGCTGCTCGATCCAGGGAAGGTGGGAGGGGGTCCCAAAGCAGGCTGTATTATTTCACTGCTGAATGCGCTCCCCTGCCCCTGGGAAGCCTGTTGGGAATAACATCACTTGGCTCGTGTTCCTTTGGCAAGGACGTTGTTTTCCCATCTATCCCTTTAAGATGGTTTTAGGGTTTTCCCCAAGATGCTGCTTGCTAGTTTTGTGTAAGGACACACACACAGGCAGGAGAAAAGGTGGAGGTTTGGGAGAAGGGCCGGTGGGGAGTTCTGGGGAACTGGGAGAGGGATGTGAGTTGGGAATGTTGCACAGTCTCAGGGTTGAAGGAGAGTGCCAGTACCACAGAGGAGAAGAAGTATTTGTCAGGCTGAGGAGTGCTTATCTCTTCTTCCAGATTCTTTTCCCTGCTTCTTTGCCTTGTCCATTCCTTTTGATTCCTTGCTGGGACTTCAGGTCTTCCCATGGTTCCTGGGACTCCAAAAGGAAACCCTTGGCTCCCAAATGGGGGAAGAACATTCAGGAGATCCTTTCTGCTCTAACATGGATATCCACTCTAAAGGCTGCCAGATCCCAGCTTTTCAGGGAGTAAAAATTGTATTTTAATCCTTCTATGATGCTGGGATCTCCCTGTGTTTTATGAGGTCTCCTTTTGTTCCCTGCCTGGAACCTCGGGACCTCTCTTGGCTCCTGGGATTCCAAAAGGGAACCCTTAGCTGGTCCCAAATCTGGGAGGTGTGATCCAGTCAAGAGATCCCTTGTGTCCAGGCATGGCTACTCACTGCAGGAGGCTGCCAGATCCCAACTTTTGGGGGAGAAAAATTGCATTTTAATCTTTCTGAGGTGTTAGGGATCTCCCTGTGTCCTATCAGGCACATGGAAGTCCTACCAGGCCTCATGGAAGAGGGAGAAGAAGAATTTATGGGACAAAACATACCCAGGGATGTATTTCAAGGTGCTTTCTGTAAGTCCCAGCCCCTGGTTACCCAAGGTTTTATTTTCCATGGATTTACCTCATTAGCAGTGCTGTGAGAAGGTGCTCCTGGAAAGAGAGGAAGGCTGAATTAAACAACGATTGAGGCCTTGCAGCCAACGTGGGAATGAGGCCAGTGTCTGGAAGGAAAAATATTATTAATAATTATAGGAAGAAGATGGCCAAAGTCAGAAACATGTTCTGAACCCCTCCAAAAATAGTACAAAAAGAGAGGCCAAACCCAACAAGTGAAGTAAAGATTTGAGGGCAGGGCAATGTACTGAGGAGGGAAATTAAAAGGGTGAGAGTAATCTCAGACAGTGACACTGTGGCCTCAAGAGCTGAGCTGCTTTCTGGGCTCCGAAGGATCAGAAGGGGACTCTGGCCCTCAGGAAGATGAGCAGCCAGTGCTAGATGTTTGTCCTGGGATGACAGCCCCAGCCCTGCCTGCCAGAGGTGACCAATAGGAGGACAAACCTTTGTGGAATGATGGCTCTTCTCTCCTGCTTTTGCTGCCCTGGAGT
Organism: Certhia americana; assembly: GCA_018697195.1. Taxonomy (NCBI): domain Eukaryota; kingdom Metazoa; phylum Chordata; class Aves; order Passeriformes; family Certhiidae; genus Certhia; species Certhia americana. The sequence continues at coordinate 36,766,765 of CM031863.1, read as the reverse complement.
GAGCTGGGGGCATCTGGGGTGCTCTGGTTGCCTTTTCAGCTTTAGAAAGGATGAAGACTTTTGGGGCAGGCATTAAGTACAGTCACATCCCTAATGTAATAATCTGCTTTAAAAATGAAAATAAACCCTGTTGATTGATGCTGGGGCCCCGGGCAGCCACAGAACTCCCATTTCTCTTCCTTCTGGAGCACTTCAAGTTCCTCAGCTGTTCTCTTTATAATCCCTGGCTCTGGGAGGGAAGGAAGGCAGTGCCCTGACCACACACAGGCTCTGGGCTGCCCCAGGGAGCCCCGGGAGCTTCCCAGCCACCAGCACTGACCCCTTGGAGCAGCCGGGGGGAGGGACAGCTGTCCAAACAGAGGACAAACCTGTGCAGGGAAAGCCAGGGGAGCCGGGGACATCCCTGGCTCCAGAGGTAGCTCCCCGAACCTGCCTTTCTCCTTTGATCTTCACCCGAGCAGCCTCTGTTGCTCTGCTTCACCCTGCGTTTGTTTTCTCCCTCTTCTTTCCCGAGGTGAGTCTGATCTCTGTTCCACCTTGGAATTACTGCTTGGAGCTTCCAAAGGCATCTGAGCATGTGCCTTTTCTCGAGACACTCAGCATTCCCCAAGAGGCTTTGTTCTTTTCCCCATCCCCCTGGGGACCAAAAGAGGAGGCAGAGACACCACTTTCCCTGTATTTTCCTGCATTTTCCAGTATTGTCCTCTGTTTTCCTCTATTTTCCTCTGTTTTCCTCTATTTTGCTTGTTTCCAGCTGTATTTTCTCACCTGTGGTTTTCTCTTCCCTACAGGAGTCGTTGTGTCCCAAGAATCCCTCCTTTGTGTGGGTACTCCCATTTTCCATCTAAAAAGATAAAGTGTTTGTTTGTTTGTTTGTTTGTTTGTTTGTTTTAAAAAGAAAGAGTCGGGGCTCTTTCTTGCCTTTATCAGACATCCTGGATCAGGGTACACTCCACACATGTGTTCATCCCATGTACACTTTTGTTTCTGGTTTAGATCTATCTAAAGTAAGACACAGTGTGGACATCTGTCTTATTACACAACAGCAGGTAAAATAAAATAAAAGAAAGGAAAATTATTTTAAAAAAAAGTATTAACCCCCCATGTTTCCTGGGAGGGACATTGAAATCACAGAATTCTTTAGGATGGAAAAGACGTCCAGGGACACCAAATCCAATCTGTTGACATTGACATAATTTTTTCTTTCCCCGCCCCCCCCCGCCCTTTTCTCACACATTAATTCAGCATAGACTGACATATTCCTGAAATCTCCCTTGGGTTTGACACCTGGAATCTCCCATCCTTGGATTTTGGGGCGACCAAGCCCAACAACTTTCCCAGAGCTTCTCCAGGCACTGGCTGGGAAGAGCAATCCAGCATGGAATATGGAATGAATCGGTTCCTCAGAATTTTGAGGAGAATCCTCCAGACTTTGGCCAAGGTTTATGTGTGCTCTGCTCCCCTTTAGTGCTGAGAGAGGGAGGCTGGGATGGGGATGGAGGGAGGAAAGGACAGTGGGGGTACAGTCCAGGTTTTGAAGTGCTGATGGAGCTGAAGGATTTCTTGCCCTCCTCTCTTTTTCTTTCATCCAGCATTTCTGTCTGCTGCACATGTTCCCCTTTACACCGTGCCAGAACTCTGACAGAAGGAAAGGGCAGGGGAGGGGTGGGGGAGGGGGAAAAAAAAATTTCTCTGTAAAGTTTCTGTTCTGGAGAGAAAACAGGACTTTATCAAAATATTAGCAGAGCGCCAGCTGGTGCTGATTAGCAAAGCCCTGGGTGAGATTTTTCCATTTACCTTGTGCTGTTTTTCTTCCCCGGAGCTGCACATGCCCTTTCCCAAAGCGCAAAGGTTTTGGCCGCCAAGGTTCATCCAGCTTGGGTGCCGTTTCGTTTTTCAAAAATGCAGAGTCCACCCAAGCTGCACACAGAAATTGCAATGTCCATTCCAAAGCCTGGTTGGCCTGGGGGACCAAGTCCCATCCCTACAGGCTGGTTGGATAATGAGGGTCACAAAGACTAAAAATAGTCCTCACACAACGAATAGAAGCATTGTGCTCATTAACCAAACATCACGGCTGGGGGATTTTCTCCATGCCCAGCTTGCAAAGGTGCCAGTGGACAGGCTGGATGTGATTCCCAAAGCACTTGAGGGGTCTGGACACCACCACTCACCACCATTTTGCAGGAGATGCTGCTGCTGCATCCTGGACTCCAAGCCGGTGCCGGGATTTTGCGGAGGTGAGGAAAGTATTGCTCATTCATAAATGCCTGTTTTAAGGGATATTATTCCCAAATATTAAAGTAGAACCAGCTTTTAGGAGCAGAGGATAAAGATTTGGCTGGGAACCCCTGAACTGGAGGACCAATAACTTGGGAATTGCTCTGAAGTGTTTGATCTGTCTCGGGCCAGCAAACGCTGAGCCAGCGCCTGCCGTTAAGTAGAAGTTATTTTCTGCATCCACCAGAGTCCCATAAAACCATTTCCTCTGGGATCCACAGGGACAGCCAGGGCTGCTTTTTTTTTTTTTTCCCCCAACAATATCAATATGTAAGTGCTGAGGGAAGGAGCACGTGCTGTGTGACAGATTTAGGAGTAGCCTTAGGGCTCCATCACCTCTCTCCAAGTGGCTTTGCCAGAGTGCTGGAATTGCCTCCTATTCATCGGGAGGGAAGGCTGGTTTGGGGATTAACAGGCAGAGCTGGTCCTGCTGGAGTCTGACCTCTGCTGCAGGCTCCTGTGTCAGCTCCAGGGAACGAGGTAGCCCTGAAAGGTGGGGAAAGGGGCTTTTTCCTGGGCTGTGGGGGAGCAGAATCCCCATCCATGCAGGGATGGATCCTCACATGTGATTTTGGGAGACCTTTAGCCACATTTTGAAGCATAACTGCACCTAGTCAGCACCCTCTGGTTTCTCTGGTGTTCCCAAGCCTATTTGGAACATATTCAACCCTAAAACATGCACAATGGGTTGTGCCACCATCTTTCAGATAATAATCCTGGAGGCCAGGAGTACCTAGAATCATAAAATCATGGAATGGTTTGGGTTGGAAGAGAGGGTTAAAGCTCATCCCATTCCACCCCCTGCCACGGGCAGGGTCACCTTCCACTAGCCCAGGTTGCTCCAATACACATCCAGCCTGGCCTGGGACACTGCCAGGGATCCAGGGGCAGCCACAGCTGCTCTGAGCACCCTGTGCCAGGACCCCAGCACCCTCAGAGGGAACAATTCCTCCCCAGTATTCCATCTGTCCCTGCCCTCTGGCAGTGGGAAGCCATTTCCCCTTGTCCTGTCACTCCATGCCCTTGCCCAAAGTCCCTCTCCATCTTCTGTTTAGCATTTCACCATTCCCTTCAGGCGGGTGTTGCTTTGGCCATAAAAAAAAAAGAAGGAGTGATGGGAGAAGCGACACCTCCACCTGCCAAGTGATTCCTTTCAGCTCCTGCCTTTGCCTGAGCCAATTTTGTTTTTCTTTTTTCTTTTTTTTTTTTTTTTTTTTTGGATCTGGAAGTCCATTTGCAAAGGCTGAAAGGAAGAAAAACAACCGCCTCCCCTCACTGCCCCACCACCTAAGTGTTAAAGCAGATCCCAGAGGTGGAGCATGGGGAGGTATAAGCAGGAGAAGACCTGGCAGGAGATCTTGTTCTCTGGTTGTGCCTGGGGGCTTTTCCCGTCGGAGCCCTGGAAGGCCAGCGGGGAAATGATTCCAATCCCAGGCTTTCCAGCTTCCACGCTAATTTAACCCAAACCCTTTCCTAGTCTTGGAGAGTGGAGCAGGGATGAGGTTTGCAGATTGGAAGTGGAGGGGGGGGGAGGAACTGCAAATGATCTCAGCAGTTTTACAGCCATCTCTTTTCCTGGCAGGACATGAGGGAGAGCGTCTCCCCGCCTCTGGGGTGGAAGGTGGAGGAATGCAAACGCTGGAACACTTCTCAGTTTGCCCTGATTGTCTTTCCTCCTCCAGCATTTTTATTGGCCTCCATAAATTGAGGGTAAATATTCCCACGTGTATTTGCACCCTCCATGGCCTTGGAGGTCGCTCAGCCTGAGCGATTGCTGGGTGTCCCAAGAAGTCACCCTTCTCCATCCCTGCTGGCTCCAAGGGCTGTGGCAAGCAACCACTGGGTGTCACCTCCACCTAGAGAGATGAGAAAATCTCTGGGAGAGAGCATGTTTGAGGTGAATGTTTACATGGAGTCTTCTTTTTTGGTCATCTGTGCCTCATCTGCCGTGCTCCTAAGCTAACACCTTGAGCAGAAGCAGCTGGGAGGGAGCCCAAGGGCTCAGGGGGTGGTCAGCAATCCTTTCCCACTGGGGTCATCTACCCCATCCACCAGCAGTAGGGATTCTGCCTTTCACGCTCAGATCTTCCCTCACAACAAAAATTGGTGCCTTCATTTCCCACTTCTCCCAAACCTGTTGCCCATGGCTCATCATTTGCTTTAAAACCTTTGTGTTTTAAACACATATCAGATCCTCTGGTCACAAGTGCCACCAGCTGGAGCCAGTTTTCCAGCAAAGGAAAAAAAAAGTCTCAGGAGAAATCGATGCCCTCCTGCTGCCCTTGCTGGGCTGTCTCCTTTTACATCCTCAGCACTTGGAGAGAGCCACTTGAGGGAATAACAAACTCTGGGGGCAAGAGCTTTTTCTTTGTGGCAAATAAAAATATATCCCCTAATACAGGAGGGTCCCATAAAGGGCAGCATAGTGGGAACCTGTTAATTAATTAAATTTATGCACACTAATGATGTGCTTTGTAGCTGGCCTAATTCCACCATCTTCATTTGCATTTCCATGGCAAAATTGTAGGGCTTTTTGGGGGGCTGCCATGATGTTTTTGATGAAATTCCCACTCCAGAGCTGAGTCTCCCCATGGAGGAGCCCATCAGCTTCTCCCTGAAGATGAGGGCTCCATCTCCTCACCTGCTGAGTCATTTGCAGTGTGGGGTCACTGACCTGGCTGGCCCCCTGGTGTCCTTGATGCTCCTCAAGAGGCTGGCCCAGATGGACACCAGTTCTGACCTGGCTGGTTCTGGAAGAGGAACCATCCCACCCCTCATGGTCAAAGTATCAGCCAGGAAATGGGGGGAATCTGAGGCCAATTCTTGCATCTAGAGCCCTTTCCCTGGAAATCAGCTTGGGCAGAGGTTATTTTACCCCAAGGCAACACAAATTGGTGATTCAATTGAGAAATCAGTGATTCAGACCAAAAAACGGAACATTCAAACTGATAGAGGGGAAATCCAGACTGAAATATGGGAAATTTAGGTGAGATATTGGGAAAATTTTCTTCCCTGTGATGGTGGGCAGGCCCTGGCACAGGGTGCCCAGAGAAGTTGTGGCTGCCCCTGGATCCCTCACAGTGTCCAAGGCCAGGTTGGATGGAGCTTGGAGCAACCTGGGCTAGTGGAAGGTGTCCCTGCCACTGGCAAGGGGTGGGACTGGGTGAGCTTTAAGGTCCCTAAACCAGTCTGTGATTTGGCTGGGAATTCTGTTATTCTGTGATTTGTAAAGCATAAAAAATCCTGTGTAGAAAGAACCTGCTCCAAAGGGACAGAACGTGCTTGGACATGGAGGCAGCAGAAGCACTCAGTGTTTTTTTGACTTGTTGTTTTGCTGCAGGGAAGTCAGAAAAGCACAGTGACAAACAAAAGCGTTGCTTCGGGACCGAATATCCACATTTTCTCCTTGTCTCCCAGAAGGCATTAGAGCTTTTCCAAATGGGGCACAGGAGAAGCAAATGCTCATTGGTCTGTGGATCTCATGTTTGCCTAAGTACCGTGACATGTGTGCCTGTGTGTCTACACACACACAGGAGATATTTTAGTTCTCCTGTTTAAATGAAGGGTGGGATACCCTTCAGCACGGCCTTTCTCAGCATATGTGTTCTTAGACTCTTTGTTTCTGCCAATGCCTAAATTGGGAATACTAAACAGCCACAACTATGCAGCTCGTGGGGATGCAGGAATTCATTGGGAGGCAGTGAGCTGTGATCCGTTTGCAAGGGACAGAGGCGCTGCAGCTGCAGGGGAGAAAATTTCTGCCTGTAATGTGCATCATGGCCTTGTTTTTGCAAGCACCTCGGGGCAAAAGTGAAGCTTTTAAACAGAAAGCAGCCAGCAGGTTCAGTGCCACGCCAGGGATGCACATTTGTTTAGGTGTACACAGAGGGGAAACACCTGTTTGCGTGTTGCTGACAGTGGGTTTGGGATTTTAGGCCCCAAAAGGCCCGTGAGAGGGTAGGTGGTGGCTGGCAGCATTCCCAAGGTGTGGCACTGCTCTCCAGGTGAGGGTGAGCTCCTCTGGGGACAAGGTGGTGGCTGAGGGGGATCTGTGCCTGTCCAAACCCCACTGTGTCAGCCCAGGTTGTGCCACCATGAGCAATGAGGTGACAGAGGCTGGGAGCGGGGCAGCAGGAGCAGGGAAGGGCTGGGGGATAGCGAGGAGCCAGGTCGGTGCTGGGGGGCAGAGGGAAGGGGAATTTGACACAAACTCAGGTGTTTTTCCCTGTAAATCATCCCTTGAAGCCAGGGGACACTGCTCTGGGGTGTCCATCACCAGCGTTATCCCAAGGCACACATTTTATCAAATCACTGAGGTTGGAAAAGCTCTCCCAGGTTGTTGAGCCCAACCTGTGACTTGTCCCCACTTGGTCACCAGCCCAGAGCACTGAGTGCCATGTCCAGGCATTCCTTGGAACACGGGCAGTGCCTCACCCCAAGCTCTCATCCAGGAGTATATGGGATGCAGAATTTGTGCAAATAGCTGGTGGGATTTGTTTTCTTTTGGTCACAGACATTAATTTCCACCTCCTGTCCCCATAGTTTTTTAAACCCATCAATTCTTCCTTCATGTTTTTGTGTGCGTCCTGGTATTTTGTTTGGGGGTTTTTTTTTGGCAACAGAAGCATCAGGCCACACAGTCCTCTGGGCAGTATTTTGCCAACCTGCAGTTGCTGAGTGAGACGAGCTGAGCTGTGCATGAGAGCTCCCTGATACTACCCACCACAGCAATGAAACACTGGCAGGGAAGCAAAAAGAAGATATTCACTACTCTCCAACTGGACGTTGACTCTCCAGCTGTAGGATTGCTTCCTTTGCTCCAGGGATGAGTCCCACTGGCTGTATAATTACATTTTTCTGGTGTGTTACGGCATGAAAGATTTATTCGTTCATTTTTATGGGAGAGAGGGTGGGTTACAAAGTGTTAGTGGGGCTAAGACAGCATGGGGGTGATGCAGCCCATTGATCAGGCAGTGAATTATAGCAGAGACAGTGCTCTGGGCATGACTCAGCTGCCTTTGGAAGGGAATTCCACGTTTTTTAGGGATGCCTGGAGGTCCCTGGAGCAGGTGAGATTGATGGGGCAGGCAGTGGCTGAGGGTTGTTGCCTTCTGCACCTCCAGGTCCCCCGTGGATCAAGGCAAGGTTGCCATCAAGCCCTGCATCCCGTTTTGGCCGAAAATAATGGATCAAACTCCTTCCCACGCCACAGAGGGCCCAGCCCCACTCAACCCTCCATGCTGAGCCCCCAGGCAGGTGCCCTTCTGCCCCTCTTCTGCCCAAACATGCCCACCAACATCCTTCTCTGCCCAGCACTCTGCCCTCTTCCCAGCCTCCCAGCCCTGTCATTCCCTTGCTTTTTTTTTGGTGTGGATTTCCCTCTGGAAGCCAAAGGGAAGTGAGGGGGGAAGCCTCAGAGGGGGCACAGCAGCACCAAAGCCCAAACCCCAAAGCAGCCCCCAAACCCCACGTGCCTCCCCCCTCTTCCCAGGGCAGCCGTTGCTGAAGATCAAAGCGTGAGGCAAAAATAGCAAAAAAGGGGAAGAGCTCGTGGGCTTTGACATCTGGAGGCCAGAAGCAGCTCCTGCTTCAGAGTAGGCAAGAGGTGAAGGAGGAAGGGGAAAAGTGGTTTTACAGGCTCTACTTTTTTTTTTTTAACAGGGATGAAAATTTTTTTAATAAATTTGTACGGGTTGCTGTTGCTTGAGAGAGTGGTGTCTGTCTCAGTCCTAATTTCAGAGTTAGGGATGCTGAGAGCACTTACAGATAAAGGGGTAGGTATTTTCTGACAGGCAAAACACTGATTTTTCTGTGATGCATCACCTGACAGCCTTATTTTTATTTGAATGAATGCAAGGAGCCACCTGGGAAATGTCTGTTCTGCTTGGCTGGATGAAACAGGTGCTGTTTCCTTTGGGGCTGGAGATTTTCAACTATAAGTGTTCAAAAGCCATCCCAAATCCAAGGGGACATCCAAATCAGAGCCCTGCTTTTCAAAGGTTTTCACTTCTATACTGTCTGTCTCCAGTCCTTTCAGAAATCCAACCTCTGGACAGCACTGGAGGCAGCCCAGGGTGACATTTCCCACAGCAAAAAGCGATTTACAGTGGATGAATTTCATCCAGTGCAACGAGTGATTCTGGCCATGGGACAAAAAAAAAGGTGGTGGAGGAGAAGGTGAGAACGGAAACTGACAGTTTTGACTGTCCTCCTTTTAGCAGGAAAAACTCATGAAATAAACAGAAAACTTCATTTTTGATGACACAAACTGTGCTGTCTGATCCCATTATTGAGGTCAAGTGTCCTTTTATTTTATTTTATTTTTTAATTTTATTTTTTCTTAGCTGTTCACTCTGTTGAAGAGCTGGAACTGCTGGGAGGTGTTTGGTGGAGGGACATGTGGCATGTTGGACCCTCTGTGGTCCTTTCTGAGCTCCACCACCACAGAACAGGAAAATCCCAGAATGTTTTGGGTTGGAAGGCACCTTAAAGCTTATTTCATTTTGACAGCCCTGCCATGGGTAGGGAGACCTTCCACCAGTCCAGGTGCAGAAATGATCCCTTGCCTGGATTGATTGCCTTCATGTGGGATCAGTGACCATCTCCTACTTCTTGATTTGGTGCTAAAAGAGTTTTTCACCTCTTTCCTTCACACTTCCCAGTCAGGATCTCCCATTTGCAGTGGACTGAGGTGTTTTCCCATGGTTTTCTCCACTTGGGAGGTTGATGCTCCCAGCCCCAGTGCCCTTGCTATGGCTGATGCCAAACCCTCCCAAGCTGCTTGTCCGAGTGCCTGCACTGTGCCACTTTCCATGGTGCAGAGATCAACCCTCTCCTCATGGTCTCCAAGTGAATTCCACTTGCTCATTTAGCAGGAAATCACAGAATCAGGCAACGATCACCAGAAAACTTGGGAATGAGAGGGAAAAAATAATAAACACGAGTGTGCAACCCACCATGCTGGGTGGTTGGATTGGGCAGGAATGAACGAAGGAAGAAATGCAAAAGGGGTTTTATTACTTTTTTTTTGCTCTGGTTGGGACTGCCTTCGTGTGAAACTGGAGCTACATCCAGCAAGGGCATTTACATGCCCGGATGTAGCCTTCAATCAGGATGATGTAAACACTGCTGCAGCATTTTTGGAGTGGGTTGTTTGGGTAATATGATGGATTAAATATGACAAACAAGATTCCTGGATGTTTATTTATCCGCCTTTTGGCTGGTGCCAGCTTCATGTTAGGCAAGGCTCTGGCTACCAGACCAATCTGAGGCCTCGGGGGCAGGCGAGGCAAGGGGGGGAGGCAGCCGCAGGGAGAGCGTTTTCCAAGCCCCATCTAATTTAAAGCATCTTTTGCTGAGTGGTGCAGCAAAGAGGATGTGGCTAACACAAATAAAAAAAATCATAAAAGGGATCAAAGTGTGTGTGCAAATTCATTCCTTGTGGCAGGAGCTCTGCCAGTTCGCTCACTCGCCTGCTTTCCTAAGGGGGGGAAAATAAAAATTTAAAAAAATCTCCCAGCCCCCCGTGACGGAGCGGGAAAATCGCATGTCAGGATCTCTTCTGGATTTCATAAGGGCCTGAGCAGTGATGGATGGCTGGGGTGACACCAGAGCCTGTCCGCTGTGCCGGGATCTGAGGCGCTTCCCGCCGGTGCCAGGGCTGCACATGGAGCACGAGCTATTTATAAGCAGTTCAAAGGCACCACGAGTGTGGGTGGGGGCTGGCTGGGAGCTCCAGGCCACCAGGAAGATCTCAGGCACTTGCAGGCAACCTGACGTTACCCCAGAGCCTGAGCGCTTGCTGGTGGGGGGAAAGATGAGGAGAACTTGCCTTAATGATGGGAAAACCCCAAGATAATGGAGAAAAAAGTCCACATTAGGTGGTACCAGCTGGAATATTTGGGTTGACCTCGCTCCACGCCTGGAGGAGAAGATAGTTGCCTTCAAGGCAGCCACCACAGCCCTTGAGTTGTTGTCTGCTGCCTCATCCCAAGCCAGTTATCCCAGGTCCACGGCATCATCCCGCTGTGGAAACCACATGACACAGCCAGGCCATGGCCATGTTTCCGACGGGAGTGCTGGAATAACATCCACAGAGAACAAAAGCTGAGAGCCTCAGCAAACCCAACACCGGAAAAGGAGGCAGCCCGAAAAGCGAAGGGAACGCGCCTTCAAAAATCCTGCAGCAATGCTGATGAAAAATAAACATCCATTTCTGCATCTACAGAGAAAGGAAAAAAAGAAAATTCAATCAAAGCGTGAGGCCTTGTTCTTATATTCTAGGAATTCGCCCCATTGAAGATTGTCAAATACTGCATGCCAACACTTGGGAGAATGACAACAGTGTTTTTAAGTGCAATGAATCAAAGCACAAGAGCAAATTTGTACTGAACCCAAAGTGCTATTCTTAGAAATCATCCAGAATCAGAAAATAAACAATTCATCAGGAGGAGAAATGTTGGAAGTCGCAGGGGAGATTAACTCTGGTCTGAGTGGAAACAAAACCTCAAATGAGCCACATCATCATTCCCACACTCAGTTAGCTGCAGCAGTGTTCAAGGGCAGGACCAACGTTGGGAGGATGAGGAGCTGGATGGAGTAGATGGTGTCTGAAGAGGGGAAAAAGGCAGAAAAATCACAGTTTTTCCCCTCATGGCTTCTCCCAGAGAGGTTGCTTTGCTGGGGTCTGGGATGGGAGTGTAGAGGAGGGAAGAAGGGTGGCTCTGGGAAAGGCAGACACTGGGAAGAGTGTCTTCCCAGGGAAAGCATGGGCACAACCTGAGATGAGGATTTGAAGGTGAGTAAGAGTTTTCCACAGTGTCCAAGGTCAGGCGCACTTCTGATGGCACTCAGCTTTGGCTGAGGCATGAAGGGTTTGAAGCAAACTAATCCAGGCTGCAGGTGAAATCCTCAGACCCAGGGAATCCCTCTGCCAGCCTGGATGCAGCTCCAGTGTGTTCCCAAACATGGAACATCCGCAAAGGAGAGCTGACATTTTCTGCCATGAAATTCTCATTTCAAGAGATAAGACTCGAATGCCAGAGCTACTGAGTGAAAACACACTACCTGTACCAAGCCAAAACAGTGTTTTTAATGAAGAGCAGCTGCCTGTGCACTTCCCCAGTCTGGGAAAAACACAGAGTAGATTCTCCTGAGCCTTGGAGCACTGTGGATCCCAGTTTCCAGCCCCGCTGTTGAGAGGTGCAGGAGGCTTCTGAGAGCAGTGGGGTTCACATTGCTCACACACCTTCCTTGGCTTGCTCTTTTCTTTGGGAATCGGGGCATCCTGGGATGATCCCACCACCCAAGTGTGGCCTAAAGGGCCTTGCAATGATCTTTTCCATGTAAGTTCTAGTGTGAGAGAAAAGGGTACTCCTGGGCTGAAAGATGGAAACACTCATTAGCATCATCATGCGTTACCTGGAGCTGCTTCAAAACCTGAGTGTTCATGGAACAGATTTTCCTGCAGAGATTTGCTGTGAAAAATCTTCATTTCACACAGGATATCCCCAAAGAAAAGAAAGCAGGAGTCAGATAAATTTGTATTCTTTGAGAATAAAACCAAGCAAAGCTTCTCAGATGACTCCATAAAAACTTAAAAAAAAAAAAAAAAACAACAATGTGGGGGGAAAAATAAAGCATGGAAAAAGAATTCACACAAATTAAGCACTAAGGGGCCTCTGGTACTTGCAGGTATATTCCCAGTGATTCCTTTTTGGATCATACAAACACCAACAAAGTCATTATAAGTCAGTTCTTTCCTTTTATTAGCAAGAGCCAGAGCTTGGTGATTCAAACCACATTCAGTTCTCAGAAGGGAGGTTTTGATCAAAGCATTTTTAAAAATCAGATGAAAGAAGCATTATAAAAAATGTTCATTCAATACGGGCCAGGAAGGGGAAATGGCTGCCCAGGAGAAGAGCTGGGAATATACCAGGAAAAAAGAATTACCCAAAACCTGATGCTGATACTATAAATAACCATATAAAGTGTTACAAGTCAAAGAATGATTTACAGGGCCTGTGGTCCTTAATTCCTAGAATGAAATAAAACCTTTAAAATATGGCTGATTCAGACAACTCACATTATCCTTCAGAGAGGATCT
>CM031863.1:36736633-36754370 GCA_018697195.1 Certhia americana | reverse complement strand
CCTTCTCCTTCTCCTTCTCCTTCTCCTTCTCCTTCTCCTTCTCCTTCCCCTTCCTCAAAGGAGGAAGAGTAAGAGGGGGACAAATAGAAGGAATTGTGAAATTATTAAGGAAAAGATCTCCAAGATCATCAAGTCCAACCCTTAACCCAGCCCTGCCATGGCCACCACTAACCCATGTCCCCAAGTGCCACATCCACCCGTTTTGTGGACACTTCCAGGGATGGTGGCTCCACCACTGCCCTGGGCAGCCTGTTCCAATGCCTGACCAACCTTCCAGTGGAGAAACCTTTCCTAATATCCCATATGGCTATGAAATCCTAACTTTGATTTAAATCTGTAAATCACATTCTTTAAATGTTCTTTAAACAGTTCTTTAAATGTTAATTTATTACAGCCTAATTAAAATGTTAAAAAATCTATCCAGGATACCTGAGGATGAGGGAACTTGGTTCATAAGTCAGTGCTTTCCCTGTATGGGAAATATGAGAATGAGAGGTTTTGACTTGTGCAGGAGAAGTTTAATTTAAAATCAAAGGCTTTTCTGTTGGTTTCTTTTCCCCTTTTCATTTTAGGTCATTTTCATTTCAATCAACAGTACAATAATACCCAAAAAGTAAGCTACAGCCTGAGCAGCCATGACCTGGTTTAGGGATGAAAACTACTCTGAAAACATTCAGGATTTCTTACTGAAATGAAAAAGTGTGATATTACATTATTGTCATTAATAGTTCATTGAGAAGTTTGTTCAGAAGCCCCAAACCCTGTTTTAATGCATTTCCAATGAGATTTTTTTTTTTTATTTCAGTGAGGTCCAGATTTTAGTGAGTTTAAGACAGATCAGCTCCTCCTCAATCCTCCAGGCATCATCCAGGCCAGCAACTTTTCCAGGGAACTTGCTCCATTTTTTTTTTTTTTTTTAAGCAATAAGAATGCTCAGCAGATGTTTTCACCTGCTCTCCCATGCCCTGACCCCTGCACTGCACCTCAGCAGGTTCCTCCAAATTAATGATCCCTGGTCTGATTGGGATTAATGATCCCAAAGTCATAAATTCAGGTTGTATCAAATTGATTTTATTTTTTTTCCAATCAAACTAACAAAATGATAGCAATTCCAGGGAGAGGGAACTATTTTGGATAAGCTCAGGAGACAAGCATTACCTTGCATTTCTGAGCAAGTGGAAATCGTGCTCCAAACCCAAAGTAAAGCAAAGTAAGGATTAAAACAGCAAAGGTGGTTTTGTGTGGAAAATCCACAATGTTTTATTTCAGAGCATGGATCAGGACAAATCCACACCCTCAGACTTTTAAGAAACATTTTTCAGCTCAGTTGCTCAGACAAAAATTTGCTAAACTTTTGCAAAATGATCTGAAGTATCCAAAACTGAGTGCTTTTATGGCAAAATATTTCCCAACCTCTCATTGGACATAAAATCTCTGGCAAAACTTCCGGATCTGATGCAGAGTGAGATGGACCATGCTGGAGACCCAGCCCAAGAGGTTCATATAGATCCCTTCCCTTCCCTGAACTTCCCTTCCCTGAACATCCCTTCCCTGAACTTCCCTGAACTTCCCTTCCCTGTTACATCTTCCCTAAAAGTGCATTTTGGGAGGGCAGAATCACATACTGAATTAAGGGCTTGGCAAGACAGAGCATTTTAAGGAGAAAAATATCTGTTTAAACTTTCTTAGGTGTCAAAACGCAGCACTCTGACATGTTAAAAATGAAAAGGTTTTGCTTGGAAAACTTTCAAACGTTTCATTTCATCGTTAATATCCATTCATCGCCGTTATTTTCCTCTTTAATAACAGCCTGGCTCGGGAAGGCATCCAAAGCAGGCCAGAATTAATTAAGCCAGAAGTTTTGTTTCACCTGAATTCATTGTGTTTGCTTTGATTCAGAGGGGAAAACACTGGGATTAAAGTGCAGCCCAAACTTACGGAGGAGCCAACCCTCTTCCCACCATCACCAGCACCTCAGGTCTGCTGCTGGGCTTGGAGGAATCCTTTCATCCCGCTGTGGGGATGGCAGGCAGCTATCCTGCATGGGAAAAAGCCTGGAGAAGACCCTAAACATAATTTACAAGTGTGTTACATGCAGGCAAGAGCTCCGAGCTCCCCCTCAGCCCTCACACCAACATCTGTGGTCATGAGATCCATTCCTCCCTTTCTGTTAACACCAGGTTGGAGCTCCCAATACCAGCTCCGAACATTTTGAATTTGTAGGCAGCTTTCAAACAGCTGCCATGTTCTAAAGAGAACCAGACCCAAAAACCTCTGCTGCTCCTTTTTTTTATTATTGTTTTTCATTTTTTTTCCTTCCCCTTCAAAATGTGGAATTTCCCCCCACCCTGCCCCTTATAAAAATTCAGCTGACATGTGCTCAGATGGGCAACGTCCAGATCTCAGCCAGGGACTTGTTGGATGCTTCACAAACCACCCAAGCTTGAAACCCAGCTTAAAATGTGGGATATTCCGTGCATGCCCTTATCCAGGATGGTCAGGAAGCATTAAAAGCCTTGTTTTGAAGTGCTCTTTGCAGCTCTTTCTCCCTTCCTGAACCTTTCCAAGCTTGCATCCCTGATCCAAAGAGTGTCTGGGATTTATGAGAAAGGGAATATATTTGCATTTATGTACATACTTACGTGCGTGTGAACCTACATATGCACAAGCACATCCATTACTTCTTTGAAAACATTAACAATCTGTTTTCTCTACGTGCTGACTTAATAAAAAACTTTTGGAAGTGGTCATTTTCCTTTGGGTGGGTAAAAATCTGTGAATTTCAAGATCTTGACACACTTTGGCTTTTTGCATAAGCTTGACCACTTTAAACTCATGCAGAGAGCTGCTGATGCTTCTAAAAAAGTGAAATGTCAGCAAAAAGAGAGAAAAACAATGAGGGAACTTCATTTTTTCATTGTTTTACCAGCTCTGGCTGGCATTTGTCCACTTTGCTCACTTCAGGCTTCACAGGTTAAGACTTTATACCACGTTACACCTGAAACTTCAGCCAATCCTGAATGTTAACAGCTTTCCTGGATCATGGCATCTCCCTGGGAGGAGCTGAGCCCTTGGAGGTGCTGAGGGCCCTGGCTGCCGTCCAGCAGAGCACTCAAACACCAGTTTATGTTTCAGCAGTGCTCAAGAACCAATTTCAAATTAAGCGTGAGCTTAAGTGCTTTGCCAAAGAGGAGAGGGGATTACTCGAATTCCAGGAGTTAAGCGTCTGCCTAAGGTACTTTCCTGCATTCGGGTTGGAACAGTGGGGAAACAACGATGCTGTCTTTGGGTAGCTTCCTCTAGGTAGGGGGAAGAAAATAATGTTAAAAAAAAAATTGGGGAAGGAAGGAAGGAAAGTCATCTGCTTGTTCTGTTGGTGGCAGAGCTGTCCACCTGAAAGCAGTTTTATCCAATTCTGTCCTGATCCTAGAAAGAGAAGGAAGGGTGATGCAGGAGGTAGGAAGGATTTGTCAGGTCCTTATTAATTGCTGTACCTGACTCCCCTCTTATCCAGAGCATCTCTGCCCTGGAGCCAGGCTGGGAGAGCTGGGGGTGTTCATCTGGAGAAGAGAAGGCTTCAGGGAGAGCTCAGAGCCCCTTCCAGGGCCTAAAGGGGCTCCAGGAGAGCTGGAGAGGGACTGGGGACAAGGCATGGAGTGACAGGACACAGGGAATGGCTTCCCACTGCCAGAGGGCAGGAATAGATGGAATATTGGGAAGGAATTGTTCCCTGTGAGGGTGGGCAGGCCCTGGCACAGGGTGCCCAGAGCAGCTGTGGCTGCCCCTGGATCCCTGGAAATGTCCAAGGCCAGGTTGGACATTGGGGTTTGGAGCAGCCTGGGACAGTGGAAGGTGTCCCTGCCCACAGCAGGGGTGGCACTGGATGAAGTTTAGGGTCTCCTCCAGCCCAAACCATTCTGGAATGCTTTGACTCCATGTCCCCGTGGCTGGAGTCTGTTCCACACCTCCAGCCTCAGCACCATCCGTGGGCTCCCTCAAGGGAGAGCCAAGCCCACATCCCAAGCTGTCCTTCTGCACACCATTAGGCTTTCCCGGAGAAATCAAACCAGATGCCTTTGCTTGTTACCAGAGAAGCCTGGCCTGTGTCGTTGTGACACAAAAATGGAATGATCTCAGGAAATAAAACATTCTCTCTTTGGAGGAAAAAGTTCAAGCGATGTCAAATCCAGCCCAAGCTCTTCAGTGGCCAGAGAATGGTGAAGACAAGTATCAGATGTAGAATCCTAGGCTTGCTAACCCTCCTGGATTTCTGGGATGGCTGTGGTGGGTATCACCTCCTCTGCCTCACCCCTACCATCCCTGAGCAGTCACAGCTCTCAACCACACTTCCCCAAAATGTTTGGTAAGTGACACTTACCAATGAAGTTTTAAATAGTCCTTTTTTCCCCTGGTGTAGCAACTCTTCCAACCACTGAGGAATCTAGATGGAAGGAGGTTCTGATATGTGAAAAAAACTCTTGGCCCCAAAGAGTTAAAATGTGCAGGGGCTATCCTTCAATCCCATGTCTTTGTTGTGCCATCGTTTGGGAATCTGGCTCAATATCTGCTCCTTCAATCAAGCACTCACGGGAGCTTTGGAGCAAGTAAAACTAAGCCAAATTCCCCCAATCCTCTGTAAGTGTTACTAAAAAAATACCCCTAAATTGGGTCCCACATTCCTGTGATCCTCATAGTGCTGAGCAGGGAGGAATAGCTTTTGATAACAGCCCTGCATTTGGTGGTGTGGCGAGATTTATTTCCTGATCTTTTGCCCATCAAACCTTTTTCTGATCTTAATTGTCAATCACATCATATGATTTCTCCAGAGGAATGAAAATAGCAGCTATTTGTCTTGAAAATCCCCCCTTTGATGTCAGAATTCCAGGAAATAAAACACCTTTATAGTTATGGGATCCAGACCTGTCCGGCCGGGATGCATTTCCATCAGGACTCGTGTGTGTTTGTTGATTCGGGTTTAAGGTGCCTTTTATGGGGATTTTCTCAGCACCTTTGTTTTTTCCCTAGGACTAAACCAGCTCTTCTGCTTCAGGGCCCTCATGTCTGAAAGGTGTCAGCTGTCCCTGGCCTGGACTGAGCTTTCAGGGTGTTGGGATCCAGCCTGAACAGATCCAGCCCTTGCTGTAATGCCAGAATTACAGCTTGGACATCCAGAGCTGCACACACGTTGGCTGTAGGAGGGAATTGTCCCAGACCCACCATCCCAGGCCACTCTTGGATCAAGGCTTGGCCATAAACAGCCTCTTCTCCAAACCCCTGCAGGGCAGCATCAACAAAACTCTTCCAGCTGAGCACTGGACAAAGAAAAACCTCCCTTTTTCTAGCTCCATCCTTTGGATTGACTCTTCATGCCACCAGTTCATCCTTGCACAGCACATCCACCTCCATCTGGTGAAGTTATTTCTAAGTAAGGCCAGGTATCCCTTTTTTTTTGGTCAAGATCAGGAAAATGAGGGAAAGGCTAATGAAGAAAACTTTGGTCGCTCCAGCCTCATTATTTTCCTTCTGTTTTTGAGAGTTTTGTAGATTTTGGCTGCAGACTTGGGGATCAAATGCGTGCCGTGACTTGAGGGAAGGATACTTGTTGGTGTTTCTCCTAAAAACTACTTCCCAAGCATGTTGGCTGGGTGGGAGTGTGCATGTGCCACAGTCAGGGCAGATCTGTCTGCATATATCAATTAATTAATTAATTAATAATCCATAACACCCTCTGCTACCTGCTGACCTTTTATTTTTACTGCAGCCAAGCCTGCAAGCTCCCATGGTCCTCTCCAAGGTGCCACTCACAATTTCTAAGCTTCTGTTTTCTCTAATTTCCAGTCTTTCCACCTATCTTTTCCTTAGACATTTCTCCTTCCACCTGAAACTTTGGTTTTTTCTTTGGTTCTCCCCCACAGCTCACTCTGGTGCCGTGTGGTGGCTGACATGGCTGTGAATCTAATTTTCCCTGTTTTTCCCCCAAGTTCTCATGGCTCCAGCACCTACCATTAAAAAAGCCCATTATTATTTGCTGGGCAAATTCCCCTCCTTGGCTTTCCAGCGTGGATCCCTTCGATCCCCAAATCCTCCTGTGCCTTCTCAAATTTGCAGGATTCCTTCTTGGGTTTTGGTTTTTTTTTTTCCTTTCCCCATCTCACCAGCAATTAATCAATCAACCTGGCAATTTGGGACTAATCTAAAAACAATTATAATTAAAGAAAAAAAAAGTAGCTGAAGGAATCCCCCCCATGATGGAAAGCCATCTCCATACTCAAACCAGTCTAGCAAATACCACAGGATGGTTTGGGTTGAAAGGGACCTTTAAAATCGTCTCATTCCAACCCCCTACCGTGGGACACCTTCCAGGAAAGTGAGGGGTAGAGAATTGGCTCCTCTTTCCCAAATTTTAGGCTTCAAAGCCTGAAGGGGCTGCTCTACCAGAGGCACCAAGAGAAGAGCATCCACCCCCTGCCCTGCATCAGGCACCCAATGGGGTTGCAAAGCCTCCACCCCAGAGCCAGGAGCAGCTTCCAAATCCCAATCCAAAATCCCACACCATATACCTCTGCTGGAGCCATGCTGCTTTCAAGACATGCTGGTTCCTCTCCACCAGCCCCTGGCATCTGGAAGTGTCCCAGGGCAGGTTGGATGGGGCTTGGAGCCCACCTGAGATAGTGGAAGGTGTCCCTGCCCATGGCAGGGGGGTGGAATGAGCTTTAAGGTTTCCCTCCCAGCCTAAACCATTCCATGATTCCCTGATCCTGGTTTTCCCAAGGCTGGCTCTGTGGCAGAACACAGCATCCCATGGCAGTGAAGCAGCTCAGGAAAGCAGGGACTTTTTTCCCTAAAACATCAGCACTTCATTTTCACACAGGGCTCTGCTGGTTTACACCTCCTGCCAAAAAGATCTTGTTCTCTCCTTCCAGCCAAGCTGGAGATTTAAATGCCTGGGAAGGTGATTAATTATTAGTTGAGAAGAAAAGGCAAACCCACAACTTGTGTTTTGCTGTGGTGTCTCAGCCTGGGGAAACACTTTTGAGCATGGAAGGGGTATTTTGGTGTCTCCCTCCTTGAGCCAACACTGCAAGATCCTTCAGTGCCTCACTTTGATACAATTCACACAAATTCAAAGGGACCTTTCCCAGGTTAGCCCTTGGCTATTTGAGGTCCTACCAGATCAGATAAACCCTGGATAAGATCTGTTTCTGGAGAGAGATAGTGGTTCAGGACTCAGCTCTCCCATGGGTGTCCAGACAGCTCAGCTTTTTGGACTCCCATTTTTCACAAAAATGTGGAAGTTTTATCCTCAAGCTGGGTAACTGTGTTTCTTTCACTCTCAGGAAACAGTTTTTACTCTGAAGGGAATTTCCCAGTCAACTCCAATAGTTTGAAACCAGAGGGGTAAAATAGCTCCACAAATTTGGGAGGTTTGGGTACAGTATTGAACTTTGAGTTGCTGTGCCCCAGAGTTTCAGTTCAGCCCATTGCAGAGGGATGATCCAAGCACAAGGATGGAGCAGGATGCTCTTGGAAATGAGGGCACTGCAGGCTCAGAGCTCGAGGCCAGGCATGAAGCTGAAACACGGAACATAACAACCACTTTAACCTAAAAAAGTGAAGAGATTAAATGCTGTGCTCGCAGCTGCACAAGGAGTGATGCCAGCATTTGAAATCTGAGAATAATTGATCCAGGTTTCCAGAATCATTTCAGCTGAATGAGTGGGGTGGAGAGGAGGAGGAGGGAGACTGAGATTGAGAGATTGCTGCTAAAAATGCTAATCAGCAGGCTTTGAACACCTGGTTGAACTGGAGGAAGCTCCTGGCCTGGCCTGCCCTGCTCTGTCATCAGTACTTCCAGACAAGGCATAAACTGGACAGCTGTGGCCAGCCAGGATGATGCCAGAGAAACCAAGGATGCATCTGACAGAGCTTTAAAAAAATGTAACACTTCTCAAAAGTCAATCAACCTTCCAGTGGCTGTGGTGGGAAAAGCACCCAAATTAGGCTTAGGGCAGAAATATGGGAAACAGGAGACTGGAGTTTCCAGCTGAGAACAGGTCCCAAAAAGGGGTTAAGCTGTGTCCTCCTCAGCAGGACATCCTCTCCAGCACCTCTCAACCTCTTGGAGGCTGGCAAACAGCTGATGGAGTGGGGACTTCACGCCCGGTTAGAAGGTAAACAGGTCATGGATAGTGAAATAATGTAGAAATATTTTTTTTCTCCTCCAGGTAGCACTGCCTGCTTGTTCTTAACAGATTTGCTGAAAATGAAACTGTTTTCCATGAAAGATTTTTAAAGGGGGGTTCTGGACACCTGGCATTTACTGCTTCTAAATTGCTGAGATGTTCCATTTTTAATTTAAAAAATAATTATTCCTGGTGTCTTTAGAATGTGAGATAATTTTAACTGGACATGATGTTTAAAAAAAACTAAAAGAAGCAATAGAATTGATCTGAAAGAGGCTTTTTTTCCCCTGCAGATTTCAGCTGGTGGTTTGGGTCAAATTTTAATTCAACTTGACATTGACACCACATCAGAATGCAATTTTGTTTTTAATGTTGTTTACTTCTTTGTTCCCAAAAATGGCATCAGAGGATGAAAGGCTGTTTGCTGCTCAGTCTTCTCTGAGGCCCAGCAATCGTTTCTATCACAGCCTCCCATAAATCCACAGATCTGACGTTAAACTTTTTCACAGATTAGCATTTATGAACCCTCAGCAAAGAGCTCCTGGGCTTGGGCAGGAACAATCAGCCTGGAAGTTGAGCACCCTGTTGAGTTGCATCTTGTGGTACCTTTTCCATCACTTTGGTTGGGCTTTTGGAGAACATCTCAATTTAATTTGGCTTGGGAACCCCTCACACGCATGAGTTCTGCAGGGGACATCTGGTTTGCTACACATCGAGTTCCTCAGGAGTTTTGCTAGAAATCTCTGGCAAATGAATCCCAGAGCTTTCCTCTCCTTGGTCTGAAATCTGGGAGTAGATTTTCAGAAAACTGAACTTCATCTTGCGCAGAGAAATCTGACTCAAACTCATGCACCTGATTTTGGCTCCAAGCTGGTCAAGAATCCATTTTGTTTCACTGGGGTGTTCCTTGAACTGGTATTTCTCCCCAGAGACTGCTAGGCAGAGTCCTGAAGGGAAATTTGGTTCAACATCATCATGGGTTTTGTCAGCACATCTGGTGAGGAACACATGATTTAATTGAGTTTTCCACTTGGGAGTTCACATTTGGCCACCGAGAGAGCTCTCTGATTCCAACAATTACTTGGTGAAGCTCCTGAGCAAGGGAGACAGCCTTGGCTTGAAGTTCTGGAGGGTTATGGGAGACACATCTTATCCCCAGGGTGGGACAGGAGCTCCCTGGGAAGCGGGAGGGCTGAAAGGAGGTGTGGTGCTTCTCCTTGGCTGCAATAGATGTTGCTGCCCTGGGTGGAAAAGCTGCTGCCATGGGATTTGTGGAGAGGGGAGCACTTTGGCACAGCTGTAGGGTGTAATGGAGATGGTGCAGTGCAGGATGGACTGTCACTTAATAAAACCTGTGTCCCTGAGAAGAGCCAGGGTAATATTTCCCAAAATGAAGTGGGTTTCCTCTCCCAAATGAAGGCACTATTCCATAGCCAAGAGCTGCTCTCCATCCCTCTGCTGAAAGTTGACAACCAGAGCTCAGGAACAGATGAGGAGGCCCAAATGAAACAACATACCCCCTCAGTAGGGCCCAGGAGAGTTCCCTGTCAACTGGATCCCTGTGTATCCCAAATGTATCTCGGGCAATCGTTGCAGTGAGCTGTGGAAGGAAAGGAGCCCGGGCAAGGCGCAGCGTGGAGCAGCGAGCAGGACACGTGGCCTGCTTTGCACCTCCCTGTGTTCAGGGATTGGAAATCAATCAGGCTGGGGTGGGAAAATATGCTGATCTATCCCGCTTATAAGCAAGGACAATGAGGCATTAAAAAAATCTGATTGAAGGTGTCCCTGCTTGTGGCTTCATGAAATTTAAAGGTGACTTCCAACCCAAACCATTCCGTGATGGAAAAGGAGTTGGTGCATCTCCTTCCATGTCACCTTTTAGGCTTGGATATTCAGTGTGAATAAACTTAAATGTGACGTGTTAAAAGCTGCTGTTCAGGGAGGGAATGGATTCAGCATGTGCTGGACTGTGTTGCCCAGGCAGGGGTGTCAGCACAGCTCATTCCTGACATCCATGAGCTCATGCACCTCTGGACAAATGGCACCGGGAGACAGGAGCCAAGCCAGGCTGAGGAGGTGGAGTGGAAAAGCAAGGAGAGGGGAGTGGGGAGGGGGATATGAGGTCATCTGCACTGACAGTGTGTCAGGTACTCACATCAGAGCAGAGAACAGAGCCCTTGGCTTTATGGAATGATCTTCCAGCAGGGAACCAGGCTTGTTCTCCCAGTTATGGCATTGGAACACCAGCATCTGGCCTGGAGCCTTCCAGGGGCCAAATCCTTCCCTGCTGCAACCCCAGGGTTGCATCAGGTGTGAATTTGCTTGTGAGAAACAAAGGCAATGACAGTGGCTAAAAAATGTGGTGTCCTTGGAAAAAAACCCCAAATCCCAAATTTTTCTGCAGAGCAGCCATGGTAACTGAGCAGTAGAGACCATCACACTTTTAACTGCTTCCCCATACACCAGTGCAGTGCATAATAAACAAGGGGTTTGTTCAGTTTTGTTCTGGGGGATTTTTCCCACAATTAGGGAAACTCCAAGTGGATGTTTCCTTTTCCTTTTCTGACTTATTTCCTCAGCAGCCAAGCCAGGAGATCAGAGCAGAGACACTAATTAGGCAGATGAAGTTGGGAGAACATCCACACGGTTTAACAACTCCCCACTTAAGGCTCAATAAAACTCAAGGAGAAGGGGAAGGAAAAATATCCCGTTTTTTAAAGGCATGTGGTGAGTTTCAGCAGCTGCCTCTTACTGAGCTTTCCATAGCTTGTTTCCAATTACTGCGAGGTGTCCAGAAGCTATGGAAACGCAGCAATGATCTCCTATGAGAGATGTCATTATCCATGGAGCAGCGTTTTGCTGGGTACAGATGAATAACAGGAGGGGAAAAAAAAAAAAGAAAAAAGCCTAGACCAAACCAGCAGGCAGTGCCACCCATCCCTTCTCCAGTTCACTGGGAAGCACGGTGCAGGTGGATGGAGCGCCGAAGGAGCATCCAGCCCCCGGGAAGGGCCTGGATTTGCCCAGGGCAATAGGGATTTTTCCCAGGGCTGCCTGCCTGACCCCTCAGCACCAGCTACTGTGCTGAGATGCTGCCTGAATGCTGACATTTTAACAGCACGGTCCCTTCCCGGCACATGATCCGGCGTGAGGGAATAACAGGACGTATTAATGTCATTTCAGATAACAATATTCCTCTCAGAGCGGGCTTCTGGCACCACGTGTCCCCCTGCGAGAGAACTCTATCCCTATCGCTCCAGCACTAGCTCCGAGCTTGAAAGGAATCCGTTTGGGCCATTAAAATGACTTGTGAAATGTGGGATAGTTAGCAAGTAATTAGGACCACATTTCTTTCCCCCTGCCTGCCCGGAGCTCAGTTCACCTTCAGCTTTGCCTTTTGTACACCAACACCATCAGCATTTTTTTGGGGAGATCGTGCTTCCCTTCCCCTCCCCACGTTGCTCAGCTGGTGTTTGTCACCTGCCATCCATTTTGCATGGAAAATAAACCCGGAAGGAGCTGGGTTTGAAGAGGTGCCAGAGAAGGTTTCCCCATTTTCCATGTCCTGTGCAATGGTGGTGTCTCTCTGCCCCCACCACCTATGGGATAACAACAGCTAAAATGATTATCCAGGACTCACTTCCTGCCAAGTCCTGCTGATGGTTGTCCGTGAGCCGGGAATTACCACAGAATTTGAAAAACACTGCTGCTTTTTCGGTGCTGCTGGAGCCAGTTCCCCCTGGGCTGCATTTCCAAGCCCTCTGCTCCAGGCTGTGCTGGAAAACACGGCTTGTTGGACACCAGTGGGACTGAGATCCCACTGCTGTCGTGCTTGATGGGGGAGAATATCCCTTCTCACCCCTTTGGTCTCCCTGAGGGAGGGTCCTGGGCTGGAGCTCCTACCCAGAGTTGCTCTCACTCCTCACACGTTCAAGGGGGTTTTTCTCCCTTTTTATACTCATGGATCTGCTCTTCTGGGCCCAGATGACGAAAGGCAACAGGAGCCAGACTTTCTGCACTGGAGACGAGCCTGTGGCTGTTAGTAATGCCTCCGGAAGGTGGATATGGTGAACATGGACACACAATGGCCTCATGGACACTGGTGCAGGTCTTTGCTCCTGGACATTCCTCAGGGATCATCCTTAGGGCTGAAAAAGGCCCTACTGCTCAGTCCTGTGCTTCCTGAGGAAGGGAACAGCTTTGAGCCTTGTCCCTGCCTTCCCACAGTGAATCCTGCAACTCTAGAGCCAACCTCATCATCCAGACCCTGCCATGGATGTCGTTCCTCCATCTCATCCTTTCTCTGGCTCTTGGTTCCATGAGAAATCCCTTGAGAAACCTTGAGGATCCTTGAGACTGGATCCACAAGAAATCCCTCAAGGAATCTTAGGGATCCTTGAGATGGGTCCACAAGAAATCTCTCAAGGAATCTTGAGCATCTTTGAGGTTGGGTCCCTGAGGTTTTTTGTGACTCTGTCCTTCCCTGAGCACAACAGAAACCCACACTGAGTACTTCATCCCTGTCTTTCCTGTCCTTAACTCTGGAATACCTCTGAGCCCTCACACAGGACAATTTCTGGGCAGAGGACTCTGAGGGATGTACTCCTCATCACCCTTCCCTCTCTCCCTCCTGCACCTGAAGCATGGATTCCTTATGGCAACCAGATGAGGACACGGAGCCTCAGGAGCACCTGGCTGAAGCCACTGAGCAATCAGCTGGGAATGAGTCATGCTAGCAGCCCAATCCCAGGAATCACAGCCAGATCCCTCTGCACAGAACAGAAATAGATTATAATTGACAGATGACAGGCTCTGGCCAAGTCCTGGTGCTTCAGAGGGGGGATGCAGGGATAAAGACTATTTTTATCCCAGCTATTTTTTATTTGGGAAGCGCTCCTATTGCCGCAAGTGCTCTCAGGATTGTCAACAAAAGCTGTTCCTGTCCTTAGCACACGGGATTTCTGGGATGCAAGGGCGTGACTGGAGATGAGCTATGAGCTGTGGGATGGATGTGCTAACAACCTTTGGCAGGAAGGAGGGGACTGGTCCAGCACTGCATCCCGGCCTGAGACATTCCGAGGCCAAGGAATTGCCACACCAAGGAGTGGCTGTGAAGTGAGAGTTGGACCAAGTGGCGGAGGCTGGGGCGAAACACCTCACAAAAAGTAAATATTGGGAACATCCGGAGTGTAAGTCCAGGTGAGTGGACCTGGAGCCTCCCTGAAAGGCGGGAAGAGCTGTCCCAGGCTGCAGGAATGTGAGGAGCTGGGGATGCATGGGACAGCTCATCCTGTGACCTTCTGCTTTGTGGTCACCAGGCACGGGGAGCTGGGTGCTGCCCTCTAAATCTCCCCTTGGGAAGTTGTGTTCTGCTGCTGAAAACATGGAAAATACGATCCTGGCACAACCTAAAAATGAACAATGCAGAAAATATTTTTAGGAATCTCATCCTCTGGATTTTCACCCAAGTCTTGGGTTTGGAGAGACTCTCCAAGGGGAGGACAGATAAGGGGCCTTCCCAGTTCCTGGTGTGAGCCCTGGTATCTTCTGGCTCCATGTGGTGGTGACACGTCTAGACACTCCGGGAAGCATTCAATCAGGACAAGAAGGAATGGGTCCCTCTGTTAGGAACAATGCAAGAGGAACAAAACAGCCCCCTTTTATTCTCTGCAGCTGTCTGCTGTCTTTTAAAAAGACTATTAGGTCACTGAAAGTTTTAGTTACAGTGAAAAAAAACCTCAAAAAAAACCTAAAAATAAAAAAAAACCAAAAAAAAAAAACCCAGAAAAAAAATTGGAAATGAAGCTGTATATATTTTTGGGAAATTGCTTTTCTTATTTTATTAGGTTTCCCTTTCAACTCTCTCCCAGCTGATTTTTTTTTCCTTCTTTGAGCTCTATGATTATTAATGGCTGTAGCACTAATGTGCTTGGAAAAGGCTCATTGGAGACCATGTTTTTTGGATTATAAAATATCTGAAAGATATTTTTCTTTTCTTCAGCCAACTATCGCCCGGCTTTCCCAAGCAGACATTATTCCATGCCACAGCATTGGATACAGTTGGACCCCAACTTGGCTTTGAAGATAAGTGGGAAAAACCTGTTGAAATGGGGTAGTTGCTTCTATCATGGAGCACTCCCAGTGTCCATGTCTGGCTCTGGAGGACTCAGTCCCAGTCATTGGTACATTGATGGCTTTCTGGTGTTTCTAAACAACCCAAGCTGCATTTTTTTTTTTTTATTTGCAAGTGGAACCCAGGAGTTCTGGAAAGAGTCGTGGATGTGGTTTGTCTGTGTTGTGGTGGCAGAGATTTCTGCTGACCAGCTGCTTTTGCAGGAGCCCTGTGGGGTTCCCAGCAAGGGCGGAGGGGTCAGCCAAGCTCTCCCAGCCGTGTCCACGCCACTCCCGGAGGGACACAGGGGTGGTTCCACACCACAGAACTCCAACGAGAGAAGCCACAACCAACGCTGACTCAAACCACAGGGGCAGCGATGGAGGGGTTCATGAACACCCAAATTAGACATCCCTCCGTTCCTGGGGTTATATTCCAGGCCAGCAGGGCCTGCCTGTAATATGCAGGTTGCAGTGCAAAATGTAACCAAAACTCTGTATTCTAAAACCATCTGATGAAACTGGGGAGTGTGGGGGTTGGTGTAATTGTCTGTCAATGGCCAACTATCAATAAACCCGCTGGGGCAGTTTTCTGATCTCTGCCACAGCCCAGCCTCCCTCCAGGGAGAGATCTTCAGCTGATGGGCCAGTGAGTGCCACTGATAAAATTCCATCATCCTATTGGGAAATGCTCCAACCAGGGGGAGGAGACAAGCATTCCTACCTGGATAAAAATCTGGGAGTTGGAACACCAAGGCAGCCTTTACACTGGATTCTCAGAGGAACACCAGGCCCATCTCTCACCACTGGACCTTCAGTGAAAAACTCCACTCTTTCTACAGGAACATCACTTCAACAGAGCCACATCTGCCACTGGGACTGCAGCCACCATTTAATGGCACTGCCACCTACACCCTGACTCTGTCGGTTTGTTTATTTGTTTGTTTGTCCTTTTTCTCTTTTGTAACACTGCACTGCATGTGTTTTGGCTTTTTTGTTTATTTTAGTTCCCCTTATAAAGACCTGTTATTCCTATTCCCATATTTTCACCTGAGAGTCCCTTAATTTGAAATAATATATATATTATTATATATAATAATAATATATTATTATTATAATAATTTGGAGGGAGGGGGTTTAAATTCTCCATTCCAAGGGCAGCTCCTGCCTTCCTTAGCAGACACCTGTCCTTCAAACCACAACAGCAGCTCAAAGCTCCATTGCTCAGTGGAGATGTTCCCTGTACCTCCAAACTGTGAGATTTACACCTGAGCACACCCCAGGTCAACATTATCCAACGTCACCACCTGCATTTTCATCAAAGGAAACTCAATCCATCCCAATTCCCACCCAAGCTGGGATAACCTCGGTGCTAACAGTAATCCAAAGGCAGATTCCCATTGTTCCAGCTGTCAAGAGGAGATGCCTGGGAAAAGAGCTCAGTAAACAGAGGGAGAACAAAGGCAGCTGTTTCTTGGCAGAGCACGTGGTTTTTAGCAAGCTCTCACCTCAGAGCCAAACCCTGGGATGTTGTGGATGTGCTGTGACCTCTGCCAGCCTGCAGGCCTACCTGGGTGACTCTCAGGTGACCTCCTGGCCCTTCAGGGTGTGAAAATCAGCACCTGCACGTGGCCAAAGGTCTGCTGGGGAGCGTGCTCCAGGAATTGCTTCCAAGGTCCTGCTCAAGCAAAGGGAGCCAGGAGTCCCCCAGCCTGATCTCCAGCTCTGCCATTCTATCATTAATGATAAACCATGAAATTTATCATCCCCCCTTAACTCAGCAAAGTGAGAATCCCATAGGCATTTCAATGAAAAACAGTGAAATCAAAGCTTTCTTCCCAAGGAAAAAGCAGATTTTTCAGCTTTGTAATAGGACTGCTGCTTGTTTAAAATGCTGAAAACGTGGTGGATGAGGAGAAACAGCAATATCAGAGTGTTTGGAGTGCTCTTCCTTTCCATAGATCCATTTAGCACCCATCAGCTTCCTCTTGGAAACAGATTGGAGAAGTCTGGGAGTTCTTTGCAATGAGAGGAAGGGGACAGAGCAGCAGTGGTTGGTGATTCCTTGACCTTTCTGATGATCTTTTCTCACAGTGGGCAAGACCAAGGACAAGGTAATCCCTATCAGCTCCACACAGACACCAAATGCATGGCACTGAAATCTGTGGAGACCAGGATAGACAGACCTAGGGAATAAGTGCAGATTTATGTCCCAGGGGTTTCCCATAATGACTGCTTAACCAATATTTCCTGTCTGTCTCCCATTTTCTCGTGACCCTGCTAAGTTCAGCCCTCCACTAAAAATAACCTCTGTCTTTTATTGCTGGGAAGGGATCCCAGCCTTCACAGAAACTGGGTTTCTAATCTTCGCAGAGGCAGATGCTGGATTACCCCAAAAGTTCAGAAACTGGCAGGCAAAATTAATGAGACTTTCCCACTTATTGTTAAAAAAAATGTCTCCTGTGAGTTTATAGCAGCTCCAGAGGCTCTTTTTACTCTCCAAATAAATTGTACTTTCCATGGTTTTGGGTTGGCTCTGCTGTGGTATGAACTTCAGGAATAGGAATTGGTGAGGTCTTTAGCAGATAGATCCAAAAGAAGTGGGCAGAGACCCCGGCCCTGCTATGTGTGCTCTGGTTTGGGTTTAAAACACACAAATCTTCTGAGTTCCATGTTAAAGCAAAGGAGCTGTGGCTTCTTCCAGAGCAGCCCCAGCTTCACAGCCTGCAGACATCATTAGGAGAGGGCAATCAGCATCCTGCTGCCCAGAGGAGAAGTGGAAGCCATCCAGGCCTTGGCAGCCAGTTCCTGGGATTTCTTATAGGATGTCTGGCATGGCAAACCCTCATCCAGAAGGTCCCTGGAGAGGCTCAGAAGTAAGCAGCCCTTTTCCAAAACTGGGGATTTGGGGAGGCCTTTCACGCATTAAGGTCTCCCCTTCCTCCATAACTTGGTGTGATTTGTCAGAGGGGAAAAAAAAGGGAAAACAACCAAATTCTGGCTGCTGAGCAGGGAAACTGTGTGACAGCTTGGGATCAGTCCTCGGTTTTACTGGGAGATTCCAGGAGGGAAATCTCAACTCTTTCCCAGCTATGGAGAAAGGCTGGTGGTGACTGTTGCACAGGGCATGAGGCTATGGGGTCAGAGGTCTTTAAAAACATTTCCTCGGACTTTTGCATCCAAGACCAGCAAGACTGGAGTACACCACTCTTTGGAAGGGTATTTTGGGAATAGTCATTTCCCTTGAATATTTAAGGGAGGAAGAACCCAGAAGGAGCCAGGGTCCATTGCCATGTGAGAAGCATGGGGAAAAGCCAAGGACGGAGCTGGGTCTTGCCAAACCTCATCCCTGATATTTAACAACAAACCCACACTTCCACTCCTGCTCATTCCAGCCCCTGCAACTGCCAGGTGTGCTTCCTGCTCCAGCTGTCACTCAAACA
>CM031863.1:36590452-36731672 GCA_018697195.1 Certhia americana | reverse complement strand
CCTTCCTGCCTTCCTGCCTTCCTGCCTTCCTGCCTTCCTGCCTTCCTGCCTTCCTCCCTTCCTGCCTGCCTGCCTGCCTGCCTGCCTGCCTGCCTCCCTCCCTCCCTCCCTCCCTCCCTCCCTCCCTCCCAGATTTTGGATCTGTTTTTCAATTTCTTTCCCCTCTTGGCCTTCCTCCCCTCCTCTTCCTCTCCCTCCGTGTGTTTTTTTTTCCCAGGGCAAAACGAGCTCATGCAGACCTGGGTATTTATAAACTTCCCTCCAATGCCAAAGCGTCAGGAACAATCACTTCCCTCCAGTTTGCAGGAACATTCAAAGTGCCCCGAAACATATTTTCGACATAACTCATCACTTTGAAGACGCTTCCAAGCTTTTGTTCCTGTTTATTGACAGGAAGTTGTTTTTCATGGCTCCAAATCAGGAGGGGGGTGATGGAGGGTTTGCCACGTGGGTTTGCTGTGCCCTGCAAATCCCAGCCCCACATTCCTGGCTCTCCCCAGGCACCCACCACCCAGCACCTCTGGTCTTTGCCAAGTGGGATAAAAACACCATGGAGCCTTAAAGAGGGGGAAATTAGAGGCAGGATGGATGTGGGCAGGTGAGAAGGGAGCAGAAAGCTCTCTTATCCATCGTGGCTCTGGAAGAAGAGGGGGTTTTTGAGGCACTCCCTGGCCCTGGAGAGCAGGGGTGAGGCACAAGCCCCTCATTTCTCCTCCAGGAGAACAGGCCAGCACAGGAGGATCATCCCCTCTGGAAACTGGGACTTGTGGGGAAGGGGGGAGCAGGAAAGGGAGCGGGAAAAAGGGAAGGGGGACCAGCCTGATTCCCCCTGCTCCATCCCAGCACTGGGGGCTCAGGGAGGGGCCTGGGGGCTGCTGTCCATGGAGATGGGCCAGAGCTCTGCAGAGTGACCATCTGAGGCCTCCCCAAAGGGTGGGGGAAGAATGGGGCGAACTAGGAAGGGGGTGATGGGAGAGGGGCAGAACCTGCTCCCTGCTACGTGTCAGGAGAGGGACACAGAATGGAATTCTTGGGGGTGCCCTGTGCAGGGGGAAGAGTTGGTCTCCATGGTGCTTGTGGGTCCCTTCCACCTCAGGTTGTTCTTTGGTTTTATGAGAGAAGCTCAAATGTTTCTGGTTCCCACCTCAAGTCCCGGATAGCACCTTCGGGGAATACCCTCTGCTAGCTTCAACCCTCCCAAACTTCCTCCAGGAGCAGCATCCTTTCCTGAGGGGCATATCCTGCTCCAGGGGCTGGTCCTGCTGGGGGAAGACAGCAGAGGAACAGGACAAGTCCCTGGGGTGCCCAGCAGAGCCCAGGATGAGGTTCTCAGCCAGCCACAGGGATCTGCCATCGGAGGAAAGTGCCAGCCCTGCTGGTCTTCACCTCCTGGACACCTCCAAGCCCACTCAGCAGCCCTGGCACAAATCCCTGGGGAAAAGGGAGACTTTAAATTGGGCCACATCGACCTTTTTATTTATATTGGCAATGGGACTGGCTGTTATGGACTGAGTGCCTGAGGCTCTTGCACTGAAAGGAGCACAGTGCAACACTGGGGGCACCTCTGGATTCCACTTACTCCCAATAATTATTACTTCTTGGCTTGTTGCTACATGGTGTAGTGTAATGTTATTGCTTGGAACACTCTGTTAACTCCGTTTTTACTGATACCATGTGTTCCCCTGCTTTCATCCCAGTACTGTGTCAAGAGCTGTTTTCCTAAGGATGGT
Source organism: Certhia americana (assembly GCA_018697195.1). Taxonomy (NCBI): domain Eukaryota; kingdom Metazoa; phylum Chordata; class Aves; order Passeriformes; family Certhiidae; genus Certhia; species Certhia americana. The sequence goes on along the minus strand of CM031863.1, from coordinate 36,729,942 downwards.
CAAGGGAATATGATTCTAATATTACTGGAGATGATATAAAAAGTTTTATAGACACTGCTCCACGTTTGAACTGGGAGCCCAGAGCTCAGCCACGAGGGCCTTAGTCAGGCATCTGAATTGCATGTTTTGGAAGGGCAGTGAGGTAAAAAGGCACTTGCTGGTTTTACATGGGGCAGCCAGTTTAAAAGGGAAGATGTTAGACCTGCACTTGGAGAGGAACAAACCAAAAACTTTGGAAAGCTGGGCTTATAATAGGCAATTTCAAGCGTCATTTGTCTCCAGAGGCATGAATTAGAGCATCCTGGGAAATGCACAAGGGCACACTGCTTGCTGTGTTATTCCCAGGAGTGCAGCCAGCTATTAATGTGTCACTGTCTAGGCTGGCAGGGCTGGGGCAGCACTGAGATCCCCCAAAACTCAAAACAGAAGCTCCAGCACCAGGGTGTGCTGATGATCACAAGAGGTCTTTTCATTCTCCCTGGCTTGCCAACAAAAGCTGCTGGCAGAAGTGGGATTTTGGTATTTTTTTAGGTAGAGGTGTGCAAGGCAAGGACTGGGAGATGAGTCCCTGCTTGTTCAGTGGGACAGGAGAGCTGTGAATAGCTCTGCTGTGATGCTACCAGCCAATGCGCCAAGCACAGAATCAGGAGCTCTCAGGAGGAGGTGACCCAGGGACTGCACATTCCCAGCTCTGGGAGAGCAGAGCAGAGCTGGGCTGCTCAAACATTCTCCAGGGAGCAGAGCACAAGGATTTGTTCATTCCACTGATTCCTCTGCCTCACACCAGCATTTTCAGGGCTGTTTCTGCCTCAGCTCTGCACCTGAAGTTTATGGTTTGTCCACCACTTCAGCTGCTGTGAGTGAACGGAGACTCTGCGCATCCAGCTCTGCTGCATAAAGATTTCTGTGTATACCAAAAATCTGTTTTCCTATTAACTCATCAAGGCATTTCTTTATATGTTTTACAGTACAGCAGGTCGAGCATGCAGAAAGAAGGCACAGCAACTTCTTTCAAAAAGCAGGCAGACTTTTCCAGCCCTGCCAAGCTTTTATGAGCTCCTACATAATGGCATTCCCAACACTTGGGCCACGGCTGCAGTGACAGCTGACGCCTCATCCATCATAACCTGCCTTCTGCTTCAAAAAGCTGCTTTATTTATTGCAGGTGATCGCCTCTGCATGGGGCAAACACGCCTGGAAATTCCAACACTTTTGTCTCAGCAGCAGGTGGGCTCCCAGTGTCCGACATCATGGTCATCCCTGGGGCTGTGCTCTCCTTGTTTGCCTCCTGGTTTTGCCTTGAGATAGAATGGAATGAAGAAGTTTGGGTTGGAAAGAAACTTAAAGATCATCTGGCATGGGCAGGGACACCTTTCACCATCCCAGGTTGCTCCAAGCCCCATCCATCCTGGCCTGGGACACTTCCAGGGATCCAGGGGCAGACACAGCTTCTCTGGGCACCCTGTGCCAGGGCCTGCCCACCCTCACAGGGAACAATTCCTGCCCAATATCCCATCTATCTCTGCCCTCTAGCAGTTTAAAACCATTCCCTCCAAGTCTTCCTCCATGCCTTCCTCCCCAGTCCCTCTCCAGCTCTCCTGGAGCCCCTTTAGGCCCTGGAGAGTGCTCTGAGCTCTCCCTGGAGACTTTCCTTCACCAGGTGAGCACCCTCAGCTCTCCCAACCTGGCTCTAGAGCAGAGGTGCTCCAGCCCTTGGATCAACACCTTCTACTGGCACAATTACTGGAGTTCAAGAGCTTTCCTTGGAGTCTTAGGCATTCCTGTGTCTTTTTTTGTGGGTAAGAAGCAAAGATTTCCTCCTAAACAAAGAGAGCTGGAACTATCCTGTAAGCACAGTTTTCTCCCTTGGTAAGAAATGCAGAGTGTGAACCAAGGTGGCAGCTGGAAGGAGGAAAACCAGGGGGTGAACACCAGGAGGGAGACGAGGTTTGTGGTCAGCTCCTCGCTCGGACACCCGTGGGACAAAGAGAAATGTGTGACACCAAATCTACCGATTCCCACCTAAAAACAATGAAAATATCTCTACTCACCAGCTCACCCAGCTCTTCTCACCTTAAAAAGGGTGGAGGGAAAGCTTTGGGGCTCTAGGGCAAGCTGGGGTGAGCAGACCTTGGGTGAAATGTTTGCTTGGGTGAGGTAATTTGTTCTCAGCTTCAGCCAAGTCACCAGCTTCACAAAGCACAGCTGGGCTCCAAGCAGGACAAACATGTGTCCTGGAGATCTCCCAAAGCCACAACTGTCCAGAACTGCTCAGATTAGACCTCAGTATCCCAAATTCCTGCTTTCCACACTCACATTTGAACTGTGGTCACTCAGTTCAAAACTACAGGGCAGTGCACGTCTGGACTGGGAAAGGTCACTCCTATGAACCCAAATCTAAACCTCCTGAATATCTTCTCATTTCCTCTGAGGCTTCTTTTCCAAGCTGAGGAAACTCAAAACTTTGAAAAACCTTTGAAAACCTGGCAAAAATTTCTGCCCATGTCTTGGAGTCTGGGCAGATGCACCCAATTACCGTGTTGGTGCGGCCTTAAAAAGTGATCACTATGGAAAGAAGTTCCCTTCAATTTCTGTAGCAACAGAGTTTTGTTTCACCACAGCTCCATCAGGTCATGGAGAGCCCGTTGGGAATGAAATCTTGGATTTGGAATCCATCAGCCTCTGGAGATGACCTGAAGGATCCCTTGCCATGGGCAAGCTCTGCTGGATGCCTGGCCAGCACAGTTCCCTTCCACCTGACATCCTGGGATCCCTGCCAGGATTTAATGGCAGAGGATCTTCCCTTAGGCCTCACTTAACTCCCCCAAGGTGTCATTTCCTCCCCAGTGCTCCCCTGAACCAACCCTGGTTCAGGATTCAGGCTGTTTTCCCTCGCATTCTGTACTTCCCCTTTGCTGGAACTATTTTCCCATCTGCCAAATCCAGGTAGTGCTCCAGAACTCCTTCACAACTGCCTGGGTTTCCTGAAAGAGGAGCCCCAGGCATTCCTGTTCCACAGGAGGGGTTCAGAACCTGCTGGTCCACACTTTATAAACATCAGAAGGTATTTAAGGCAGCCCAGTGTTAAGCACAGCCTAACTGCAAGGTTCTGGCTATGCCCTCCCATCCAACAGAAAAACGTGATTCAGTGGGAATGGTTTGCAAAGGAGCCACTGCTCCTTAATGGGGGGAAAAGGAAAAATAACCTGCCCACAGCCAGCCCTGCAGGGAGAGTTTAGGAGTGATGCAGGGATCAGGGATCTGGGATGCACACAGGGATCAGGTATGCACACAGGGATCTGGGATGCACACAGGGATCAGGTATGCACACAGGGATCTGGGATGCACACAGGGATCTCGGATGCACTCTGGGATTTGGGATGCACTCTGGAATGCACTCTGGGATCTGGGATGCACTCTGGGATGCACTCTGGCATGCATGCAGGGATCTGGGATGCATGCAGGGATCTGGGATGCATGCAGCATACGCAGCAGGCACAGGAGCGAGGGAATGCTGGGGTAGATTGCTCTGCTGTGTTTATTTTTTAGGCAAAAATCTGACCTGGAAATCATCAGCATTGTTGCAGCATGAGGAGGCTTTTCCTATTTTCCCTTTGGGGATGGACATGCAAATTCTGAGGCTGAAATTAGGATTTTATGCTTCTGAAGGCTTGGGACTTCTTTTAGGGCTCAAACGACATCCAGTCCCTCCAGAGATGAGTAATGAGGCCAAACACTTTTATTTTTTTGTAGTTAGTGTGGGGACAAAATGACACAGAGCTCCAGAACTGTGCATTTAAAGAATAAATTGGGTGGTTTTGTTCTTCCTAGGTGCAGCCACGGGGTGGTGGAGCTGATGGCGGTGGGAGGAGTGTCCTCACATTGATCTGGCAAAAACATCATCTAAATCCAATCTGCTGCAGCAAACAGGCCAGGGAGATGAAGGAAACCACATGAAGAACATGATGAAAGTTGCCTCAAGGCTCCTTATGTCACACCCGGGCTCTGGGCACTTGGGGTTTTTTATTTCTTCCCTTTTTCTTCCTTTAATAAACCCAAACTTGGCATTCTTGACACACACACAGGGGTGCAAGCCAAGGGGACATTAAAAGCTCACAGACAAGAGGGATTTGGGTTCCTTGGCTCCCATCATAATTTTTGAGGCCTTTCAGCAGATGACCTGCCTCCTCTGGTGGAGGAAAAGCAATTTTCATTCTAAATAAGCAGATAAAAATTGGTCTAGGCCAACCTAGGTAATTCCTGTTGACCTCAGAGTTGCTGGGCATCACCTGGTGACTCCTCCAAGGGGCTCAAGGAGAGGAAAGGGCTCATCCTGTGAATCCTATGGATATGAGAAAGAGGCAAACCATTCAAAATTCATTATTTGTACCCTGTTGTGAGCTCCCTGCAGCAAGCACAAAGCAAAATATAACTCACACATGGTTTATTTTTGGATTATTCCTTCCCCCCTCCACTCTCGCCGCCACCCCCCCCCCCCCAAAACTGATTTTTGGGGCGATTGTTCCATTCCCTGACCCAAGACACTCAACATTCCCAGCTCTGCAGCTCCCTCCCCTGCTCCTTCAACCCCACAGGTGAAACTGCTGAGGAAGTGAGGAAGAGGAAGGAGAGGGAGGAAGGAAGCAGGAGAGAAAACAAGGGGGGAAAAGTCACATCTGCTCTGTGACTAATCCAGGCTGTGGCACACCCGTACGGGTCCCTTTTTATTGCTAACATTCCTTGTAAGTTAGAAAACGCTTTTCTACCACCCCCCTTCCCTTTCCCTCCCAGCTTCAGATGTCCCAGAGGAATGTTTAAGCGATTATGGAATCCCAGAGGAGTTTGTTGCTTCCCTTTTTAATTTGTTCCATGCTAGTTGCTGGTTTTTTAAAGCAGTGCCCAGCTTGCTCTTTCCTCAGAGTCAAGCCCAGGGCTCCTTGTTCTGGCTCTGGCACGGAATTCCTCATGACTTTGTTCCCCAAATCCCTGCAGGTTTATAGCAGGCTGCAATAATTTACTCGATGCTGAAATTGGTGATTACCTGCTCTGATTTCTGAGCTTGTGCTTAAACAGAAATGCTAAAAATACTGACTTAAGCCAATCAAAAAAAGAAAAAAAAAAAAAAAAAGGCATTATTGGCCCTTTTTCACTTGGCCGGCGTTCACAGGCGAGCTGTGATCCTGCAAGGCCGATGAAAGGCCTGGTGTTATCCAGCTCTAAGCACAGGCTGAGGTCTGGAAAAAATTCCCTATGGGTCCCAAAATCCCCTTGGGTCCCCCGAAATCCACTGGTGTTGCAGAAGCTCTGCATGGTACTTGGATTTTAACCTCTCCAGCCCTCTTTGCCCTCTGACCACCACTCCAAGGTGAAGGGGTGGTGGCAGATGCCCAGGGAATGGCTCAAAGTTGTCTAGGCAATGTAAGGCAGGAAAAGAAATTAAACAAATTAAATATATTCTTCTCAAAAATCAGCACTGCAGCTCCTGGCTTTTCAGTTTTTGTTTACTTTTGATTTTTTTTTTTGGTTGGTTGGTTTTTTGTTCCCATTACGAGCACAGCACAGGCTGACCCTGCCTGTAATCCCTTTCTATGGAATCATCCCACTGGCTTTCTGCATGTCACTTAGCAACAGTTGCTTCTAAACCAAAGGCAGGAAAGCCTCAGACCCAGAGCAGCCACGAGACGACTGAGAAATGAAATTTATGAAACCCAAAAGTGTTTAAGATGACTTTTCTGAGAAGAAAAGAAGGAGATGTCCAAACAGCTTGGAAGGGATGACACAACTTGAAGCACCCCTCATTAATTAGGAGAAGGTAAACAAATCCTGGTCAACTTTTTCCTTAACAGCACCACTTAACATCCTCAATCCCAATATTTTGTCAAATCAGGTTTCATGCTGTTTCTTGGTGAACCATTTCCTAGCCAGTTTCACATCCAAATGCCTTGGACCCCCCTGCAGGGATGGGAACTCCACCACTTCCCAGGCAGTTCATTATTTCTTGGGACATCTCAAAGAAACTTCCCTGCAGTTTTGGCACTAGACATCCCAAAATGTCAACTCTCCCCTGAGGTTTGCCAGCTTCTTTTAATACACAGAGTTTCCCTGGCAAAACAGATGCTCATCTCAGAAGTTCTGGTTCATTGGGACTTCAGATGGGTCGAGTACACTGGAATGCACCCCTCAGACATTTGTGCAGGAAGCACACCCTGTTTGTGTCCTTAACATGCATTTATTCAAGGAAATAATAAAATAGAGAAGTTCAGAGCCCAACTAATGACATTTTTACTTAATTCTTGGACTCCAGAAAGACTTGAGAAGCTGAGGTGAGTCCCTGACCCTGATAATCCCCTTTCAATCAAATCAATTCCTTCAGTTCAGCTTGCAGGGACAGGGGGTGTTGCAGTTCTGGGGTTTTGCTGATTTTTTTCCCCTGATTTCATTGCAATTTCACTGCTCCTCAGAATCAAAGGTGAAACATCGGAGTGGGCAATCCCCAGGAAATGAGCATCCCCTGTGAACTGAGACAGCAGAAACCACCTTCTTCTACATGCAAGATGAATCTGATGTCCAATTCTCCTTCCCACTTGAGCGCGTGTGGCGTCCATGCTGTTCCAATTTCTGTGTGACAAAATGTACCGTTGATAGGAACCAGACCTGTGGCTGCTTCAGCACTCAGATATCGGAGTGCTCGCCTGCGAGTGCCATCTATCACTGAAGTGGAAAACCGTGGCACTCGCAGCGTCCTCAGGGAAGGGGAAAACCACAATTCTTTCAAGGTTCGACAGTGGTTTACAAGTTAAGCCTGTCAGTTCAGCACTAAATCTTACACTTGAAACACTGGAACGAAAAAAGAACGGGAACACACACCCCCCCAGGAGAAAAAAAAAAAAAGAGAGAAAAAATGACAAAGGTCTGAGCTTCCAAACTGGAAAGTTTTTAGATGTTTGGGGCTTGTGAGGATTGATTTGTGGGGATTTCCCTGCCCTCCCTGAAGCCAGATCCATTCTCTTCTTGGCCTTTGCTGGACCAAAGCATGGCAAGTACTGGGCCATTGAATTCCAAGGAATTGGTGGAATCACCAGCCCTGGCAGTGTTCAATGGATGAGGCACTCAGGGATGTGGTTTAGTGGTGGGGGAATGGCTGGACTCAATGATTTTGGAGGGCTTTTCTATCCTAAAATCCTACATTTCAGGGGGTAACTTGGCTTGAGGAGGCTGCTGGAGAGATCTGAAGCAATCCTGGCACAGAGAAAAGGAGGATCAAGCAGTGGAAAGGTTAAGGATATATTTACGCTGCTTATCAGGAGGGAGACCACAGGATCAATGCTTGAAGGGAGAGTGTAAAAAAATCTCATTCACAACATTTAATGAAAAACATTTTTCCGTCCTGCCTTGCCCCGAGACAGTTTTCACAGAAGTGTCAGTTTCCAATTCCTTTTTTCCTTTGTTAGTTTTTTGGGGGTTTATTGAAGAGCAGAGAAGTCCATTTTTCATGGAGAAAACAGCAAACCCCTGCTAAGCTTGGGGAAACAACAATCAAAACAAGAAGAGTGAAAGAAAAGAAAAGTAGGAGCTGTTTCCTGGGGAAGGACTAAACCCATCGGGCTGTGGTTTCTAGCAAAGAATAAATCCGACTTATTTTATTACTCTTAGGGGTCTAATTGCCATTAGACCTTAATTGTCTCCTGGCTTGCTTTGCAAAGCACAGAAAGCACAGCCTGTGCTGGCCACAGGCTGCAATCATCTGCTCTTTTGATATTCATGGGCGCGTTTTCCCCCTTTCATCTTTATGTAAACGAGGAAGCAGAAGCTGCTGTGATCCTCCTGCACCTGACAGCTTTATGGTCCGGACAGGGCTCCTGTGACCCAACCCACGAGGCTGTGGCTGGAGCTGTCGGAACCAGACACAGCCTCCTGAGTTCTCCTTGTGTTTCTTCTGCCACCCCTTTTGTGCTGCTGCCACGTTCAGCAGGTGTTGCCCTTCCTCTCCTTTTGAAAGGACATCAAAAAGCTTCGCTAGGCACAAGAGAAGGGATATTTGTTTAGGCTGAATTCGCTCCCTGATTACCATGCAGAACCTTCCATCAACAACAAACAGAACTGGCCATGAGGGCTGTGTTTTTAAAAGCTTAATTGATCTGAGTGAAGTCTCAGAATTGTAGCCAGATGAAATTATCTTGCTTGTGTTTGAGCACAAGCTGGATTTAGGGGAACAGAATGAGCAGCAGAGCAGAGCACGTGGCCAGCACTCTCCCTCTGGGTCATTAAAACTCAACCAGTGACCGCTCAAACCCCTGCCAGAATGGTTTGGGTTGGAAGAGATTCTAAAGATCACCTTATGCCATGGGCAGGGACACCTTCCACTCTCCCAGGGTGCTCCAAGCCCTGTCCAACCTGGCCTTGGGCACTCCCAGGGATCCAGGGGCAGCCACGGCTGGTCTGGGCCTGCCCACCCTCACAGGGAAGTATTTCTTCCCAGTATCTAAAGTTAGCCTACCCTCCTTCAGTGATCCCCCCAAAAAAGGTGGGATACAGAACAGGACCCAGCAGCTCCCCTGGAAAATGTAGGTGGAAGGTTGCCTTTCATTCACCATCCTCCTCTCCTCTTCCCCAAACAATCTGGGAAAACACCAGTGGCAAAAATGAAGGGATTTCCCCCATACTTCTATTTTTTTTGCTGAATTACCTGTCCCGGTCTCCATAGGATTGTGATTTTCATGCAGTGCCTGTGTTTCAGTCCAGTACGTGTTCAGACCGAAGAGGATAATTTTGGGTCTGTGGTTTAGCTTTTTTACTGTGCCTGAATGCTGTGGGCAGTTTCTGTCTTTATTTTTACAAATAGATGTCCTGTCTCCTCAGGTGTATGCTGGTGTGAGGTTTAGCACATTCATTACTCTCGGTGTTCCAAGGGCAGAGAAAAAAAAAATTTAAAATAGTAATTATCATCAGACAGTTGGTGATTTTCCTTAATAGCATCCAAGGTATGGGAAGCAACTTCCTCTCCCCCAGAGCAACAATGATTCAAAACATGAGGGCTGAGGGAGCAAAGTCACAGCGTTTCAATAGCAACACCAGTAGCAAAGTCTACAGCCCTGGGGGCTGAAGAGGCAGAGAAAAAAGGGAAAAAAGTGAAAAAAGGACCAGTTGTACCATCCAAAATGTAGATAAAACAATTGATCTAGACAAGGGAGGTCTTGCAACAAGTATGCAAGAGCAGGGTAATGCAAGTTCCATGCATCAGCACATCAGGAATGAGCTCAACTTCTCAGCATTCCTGCCTGTGATGGATACAGGAGCCAGGATGGAACATGCACCATTAGGAGGAGAATTCATTTTTCACAGAATACCTCAAGTTGGAAGAGACCCACAAAGATCATTGAGCCCAGCTCCCTGCTCTTCACAGGACTGCCTAAAATTAACCACATGCCTGAGAGCATTGTCCAGGGACTCCTAGAGCTCTTCCAGGCTTGGTTCTGTGACCATTTCTCTGGGGAACCTCTTCCACTGCCCAGACACCCTCTGGGGGAAGAAACATCCTAAAATCTTAGCTGGGATGGACATTGAGTCCCAGAATGGTTTGGGCTTAAAAATCATTTAGTCCCACCCTCTGCTGTGGAGAAAGACACCTTCCACTATCTCAGGTTGCTCCAAGCCTTGTCCAACCTGGCCTGGGACACTTCCACGGATGGTGGCTCCATCAGTTCCCTGGGAAGGCCGTTCCAGTGATTGAACACCCCTTCAGTGAAGAAATCTCTCCTAATATCCAACCTTACCCCTGTCCTCTGCCTCATGCCTGGCCACATCCATCTTCATTCCCAGCCCTGTGTACCATCGGCAGCTGAGATATGGGATGAGGGCTCATCCTGGGGGGATCTGATTGGTTTTAGCCAGGCTGTCATGCAGCTGGGACAGGGGTTGGACAACCTCTTTGTGTCATTCCTCAAGGAACCTCAACTTCCTGACTGCATGACTCCATTCCAGTGCTGAAATCTCCACAATTAATGGGGGTTTTCACAAGCTGGCTCTGCTTTCTTCCCTTTTATATTTAATTCACATTTTAAAGGCATAATTTTGGGGTTTTTTTTCAAGGATCATCTCTCTCTCTCCCTCTCTCTCTCTCTCTCACACACACATATCTTGCAACATTTTGTTTTTTTAGCAGCATGGCCAAATCATCGTGGGCAAAATGCTCCTCTCTGGAACAAAGAGGGGAAATGTGCACATCCCACGATGGGCAAAGTCTCTGTAGCACATCTGGGAACATCCCTTTGTTAGGACTTTGCCAGGTTTTTCACATGGGATGTACACTGTGATGGTGACACCCCACCCCAAGGCTTGACAGCAACATTTTGGGTTCAGACACATGAATTCTACTCAATTCCAGCCTAAAGCTCCAAGCCTGCATCCCTCAAATTGACAAGAAAAGAGGAAAGTGCCAGATTTGAAGAAATAATAAAGGTGAACACATACAGATCCTGTGACACATTAGCTTATTATTTTTAGAGCTGTTCCCAAAGTGGTTTCTGTTTCCATGGTCACTTCCAGGCCATCTCAAAGTCCCGAAGTGTTTAAGAACAAAAAACCCACAGAAGACAGGAACTGTGGCCTCCTGTGCAATATGAAACACTTCTTTTTTTGGTATCATGCAGAGTATCTCACAAATACTTACATCTGATTCTGGATCTTGCTTTTAATCCTGAGTGTACCAGCTGAGTATTGAGTGGAGCATCCCAAAGGAACTGTTTACAAGGACCTGGAGTGACAGGGAATGGCTTCCTACTGCCAGAGGGCAGGGATAGATGGGATATTGGGCAGGAATTGTTCCCTGTGAGGGCAGGCAGGCCCTGGCACAGGGTGCCCAGAGCAGCTGTGGCTGCCCCTGGATCCATGGAAATGTCCCAGGCCAGGTTGGACATTGGGGCTTGGAGCAGCCTGGGCTAGTGGGAGGTGTCCCTGCCCATGGCACGAGGTGAATCTGGATGAGCTTGAACGTCCCTTCCAATCCAAACCATTCCATGATTCCGTGATCCTATGATTATGCAACTGCAGGAAGCAGGAGATGAAGGAAGTCTGTTGCAAACACTCCTAAATGGAAGACATTTGCCACACACAGATGCTTGGCTCTTTTCAGCTCCTGAAAAAAAGCCAGGAATAATGCTGTGCCTTTCTGAGTGTCATCTATAGGGTCCTCCTCTCCCTATAGGGTCTATCCAGCAGTTCCCATTTGCATGTGCTGAACCTGCTGTTCACAAATAAGATATTAATTTTTAATATATTTTTTTAACTTTAAGTTAACGAGTTTAAATTTTACTCAGCTATAAAGCCACCCTAATTTCAAAGCTCTCCACATGGGTGAGATTATCTTGTCAAGCGGGAGCCATCCCCATTAGCTGAGGGGGAGATTTGCATGGAAAATTCCCATTAGGGCTAATGCAAGTCATATGTGGTGAGAGGAAAGAGAAGAGTTGGGTGGGAGAGCGTGTGCCATGAAAAAGTGGGATAACTGGGTGGAAAGATTGGATTTTCAGAAAAGTTTTTTCACAGAAAGTGGTGGAGTCACCAGCCCTAGGGGTATTTATATACCCTGTGGATGTGGCACTTGGTGACATGGCTGGTGGTGGCCTTGGCAGTGCTGGGAGAACATTTGCACTTGATCTTTGAGGGCTTTCCAACATAAACGATTTTATGATTCTAAAAAGGAAGGGGGAAAGGTGTCAAAGAGACAGCAACATTTTGGGTTCAGACAACAAAGACACAACAATGGCCTTGAAAGCCCAGCAGGTAAAAACCCCCAGGAATCAGCAGCAGTTGTGTTCATCCCTGTTCCCTGATAACCTGCCAAGGACCTGTTTCAAGGAGAAAATTTGGAGAAGGCCAGCAAGGTTATCACTGCAGGGCACCCCTATCAGTGGAAGAAGATTCTGAAATGTCCTCTTTCCCCTCCACAAGGTTCAGACTGGGTACAATTATTAACTTTCTGCCTTTCATTCCAGATTTCCAAGTGTCCACTGGTCCCATCACAGCATCAGCTGCTACCTGACATCCGCCAAGCTCCTAAACACAGCCAGAGATGTTGGATGCAACATCTGCACACAGCCATAGGACATCCAGTGCACTCTGCCACGACATCCCAAAGTGGGAAGTATCCCAAAAGACTCTGTCATCCATGCTTCAGATGCAAGCAGGGCCATGAGTCACAGGCATGCCAGGCTGCACCCACTCCTCAGCATGACTGAGGAAAAGCAGGACACTCCTGGTTGCACACAACAGGAAGGAATGAATAGGGAAAGCCCAGCTCTGATGAGGATACTCATTGTTGGGAGCTGTCCAGACACAAAGAAAACCCACTCTGAAGTCACAAAGAACTCCAAGATAAGAGACAAAGTATTTCCGTCATCATCGAGTCAAACTCTTGGCCCTGCTCAGGACAACCACGATCAAAACTGAACAGCCTCTACTTTTTTTCCTCAAATATTTTCTCCAGACACTTCCCTGGATCCTCTGTCAGGTCAGAACAACAGGTAACCAAAATGATATTTGCTGCTGACATACACAAGTATCCCAAACTGCAACCACTTCCAAAAGGTTTTAGGTTAAACCCTTTGTAAACATCTTTTCTTCCTTAAAATCAGTGCAGCTTCTGAGGAAAAGGAGATTGCAGCCTGCCCATCATGATAAACATTTTCCTCTGGGCAGATGCCTTTTTCCCAAGGGAGGCCATGAAAGAGAGCTGTGGTGGGAAACTAACATGCTGACAGCCTCATTAATTAATCCTGTCCCAGGACAAATTCTTGGTAAGTGCTGTAATGAGCCAGCTAAGCACATTGTCTTCAGAGGAAAAAATAATTTAAAAAAAGAGTTACAAAACAGATTCTCTTGCGACATCCTTGCCCAAGAACCCCAAACCTGCAATAATCTTCAGCTCACACCACAAGAAAAGGTACCTCTGGCTTTATCTTTTCCCTGGCATTTCCCCCACTGCCAAGTTCTTTAAAACCCTACAGCAATGCACTTCCCACGTCTCCCAGACTGGGGGGATGTGGAGTGGAGTCCTGGAAGTGAAGCAATCGGGCCAGCAGACACCTAAATGCCATTTTTTCCTTCAGCCCACATCCCTGGAGCCAGGACAGCTTCTCCAGCTGTTTGCACCCATGAATTCCTGAGTGGAGGAACCAGGTGTCCTCCCCCAGTGCTCACACACACACACACACTGAGACCCACAGATGCCTTAAGTTTTAGGTTTCATGTTTCCCAGACTCTAAACTGCATTGGTGTGTGACTCTGAACTCCATACAAAGTGTCAGCAAGCTCTTCTCACAGCTCAGTCAGACAGAACAATCCTTGTCCAGCCCCAGAACCAAGGACACTGCTGCAGCTCCAGGCCCAAAAAAAGCAAACAGCAGAGAATTGAGGAGAGCAATCTGGGAGGGTGGGACTGCATCACCTGGAGCTGCAATTGGACGATTAACCCCAATATGGAAATGGACCAAAACTGATAAAAGTGTGAGAACTCCTGACTCAGGGTCCATATTTGCCCCATCTTGGGTGGAGCCCTGGCTGGGCTCTTGTACTTCCCAAGGTGAATCCTTTGAAGGCCTTTTCATAAATCCCTGCTTTATTTCTTTTACACTGTCCAGCCTCTGTTCCAGGTCAGCCTCTCACAGGCATCACCACCATGCTCTTAAAAACAGGGTATAAAACCCAGACCAGGGACCAAACTGCAGGCCTTGTGGGGCTCTCCACCTCATATATGCCACATCCATGGACCGGCCTTTTCTGAGCTCTCACAGGTCAGAGCCTTCCCAAAGTGCCCCCACCCCTCGTCTCAACTGCAAGAAAAGGGGATGTGCCTGTTTTAAGTTGCTTTAACATACCTGAGCCTCTGCTGACAGTTTCTTTGCCTTTGGAAGGCAGAGCTGGGGCTGCAGGGTGAGAGTTGCCAAGGAGCCAACTGGATGAAGCCTGAGAGAAACGGGGGAGAAGTTTTGTGGCTCTTCCAGCCTGACCCTTTACCCCTGCCTTCATCTCTCACACTTCAGCTGTACTTCTGAACACCCTTCCAGCACCATTTTCCTGCTTTTTGCACGATGTACCTGGTCACTGTAACTCTCCCCTGGAATTTCCCTCCTGAGAGTGACCATCCTTGCAGAGGGTAGTGCCCTCCTGCTTTCTGTTTCATTTGGTTTAGACCCATGTCATGGGTTGCAGTGCAAATTGTTATCAAAACTCTGTATTCTGTCACCATCTGATGAAACTGGGGTGTTGTAATTGTCTGTCAATGTCCCACTGTCAATAAACCTGCTGGGGCAATTTTCTGATCTCTTCCACAACCCAGCCTCCCTCCAGGGAGAGATCTTCAGCTGATGGGCCATTGAGTGTCACTGATAGAATTCCATCATCCCACTGGGAAATGCTCCAACCAGGGGGAGGAGCCAAGTATTCCTACCTGGATAAAAATCTGGGAGTTGGAACACCAAGGCAGCCTTTTCCAATGGATTCCCAGAGGAACATCAGGCCCATCTCTCACCATTGGACCTACAGCGAAAAACTTCACTTTTCTACAGGAGCATCACTTCAAAAGAGCCACATCTGCCACTAGGACTGCAGCCACCATGGAATGGCACTGCCACCAACACCCTGACCCACAGGGTGTCAGGTTGTATCCTGACTCCATCAGTGGGTTTGTTTGTTTATTTATTTGTTTGTTTGTTTAGTTTCTTCTTTTTTTCTCTTTTGTAATACTGCATGTGTTTTGGTTTTATTGTTTATTTTAGTTCCCCTAATAAAGACCTGTTATTCCTATTCCCATATCTTTGCCTGAGAGCCCCTTAATTTCAAAAGTTATAATAATTTGGAGGGAGGGGGTTTACATTCTCCATTCCAAGGGAGGCTCCTGCCTTCCTTAGCAGACACCTGTCCTTCAAACCACGACAATCCACAAAAAAAGCAAAACCCACATTCTGGATATAATCAGTGGGAAAAGGAGTGTCCAATACCTGCTTAAGCATCAGCTGGTACAACCCAAGTACACCTGCTGGACTTAAGGGTTAGTCTAAGTTTAAAACCAGAGGAATAGCACTGATTTCAGTAAAACAGCTGGACAGATGCAGCTGATGGCAGATCAGCGAGCCTCTACCACTCATGGCAAAAAGCTGGAGGAAAACCAGCTTGGCCCTCCAGTCCAGGTTTCCTGCAGGGAGCTGGAGGCAGGCAGATGCACCTCTTAAAATGTCCAACACCTTTTTACATCCAGGCTGGAAAAGTCCAACTGTGGATCACACCCAGGCCCTCTTGCTGGACCCTTTCAACCACCAGGGCTTTCCTAGGCTGCCTGAAATATTTTAAGGGGAAGCAAAGCAGTTAGAACAATTTTAAAAATCATGAGAGACTGCAGGCCTGGAAATTTACTGTCCCTGCTGTGGTTTTATTCTCTCTTTCTGTTTTTTTTTTGTTTTGTTTTGTTTTTACTTTTAGAGGAGTTGAGATGACCCAGCAAATTAGATTGCTCTGGTGAGCTGTGGGTGACCCCCTGCATTGGTTCCAATTTAATTGTGTGAACAGTGTCTTAGGCTGAATTGTCACATTTTGGATAGGAGCCCAAATTCACACTGGCAAGGGTCTGGAGGAGCCAAAAAGTGATTGGTGACCTTCCAAACCCCAAACCAGAATCACTGAACCACTTCCCCTGCTTGGAGCTGATATTCCTTTATTCACATGGCAGAAATGGGTCAACCTGGCTACACCCTCCCCAACACAGAAGACCTTACCAGGGTCACTCCAAGTTCAAACCCCCTCCCGCTGTTTACATCAGTGTCTTTCAAACTATGAACTAGATATTTATTCCACACTTCCCTACACTATGACAGGCATTCACAGTGACAAGAAGGCTGGTTGCAAACATGATGTTTCAGCTTAATTCAAGAGAATATTTTAGGGGTTTTGTTTTGGTTTTTTTTTTTTTGTTTGTTTGTTTGTTTGTTTGTTTGGGTTTTTTTGGTTTGTCTTTTTTTCCCTGTGGATGGAGAAGGAGAAATAACTTCAGGATTCTTTTGCTCCTCTGGCCTCAGAAATGTGTTATTAGAATCACAGAGTGGTTTGGGTTGGAAGGGACTTTAAAGCCCATCTCATTCCAACCTCCTTCCACTAGACCAGGTTGTTCCTACTATAAATTTGCTTCCTCTTGTTCATTGGGCTCCTGATAGGTGTCACAGGGCTGAAACCCCCCAGACTAGGGTTGGAAGTGCAGGACACCTCCTTGCCTCCTCTGTGGCCTAAACACACGTTGATTTTCCATGAATCTTGTGCTTCTGGCAAGGGGGATTAAAAAAGAGATACAGCAAAGAGGTCAGGTTGTGCATCAGTATGAAGGGCTTCGGACAGCTTCTTATTCTGAAAAGCAAATTTAGGTTAAACTGGGTTTGTTCTTTACTTTCTGCCACCTTTAGCTCCAGAGGGTTTCTAAAGCAGGGAGAAGGAAATACAAGGATAAAAGTTCTAAGGGATCAGAACTGGAAGTATCAGAGCTCTTATTTTTCAGTGGGTCCAAGCTGCAGGTGAAAGTCAGTTTCCTTATGTGTGGCCCAGCCACATGACAATGGCCAGAATTGGCTCTTCCTTTTGCAGTGGATGCCCAGGTCACCCAGAGGACTGAGACTGAGGTTTTGTGGGTCTGAAATAAATCTGAGGACAGTGATTGGGCAGATCAAGGAACCATGACTGTAAGGGCTGTAAACTCCCCTGGTTCAATACCAACTCCAAGCTACAGCGAATATGAAAACCAGCTCCAGGCATGGGATACTCAGTGCTTTGGACAAAATCTGGGAGGTTTTTTCCCGTCTAAGCCCCCAGAAGTTGGCTAAGGAGGCAAGATGGACTGTGAAGGAAATGCTGGAAGCATCAGGAACAGTTGTCCATCCAACCACACCCCCATGGTGCAGCAGGGGCACTTCAACAAGACTCCAAGGACTGCACTTACCACAAAGGAACTCTTTCAGAAGATCCCTTCTCCAGGGAATATGGGCTCCAATCCAAATCAGAACCCAGGAAGATGTGGGAAATGCTAGGGTTGGAGTCAGAACACCTCACAGGGCACCTAATGTCTTACATTTGTACGATGGTCCTTTGAAATGAGGTGCATCAGAGCATTTGTTTTCGTATTTTTAATTGGAGCAGGATTCCCACCACACCTCTCTCATCTGTTCTTTTTTTCCACCTGCCTTTTATTTTATTTTTGGCTCTTTACAGCCTCCTTTTCCAGCTGCTTACGATTATCACCTACAATTCTAATCCCTCCTTAAGTGCTCACATAATCACCCCTTTATTTGGGAACCTGCATTCCTACCCTTTGAACCCCAGCTTGCCCTTATATTTCCCAATCCCAGTTTGTTCCAGCAGTTCTCAATGCCAGGAACACGAATTTGGTTTAGCTTGTCCTTCTTTCCATGGGAATGAAGGGAATAATTAGCAGCAGAACATGTGGGATTTTGGTATTGGGAAGGGGTACCCTGGATCTGAGACCGAGGTTTTCATTCCCACATTTACCCACTCCTGCCCATGGATTTGGGCAAAGAGCCAGAGAGTTTTGATGGAACACTTCCTCTCCGTTTCCATGCTTTTACCCACTGCCCATCACATTCTTTTCCATCTCCAAGATCTCAAAGATTCCAGTGTGCAAGATCTTCAGCTATCTCCTTTTCTTGGTCAAAAATTCCCACTGTCAGCCTCTTATTTTGGAGGAAAATGGATCTGCAGCTCAGTGAACAAAACACCCAATGACACATGAAATGGAAATATCACAGTGGATGTTTGTGGCCGTGGTTTAACCTTCACGGTTCCTCCCTGTGACTCCTGCCCCTCTGGCCAGCAAGAGGCCACATCAGGTGCAGTCCAAAGTTTGCATTTTCTCCTCCTGTAGTTGCATTTCTGTTTGCATTTCTGCTCCTGGCTTCTTCCTTGGAAGTAATTGCTTCCAAATCCATAGCTGAGAGGAATAACACCCTCCCTCCTTTTTTCTCTCCCCATGGAGAGCTCATTCAGTCCTAAAGTGGATTAAGATGAGCCTGGAAAATCAGGTTCATTTCTCCCCACATCCAAAGTGGTTTCAGTGCAATCCAGAAGCAGCATGGGAATGGTGAGAATGGGAATGATCTTCCCTGCTGTGGAACCATGGCCTTCTGACAACCTTCTCCTGAGCTGATACATCCCTATGTCTTCACCTTCTGCATAAAACGTTCTCACATCCAAAATTATCTCCCCAAAGAGGTATTTATGGACTGGGAGCAAGTCAACACTTGCTTTTCCAAGGACAGTCTGGTTTTCATCTTTCTTCCTGCACCCTCTCTCTTTTATTGCATCTTTAGTTGAGAGTTGTCACTGCTGGTATTATATGAAGGAATTAGGCCAGGGGACCAATTTTAAATCCCAGGCCAAGATAGAAGGAATCCTCTGACATGTCCTGAACTGGATCCCAGCAGATAACTTCAAAGGCAGCACAGTAAAGTGAACTCTGTAAATCACTGATAAAGACAATGAAAATTGTTTTTCAGGGATGGTCTTAACCAAGAACCTCCAAATCTTTGAGATCTGCATTGTGCAGATGTTTTCTTTAAGCAGGGAATTTCTATTAGTCATTAGTACAAAGATTTTTGCAAGATTAGGTCAAGCACACAATTATCCAGCCTTCAGATCTGCCACCACATGGGGTCAAATCAATTCCAAGTGATCTGCTGACAAATGTACTTCAAATGACCAGTTTCCGAGGGCAATGGACCTGTGTTTTCACAGCTCCCTGAGTAATTTCCTATGAGTCCATCTGCGTCACCTCTGTGCCCAGCTCCTTGAGCTGCTGAGACGCATCCCACCTCTCAGTAGATGTGTCATTTCTCCTTCCAAAGGATATGAATCTGCTCAGCTCCTTGGAATCATAGCTTCTACCTTAAGGTAATGTCAGTGACCCGAAATGACTGCAGCTATGGAGGCAGTTCAGATCAGGTCTGGAAGCCTGGAGTGATCCCACACATTCCTGGTACCCCATCCAAAGGATTATCCAATGCATTTTTACTAAGCAGCTCTATTAGCTATTTGAGGTTTTGTATTAATGACATTCACCTTTGTTTGCATCGGCCCTGAACAGGGAGACGTGGACAGGGCTCACTCTTACCCCAAAACCAGAAACCAAGGACTTTCCCAGTCAGTACTTTGACTTCCCAGTCTTCCACGCCTTCCCACAATGGCTGCACTCTCTTAGCTCTGCCAAACTTGCCCACAGCATGCTGGTGCTCTGCAGTTAGGGAGTATCTCTAATATTAAGTCTTAAACAGAGTAATGGATCAACAAGACATGAAGCCCATCATCTCAGAAAGAATATTTTGCTTTCTCTCATGCTGTAACAAACAAGGTGGGATCAGTGGGGGTGCACTTCTGGGGCTTCCCAGACAGGATGCTCAGAGCTCAATTTTGGTTTCAGATGCCACCATGCTTCCAAACTGCCTGCAAAAAATAAAACCCCTGCAGCAGAAGACCTGGATAGCTTCAGTTTCCTGGGAGCAGAGACAATCCCAGTCAGCTGTTGGCTGCAGCACCCTCAAAGTCACCCCTGTGCACTCCAACCTTGCAATGCCCTGAGCACACACTCCCATCAGCTGGGCCAGAGAGCAGCCTAGGTGGGAGAACGAGCCATTCCAAGGCTGGAAATGCCTGATCCAAACTTCTGTGGGCAGACAAAACTCAGCTACCAGTGCAGGCTTCCAGGAAAAGCGTTGGGAGTCAGGTTACTGAAGGCTGCATCAAAGCACATGTGTGAGATTACAGTGGCAACTATAAATCTGGCATTTCCTCTTGTTCCAATGCTTGACTTCCCTCACAAAAACTTAAACAGTTTCCCAAGCTTCCTTTGGTGGTAGTGGTGGAGCAGGATTTAATCAGGAAAATCCCCAGTGTGCTCAAAGCTCCCATCAAAGCCTTGCACAGATTCCACCTGGCCTCCAGTGACATTCCTCGAGCTCCAGGCTCAACACAGAGCTTGTTCCCCAGAGGAAGCAGGGTGCTGTGTCCAGGTTTTTCTTGTGGTCCATTCCCACCCAGGACTGTCCATACCTGCAAATCCACTGTTCCTAAAACACAAAGCATTTTTAAAGGGCAGAGTGATGCCAGCATGGCGCTGTTTCCACAGGCTTTCCAAACCCTTCTGAGCACTGCAAAGCAGAAAATGGTAGGGTTTGAAGATGATTGACGGATGCTGAGCTCTCTGATGGTGATGCCTAGAAAGACTGACCTGGCACAGAGACTAGCCAGAGCAAAAGGAATAAAACAGGGATTTATTGAAAGGCCCTAAAGGATACACCCTGGGCACTGCAAGAGCCTGGCTGGGCTACAGCCGTGAATCCAAGATGGATCCTGGTGAGGAGTTTTTACACTTTTATAAATTTCGGTTCATCCACACAGTGGGGTCAATTGTCCAGCCACAGCTTCAGGTTATGAAACCTCAATTCCCTGGCTTGCCCCCTTCCTTTCACTGTTTCTTCTTTTTGGGTAATAGGTGTCCTTGATTCTCCAGCTGGGAAGGGATTGTTTTGCCCAACAACCATGTGAAGAGAATTTACTAACACCCAATGTGAAGTTTCAGAGTCACACAACAAGCAGCAGAGAAACTGAAAAATACAAAAGCTAAAACCCAAGGCACCATTGGGATGAGGAGGAATTCCTCAGAGCCCAAGGTCTCTGAATGGACAAAACCTGTCCCAAGGTAAGGGCTGAGAGGTGTTGGCAGCTCTCAGCCCCTCCCTCCCTCCTTCCCTCCCACCAAGGTGGGAAGACATGGGGTCCAAGGGGTTTTGTGATGAGGCAGCATGGGAGCCAGCCCTGAGCTTGTGCCATGACCTCAAGCTGCTTCTCAACCACTTAATCCTGACAGCATCCTTCAGGTACCTCCCACCTGCCCAAAGGCATCCCTCATCCCTGTCACACACAACATTCACCTCAACAGCTCTGACAGCCTGGAGCTACTGAAAAAACCCACATCTCTCCATTATTTTAAAAAACCCAAAACACACAGCTCCTTGGTACTGCCCTCTTCAGACGATCATTTTTGTGTGCTCTCAAAGAGCTCCTTCCTACTCTGCCCCTCGCTCCCAGAGCTGAGGGTTGGGCCAGACCCAGACCTATCTCACAGGGGCAAAATTCTCCTTTCCTCAAGGAGAGCAATGAGAATCTGCTGTAAATTTCTCTGTTTCTATTAGAAGTAAAATGTTTCAACTTCCCATGATTGTTTTGGTAGCATTCACTGAGAACAAGGGACATTTCAGCTGGTGTGGGCTGTGTTTTGCACAAGGGAGTGAGGCAAGTTTAGGGAATGGTTTATTCCCTGCCATGGGGTGGGTCAGGATGGCATGCTGGAGTTAAAATGGAGTGCTGAATGGATCAGTATTTTCAGTCCTTTGGGACTGATTTTTTCCCAGCCCTTTGACCTCAGGAAGTCTCTGTTCCAAGGGGCTCCAAGTCTGCTGCTCCCCTCATGCTTGATCCCTGTTGATTGAACCACTTGGGATCTTACACATGGAACAAAAAACCCACAGGAGAGAGAATTTAGAGGGCTCTAAAGGAAGGAGCTGGGCACTCCAAACTGCAACAGAGAGACGGTCGAAATTCCACCTCACCTCTCCATGCCTGACATCTACACCCTCCTTTTCTCCCCACACTACAAAACATGGGAGCCAAGGCAAAGAACTGCCCAGTTTGCCACGGTTTTATGTGAGATTTGAGCACATCCCTCCTTAGAATGTGCACCTAAGGAGAGCTGGGGCAGTTCCCTAATTCTGGGAGTCTTCCAGCTGCCTTCATGCTCCTGCTCTCCTGGCTCCACCCCGGTGAGAGGCTGTGGGGACAAGGGAGCATGCTCGGGGACAAGGAATTTTACACCCATTAAGGAGCTCACCCAGAGTTTTATGGGGCTCTGGTTTTAAGGCTAGGGAGAGCCTGCATTTGATGTGGAACACAGAGCCTGCAGGCATCGTTTCCCACAGCCTTCACCTTTTCCCTCATGCTCACATGCCAGCTTATCCCGCTTGGCTTTGATGTCTCCCACACTCTCCAATGGAATAAATTCCCAAGAGATGCTCCATTAGGGAATCAAGGTCCAGAGATACAACTGATGTCTTCAGACCATAAACATCCCAAGGCAAAGAGGGGAATTTTCTAGTTTCCAGGAGTCTTTGGCTTCTCCACTTTTCAACTCTCCAATTTAATTCAGGAGCAATTTGCAGCAACGCTAATTGTGTGTTTTGCCTGATCTGGACAAAGTTATAGGCCAATTATTTTTCCTCTGCCCCTGTGGATTGCTGAAAGGAAAACTATGAAGGAAAAAGACAGATTTTTTTGACCAAGCAGCAAAGCACCATCATTTCTTAATGTACATGAAAAAAAATCAAAATATAAGCAAGGAAATTCATCATAGGAAGTTTTATGCTTCCATGGTTTCACATCAAAATGAAGTAAACTGATGCCTTTATCACCCCCAAGTGTTGAGATCCTAATAATTTAACTTTCAATTTATGGAGCAGATTTCTACTGAGTGGCAAGGCTACAGTTTTACTCTCATCCAAAGCTTGGAAACTCTACATTTCCCCATCTTAGGATCTTCTATGATTTGAAAGAAGGTCCCATCTTCAGAGAAGATCTGATTCATAAAACGCAGGTGTTACTTGTAGAATTAGCTCAGATATCCACTTCCATTTCAAAGCTTGAAGTTTTAGAAAGAAAATCTGGGTTTTGCACAAAACCAAGAAGCCAACTCCTTACTGAGAGCAAGAAGTACATGTCTGCTTTGAAACAATTGGAATTTTAACCCAGCTGAGTGACCGAGAAGGGAATGGTGAGTGAACACCTCATGTCCACCACAAAGTTTGCGAACTGGTGTCTCCCAGATCTGTTTCCTTTTATGCTAGGGAGTTGCTCTGATTTACAAGCAGACCCAGACAGACGGATTTTGATGACTGGCATAGAGCTGTCACTGCATAAACAGGCTTGGAATGCACTACAGCCACTTCCTGGGAATGCTGTCCCATCGGAAGTAAGCAGCGTGTGGTTACAGTGACAGGCAAACAAACTCCCCCAGCAGTGCTGAGGAACAATGACAGCAGAATATAATGTAAATATTGTCATTAATACGGTCTGTATTAATTAATACGGCATGTGACTAACACAAACCCAGCAATCTCTTCCTTTCCCAAGCCCATGCTCCTTGCCCACAGCCTCTGGAGCATTTACAGCCTCAAATCCAGATGCCAGATGAATAAACCTTCCCCCAAACCCACACAAACTCAGAGACTGAGGATAACCACCAAATTTTTCCAGGTTTTCCTTAGGGAGGAGAAGGACCTGACTACAAGGCCTTGCTAACTCACCTGTGAATGGGCAGTCACTGTACCCATAGCCACCAAGCTCTGGGGCCCAGAAACCAAAACAGGACATCTCTTGGAGGCCAATGGATGTGTCCTATGATCCCCTCAGTATTTCCACTGGGAGAAGCTCTCCAGGGAAGAGCTCAGATTTTCTGGCTACATGGGTGCAGCCCTGTTGGGTCCAGGGATGCTCCACCAACATGCCTCTGGTCATTCCTCAGCATTCCCACAAATCAGTGTGAATCCTCCACTGTGAGGACTCACTACAAAAAAGCAGCATCCAGCCAAGGTCAGAGAAATGATTTGGAGGTGGGAAACCTCCTCACCTCCTTCAAAAGCTCCCCAGCCCTCACCCTCACCATCAGCGATACGATGGTTACAAGCAGCCTTTAGATCACAATACAAGCAAGGAAGCCAAAGAAAAATCAGGGGTTGGGGGGTTTTTTAATGTACATTTGGCAAGGTTACAAGACAACAATTCACTTCCCTGGGACCTTTTACTTCCCTGAAAATTCCAAGAGCCACATTTAATAGCAAAATTGGCAGATATAGGGTTTGGTTGGTTTGTTTGTTTTTTATTGTAAGGAAATTTGTTTTGCTCCAGCAACAGGCAAACATCTTCAGTCAAAAACGATGGAAGGGAGGGCATGTTCCCACCAGAGGCAGTCTCAGGCCAGTAGGACCTTCATGCAGAAGGAAAACTTGTATTGTGTGAAGAACTACAAAGAAGATCTGCAGAAAGCTGAATAACACTTTCTGTCCGGAAACCTGAAATTGCAGGCACTTTTGGAAGGCTTTGGAATGTGTTACAAGTTGTAATCCTCCCAGAAGAACCTCAAAAGCCTTGGCTTTCTCTGCCCTTTTAAATCCAGGACTTGACAGCTCTTTAACCAGAACCACAAGTGCTAGAGGTGGAAAAGGCCTAGGGATTATCTAATCTATTCCATGACTTAAACAGGCAGCAACAACACATAAACCGTGCAGCACAAGCTATGTGAAGATGCCTGCAGAGGGAGGAATCAGCTAGACTGGTAACGGGAGCACAAGGAAGCACATTCCCCTTATTTTCCAACCCGTTAATTAATCTCTGATCTTGAAGAGCGGCTGTGGAGCTGCTGCTGACCAGAAGGCTGATGACACAATAATCTCCTCCAAGGCTGCCAGTTGATGCCCACACATGAAGAATTCATCTTTCCAAGTGGTGTTAACCCACCCAGCAGATTCCCCATGAGGGGAAAAAAGGCAGTGGCATTCATTCTCCACCAAAACATGCATCTTTTATACTTTTATAGCAATGCTGCTTTGAGTCTTAAGAAACAAACTCTCTATAAATCACATCATAAAATATATCCAGGCTGATGGTTTACAGGAAAGCTCTGCAATGGCAGGGGTTTTTTGAGGTGGGTTTTTTTGGTGATAATCCACCTTAAAAAAGGCAGTTTGCTCCTGCTGCTGGAGGTGGGACAGTTTATTGTGTGTGGATTAAAAGCCTTGCTCCCTGCTCGAGGATTTGAAAGTCTGTCAGCCACTGGCAACTGAATTCCACCACCACCTCCTCCTTGGTTTATTGGTATTAATATTTGTGCTTTGGAGGTCTGCTGTGAAATGGATCATGGTTTACTGAACTTTTCACCCTATTTTTTCCATGGGGTTGGGAGCTCACAGGAGGACAGCTCAGTTATTTGTGTACTGGTGTAGAAAAAAAGAGGATCTAGGCCTTTACCTGGGATTTTCTCAGACTTCTGAATGATGGCTTTAAGTAATAGTCTCTGGAGCTGCAGGTAGAAGGAGGGTTGGAAAGCAGAGGGAAAAGGTCAGGCAGGAATCCAAACCTGGCAGATGTGAATGCTGGGAGGGAAGAAGAGACAGAATGCCCCCAAATACCTTTAAGGACAGTGCTCCTCTCCCAGGTCACTATTCAGAAGGTTCCTGCTGGGATTACAGCCAAGGAAAGCCATGGAATGAGACAACAACAACACATCAAGGAAAGGTTCACACACACACTTAGGGATCCACTCAGCTCCTGGCTGCCCTCAGCAAGGGATTACAGCTGGTGGACACAAGAAGACCATGCTGTCCTGTGTTGTCACCAGGAGTGTTCCCAGTTGTCCTTCT
This sequence comes from Certhia americana, assembly GCA_018697195.1. Taxonomy (NCBI): domain Eukaryota; kingdom Metazoa; phylum Chordata; class Aves; order Passeriformes; family Certhiidae; genus Certhia; species Certhia americana. The sequence continues at coordinate 36,704,431 of CM031863.1, read as the reverse complement.
TGGATACACAAGGGACATACTGAAAAATCCCATCTCCTGTGGGATGCTTTAAAGTCCTCAGTGGCCCAAAGCAGATTTTATCCATGCAGGATCTTCTGTGCTCAAGATGACCTTGATGCCAGTCTGAAGCTCCTTCATCTGCAGGATACACCTCCCACCCCCCAGAGTAACACCCATATCAAAGCAAGAGCAGATTCCTGCATTTTGGCACCTCAGATGTCAAATTCCATCTGGTTCCATCCAGAAGCCTCAAAAAACCTAAGGCCTTCTGTCACCATCTACATTGGTGTTCAGGAAAATTTGTTTCTTCCTGCATTACACCTCTCTGATTGGAACTTGGGCACTTCAGCACAACATTAGCTCAGCCAGGGCTCAGCACCTTTCCTTGAACATCTCACTGGCTGCCACCAACATCTTTATGAGAAAAAGGGGGGTTGACTCCACCCTGGAAGCCTGTGAAGGCAGAATCAAACTTGCCTGGGTCACTCCCATTCCTCAGGTTGAAACAGGAGGATGGCTTTGCTTTCAAAGCAGCTTTTGGGTCAGGTGGGAGGCAGCGGGAGCTTGGGTGAGACCATCCTTGAAGCCCACGGTGGCACTAGAGTGGTCCAAAATATGGATCTGGAGGCTTTGTTTTATCATCTGCACCAAATACACAGTGAATCAAGGATTTTGGGCACAGAAAAGCTGCAGGCAGATGGCCACCACCTCCCTCTGGCCTTGGCTCTGCATGCCACTGCCCTCATTGAAGGGAACAATGACACTTTCCCAGCTGGAGCACAGGCTCTGCTGGCATCCAGCAGTCCAGATGCTTTGCTTAGCTCTTCTCCATCCCTCCACTCTGCAAGGCTATGCTGGGAAGATCAGGAGCAGATTTCTCCTGAGATTCCTGGCACTGCTCCTTCCAGCCATGGCCAGCAACTCCAAGAGAAATGACTTTCTTTTATGTTCTGGCACTTGCAGCGTTGGCAGGAGGGAGGATGGAGGAAAACAAACCTGAGGCTCCCAGAAACTCCATAAACAAACAAAGATTTCTTTTCAGTGTGGTTCTGAAGAGAGCCAGAGATCTGGGGAGCAGAAGGAGGAGGGAGGCTTGGCCAGTGTTTCTCCCAAACATGAAACAAAACCACTCCTGCAGATGACACTACCCAGCTTTGACAGAAAAGGGACCTAATTGTGAGGGAAAGACCCCTTGCACTGATGGTCTGCCTTGCCCAAGGGCACTAGGGAATGCTGGCAGGTAGAGGAAATGCTGCTTCAGCTGCAGGAATCATGGAATATTCTGGGCTGGAAGGGACCCACAAAGATCATCCCAGTCCAACCCCTGGCTCTGCACAGACACCCCAACAACCCCACCATGTGCATCCCTGAGAGCATTGTCCAAACACTCCGAGAGCTCTGGCAACCTTGGGGCCGTGACCATTCCCTGGGGAGCCTGGGCAGTGCCCCAGCACTCTCTGGGGGAAGAACCTTTCCCTGAGATCTGATCTAACCATCCTCTGACACAACTCAGTGTCACTAACAAGGATGGACAGGCCTGGGTTCATCACAACACATCAGCCACACCCCTGCTGGGTTGTGGATAAAAAACAGCTTGGGCTGTTGCACAGGAGCTCTTCTAGAAGGAATCTCCTTTCCTCTTCTCCTTCTACATATTGAGGAGGTCCAGACAAGAGATGCTCTTCCCTGAGCACATTAATGATGGCCCTGAGCCCTGAGCCATCTCTGCTGCTCCACGTGCATGTTACACCGAAGCTGTAGGATGGAGAGGAATCAGCTTGGCCATGGGTCAAGGCTGACTTTGGGAGGCCATTCAAGTGCTGGGGAGACAGGAAAAGTAGATGAGAGAAGCATCCTCACTGCCCCTATGCAGCCTCCTGATGCTCTGGAGCCACACTCACAGAATTTTTTTCTGGAGACTGCAGCTTGATTTTGCCTAGGATTGTCCTCCCCGGGCAGTTCGGTCTGGTTTTTACTCACAGATTAATCCATGTCATGCTCACAAGCATTGAGCTGGACACGTTTGTTGAGTACTGATGAGCAGCTGCTGGCCCCAACTCAGCTGCTCCTAACCCAGCTGGAAATCCAAAATCCTGGTTCCCTGTCACTCAGAGCCCATGGAAGCATTTCTGTATAACTTAAATACACCTGATTTTTCTTTTTTTCCCCTGAAAATTATGGTATCTGATAAAAGCAGTTGTTAAGACACTATTTGTTTGTGATGTGATTTAAATTAAAAGTCAGGCAATCCCAATCTCCTGCACACCAGTTTAGTAAAGCTCTGCCTCCTGGCCAAATTTGCTGTTTGGCTGTGGAGTCACTACTGGATAGATGAGATCTGAAAAAGAGCCAGCTGGTCAGATAACAAGAGCTCAGCCCCTAATCCCATCATTAATGGACAAGCAAGTCACAAATGAGTCACTTCTACCTCTCTGGATCAGTTTCCTTGCTAATAAAAATTAAGAATATTTTCTTTTTTCTTCCTTTTATTTTTTAAAATTTATCTGCTTTGCTTGCAGACTGATTAATGAGGTGTTTTTTTCTGTGAATCAAGGGAAAAAGATGCTGGTCCTGGGAACAGCCTTCAGGAGATGCTGCTGAAGAAGCGCACCTTGTCAGGGGTGATGGAGCAGAGAAGCCTAAGAGTCAATTCACAGCTCTGCAACCTCAAGGCATTGTGCTGCTGGTTCCCAATTATTAATTTTCCCTTTTTGGACTGATTTTATCAAAAATCTCAGGGTTTTTCAGGAAGTCCTTGCAATGCAATGGAAACTGTTATATAATAAAGCTGACTCTCTAAGTGCTGTTTTCTCCCACAGAATTGCACAGGCCTCAGCTTGCTGCTGCACTTCTCAGGCCTTTCCCAGGAAATAGATGCATATATTTACACATATGCCACTCAGCACTGTCTGCTTTGTGCTCTGGCTGCAGGACCCAGCTACCCTTGGAAGCAGTTCACACACAGCATCGCGGAGGGAATACCGCGGACTTCCAGGAGACCCTGGCACGCCCGCTGGGGCCTGTGCTAGGAAGGGAAAGCACTACGTGTGCCCAGGCCTTCTGGAGGCTGGGCTGTGCTATCGGAGCCACAGGCCCGGATCTTGGGACAAATTAACATTTTCCATCCCCAGCTGTCCATTCCGCCTTGTTGCAACACCTCTTACCTACTTTTCGGGCTGACCTTGCGCTGGGCTCAAGACTGTTCACGAGTTTTTTAGTCATTGTTGAGAACAAGGGAGAAGAAACAAACATCTGGTTAGCAGAGCTGCCAAGTGAACATTCCTTCCTTGTTTTTCAACCTTTCAATCCCTTTGTTTTCTGCCTGAAATTCCATTTGATAAATGCACAGAGAGCCACAGGGCACTGATTAGACTCGGCTCCTGTCCTGACCCACGCTCACCAGCATTGCCTTGCTGGAACAGCCACAGACCCCAGAACAAGAGTGAGGCCCTGGTGGAACCACCCCAGCCATGAATGGGGGGCTGATCCTGCTCCCACTGAGGTCAGTGGGAGCTTTGCCACCAATTTCAGTGGGAACAGGATGGGGCTTTAATGTTGTTCCTGCAGCGAAGTGGTGCTCAAGCCCATCCCCTGCCAAGCCGTGGCTTTGCCGTTCCTACAGCTCTCGTGTGAATTTTTTTTTTTTAATTGGAAACAACAATTTTATTGAATCTTGGCCCACAGTGCTGGCACAGCCTGAGCAGACCAGGTGGGGCTGCTCCACCAGAGGCTTGTGAAATATCAAACACAAGAGGGGTCACATGACAGCAGCTTTGCCTTCTTTGCCTGTTTTTCTGCCTGGAATTCCCTTTGAGAAATACCTGGAGAGCCACTGGGCACTGCTTAGATGCAACTCCTGCCCTGTGCTGATCCACCACCTCAAGCTTCAGCCTCCTGCATCTCTGGCACAGCTGTGTCCTCCTGGACCACAACTCCTGAGACCTTCAAGAAGCTGGGTCCTTCCTCCCCAGCCACAGGGATCTCTCCACACCAGGAAAGTCAAGGAAGAGCAGCTGCCTTAGATTTCATCTCCCTACAAAGAGACCTCCCCAGGGGCCTGATCAGACCTTCAGGAGGCTGTACGACCTTCCAGCAGCACCTGTCTTTTGAAGAACCCTGCTAAGACAAGACTCAATTCTAGCTAGAAACCAGGACCAACGTCCCAGAGGGAAAAAGAGCTTGGAATTGCTTTAGAGAGAAATCTCAGGGAAAAGGTGAGGTGCAAAGGGCCCGCTATGTTCTCACTCAACGGGCCGTCTTCGCTAGGCATTGCTCTCACTGTTGCTTGGAATACCAAGCCTCTGAGTCTCTTTAAAGCTTCCCTCTGTTTTTTATTTACGTGTGACTGAGTCTGTGTGCCTGAAAACCAGATTGGAAGATCATTAATCTGGGACAAGGAAGAGCCAGACTCATAGAATGCTGTCCCTCCCTGTTGTCAATCCTTGCCGACCCCAACCTACGCAACAACTGACGCTCTGGAGCGGGATTGTACTGGTCTGGAGAGCCTCTCTTTTCCATCAGGGATGCCAAATCTGCAGCGTGGCTCAATGATCCAAGTTGACACCGGCCATGAGAACAATTCCATTTCCTCCCCGCTGGTCACTTCCATAAATGCCAAGTTCTGGGCAACACAATGTTCGGCATTTCCAGCAAACCGCTCCGTGATCTCATTTGCGTTTCCAGATTTATTTATTTTTAAAATGCTTTTTTTTTTTTTTTTTTTTTTTTTTTTTTTTTCTTGCCGCCATACATTTTAGATTAAAAAATAATAATCATGCAATCTCTCAGGAAATTGGGCTTTCAAAATCGGGATGCAAGGAAGTATGGTCCAGTGGAGATTTGATCAGGCAGATTTTACAGCCCTGCGGCTTGTTGGATACCCTTTTTCATTAAGATTAGTTTCAGTTTCTGGCCCCTGTTCTCCCATCACGAGTCAGGTTTTTTTACCCAATGCCTTTTCAAGGGAACTACAAACTCAACAGCTTGTTATTAATTTCACTGGTGAATGCACAGTCCTCATCAAGCTTCAATTCTGATTTAAAGTGGTTTCTGAGTGAGGATATTACAGCCCCAAGGAGAGCTATTGGCTGCCCCATTCCTACATGCTGGAGGTCTGAACATTATCAGTGAAGTTGCTCGGAGAATTTTCAATCCCCTCTTTCAGGACAAAAAGGATTTGGGGTGAGCCTGAGAATCTGAATGCAGAAGGACCTTGCCATACTGGATCTGTGTTGGCATTTCCAAGCCTAGATGGGAATGCCCTTTTACCAGCTGGAAGGAGGAACAACATCACTCACTCCTGGAAATGATACAGTATTTGTACCCAGCAACTTGGACAAGTATGGTGGAAACTACTGGGAAGTTCTGCTTTGTGGGTGGAAATGGTTAAAACTTCTCTCACCTTCCTGTCAGATCCATCCATTGAATCCTACCAGTTCAGAGGGGCTTAACAGCCTCTGCAAACCAGCAAAAAGCACCAATAAAATCTTTAATAAAGAAAATGTTTTGGAAAGCCAATTTGGGCAGGCCTTCTCCAAATGATGGGACTACACTCAAGGCTTGGAAATTCTTCCTCTGTGCTGTACAGATGCCCTCTCACTGACCCATAACTTCATTTAACTCTCCTCAAGAGGAAGAAAGGAATCCCTGCTAAAATTATTAGCTTGCACAAAGAATATTTGCTTTGAGGGGAAGGCCAGCACACGTGCTTGGCTTTCTCAAAGGACTTCCATGACCACAGCACAAACTCTGGGCTCTCACAGCCAGGAGATTCCTTTTTTCCCCCAATGGAAACACGTATTAGTACCCTGTAACACTCCATGGAGGTACCCCAGAGCTCAGCACAGATATCCCTTCATGTTCATGCTTTGGGTTTTGGTGTCCCTTGGTCCCAAATTGCCTTTACTTCCACAAAGGCACAAAGCTCAGGGTGTTCAGTGGGTGGCGAAGACATCCAACAGCTCCCAGCCCCTTTTCCAGCTGCCTGCCCACCCCCAAAAGGAGCGTTACAAACTGGGAGACTCTGTCCTGAAACGCAGCCCAGGGGCTGGAACCCCACGGCAGCCTCAGAACACATCTGCCCTGGCCTTCCAAGGGAAAACCAAACCAGAGCGCATTTGCGCAATACGTAATCGAACCCAGTTGTTCTCCAAGGCAGGAGGAAGATGTTCGTGCCGTCCTCCCAGCATCCATCCAGGGCTCTGTCTCCCCAGACTCCACCCAGCGTGATTTGTTCAGTTCTGGGTCGTGTGTTTCGTGTGTTTCCCCCTCATGGAGGGTTTCTAACCATAAGGGTTGCAAAGAGCACAGGAATATTAAGAGCAGTTGACAGAAGAGCTCTCAAGGGGATGCAGCGCACAGGCCCTCAGGATAATGCACATCTCCTATTGCTATAATTATTAGTACTTCCATTAGAGAGGAGGAGACGAGTTATCCAGGAGGGGAGGAGAGCCTGAAATCGTGCATACCTTTTTCATGAGGCCCAATACGGGCTGTGGCCTGAATCAAAGCACTCAGACAGAGCCCAACTCATCAAATCCAGTGTCTGTAGTGAAAGGAGACCTATGAGTTATTTGACAAAATACCACACTACGAGCTATCACAGCCTCAGACACAGGACTTCAAATGTACTCCTAGTTACAGCTCTTACACAGAGTTGATGCATACTCAAAATGTGATGAAGCCCTGGCACAGATTTCCCAGGGAATCTGTGGCTGCCTCTGGATTCCTGGAAGTGTCCCAGGCCAGGTTAGATGGGGCTCAGAGCAACCTGGGATAGTGGAAAGTGTCCCTGCTCTTGGCAGGATGTTGGAACAAGGAGGCCCTTAAGACCAACACAAACCGTTCTGGGATTTCATGGTCTCAGGCCACATTCAACTTGTTATTCCAAAAATGCTCTGCAAGCTCAGAATGTGCTAGAAAGCAGATAAGTTTTCTTTTTGACCAAGACCAGACCAAAAGCCCTCTCAGCTCCTCATTTCCCCATGGCCAGGTGGAAATTCAAGGCAATTTTCCCATGCAAGGCAACGCTCTGCACCATGGCCTCAGTCAGTTCAGCCACAGCTGCTCTGGGCACTCTGTGCCAGAGCCTCACCACCCTCCTAATATCCCATCTAACCTTGCCCTCTGGAAGTTTGAAGCCGTTCTCTCTTGTCCTATCACTAAAAAATGCCTCTTCAGGTTTCTGACAGCCCCTTTAGGCACTGGGGCCTCTCCCTTCTTCCCAGTGCTCTGTGAGCACCATCACCCCCAAAGCAGCTTTCTCCAGCTTCAAAATGTTCCTCACTCCAGCCTGCTCCTGGCAGTTACACACAAAGAACTCACACACAGGCAACTGACCTCAAGCAAGACACAGTGTCACCTCCAGGGCTGAGTTCATCCCACGTGCTTCAGCTCTGGGGTGAAACCTCTTGGAATTGGCAGCAATGGAGAGAAGAAAAGTATTAATCTTCCCCATCCATCCCCCTCTAATCTGCCAAGGAGTGTCCCATAACTTGTGACTGATGGCTCCTTACCAGTCCTCCCAGAACACATTAATCACTTTAAGACACAATAAAGCTTTCTAGTGAAGAACAAAGCACAGCTGTTAAGAAGAAGCAAATGCTGGGCTGGTTTTTCATGGGCACAGAACACAGCACCGCTACCCAGTGAGGGAAATGCCTGTTCTGCTGCAAATAATGGACACTAATTAGCACAAACATAAGGTCTGCCATGGCATTTACTTATGACTAATTTGAGATTTTCGTTGTCTGATGCATGTGAGACGGGATGCAATGAAAGCTCTGCCGAAGTGAGTGGGTAACTTGAATTTTCCTAAAATATTAACCTCACATTCCTTATCTTCACCTGCCTCAGCTGTCTCCAGCAGACATGGCCAAGCTGCATATGGCCATGGACTTCAGAGATACCTGTGATCACCTTAGCAAAGGGGAGGTTGTGACAATATGAGCTGAGGAAAGGGAATGCCAGGAGGTCTTGGACACATGTGAAGAAGTTAAAAGGTGAAAAAGTTGTTGGGTGAAAAATTATATGGATCCACACTTAGCCCTTCAGCTAAGTAAAAGGCAAAGAGGAAGTCAGAACCTGGGGACAAACTGTGGAGTCGCAGACACCAGCAGAAACAAGGCAAAAACCCACTTTGAACACTAGGAAATGTCTTCTATTAGTAAGAATAGGAAAGCACTCTTGGAGGCTTACTATATTCATCAGCTAAAATCAGCATAATATTTATTCCCATTCTGCACCCCAAACCTTTTCTACCACCTGTGATCTCTGCACAATACATCCTGCTGCAGAAAAAAACCCCACACAACTGTTCCAAAGGTCAAAGTAGTTAGACAAATCTAAAACCTTGCACATGTAGGTGTGGTAGTTCTGCCATGCTCCCATTCATCACCCATTTTTGGTCCATGAAAACCACAGTGCAAAGGGGGCAAAAGAACCTGCCCACAGAGTTTCTGCAGCTTCCCTTCAGGATTCCCAAGGAAGGCCCGTGTTTGGTCACACAGAGGTCACACGAAGAGCCCGGTGTTGCATTTCTGCCTGTTCATGTGTGCGAGGACACAGGGGAGTTTATGCTCTTCATTTGTGGGTTTCACTGATATTTCCACTGGAAAGGACAATGCTTTGGAGGCTGGGTATGTTCCTGAAGAACTGGGGGTGATTCCAGAGTGCAATTACATGATTAGCCCAAATAAAGCATGACAAGTCCCACTACAGCACATCTAGAAGGAATTTTTGCATCGTTTTTAAGACTCCAGAGTCACTTCAGCCCAGTGCAGGCAGCCAGTCGCTCTGGAATACCAGCTGCTCAGAAGAACAAAGACTAGTTAAAAGAATGAAGTGTTTAAATCCTCTTTTTTTTTTTTTTTTTTTTCAAGAAGTGACTTTCCTTTGTCTTGCTTCGATGCTTTTCAGTGAGCTGAACAGATTAAGTTACTGCACCATGAGCAATTGCTGAGCTACAATCACGAACATGCCTTTCTTTGGTGAACTTGAAAATGAATTCCATTTCTCCACATACCTGAGGACCAAAAGCACTTGTGGAGAGGAATCTCTCCCACAGGGAGCCGTTGTGTACTTTGCAGTAGTATTTTATTAAGAGCTGGAGAGTTCAAGGGTCTCACAAATGTAAGTTTTCAATTAGCTTTCCATTGTGTCCCAAACAGCCTCTAAATACTCAACTAAACTTTAATCCAATCACTTGATTTGACTCCAGGCATGATTTATCTTTTAATCATCATCTGCTCAATGAGGGGGGAAAAGAAAGCAAACTTGTTCTTGGCCCATCATGACTCATACATGATTTTACTGCCATCACAGTTGTATTTTCCTTTTAGCTGATGTCTTGGCAATTGCAAGCACTGGCTTTGGCTTTCTGTTTAGGTATGATCTTTCCTGCTCATTTCCCCACCTCCCAAAATGCTGAAAAGCACTGGATGTTTGTACTTTATACTTTTTCCCACCGAGGCATGTGATTTTCTTTTTTATTATTTTTTATTTCTTTTTTGCCATCTCTCGACATTGCATTAATCAGACGTGTCTGCTATTTGACCTACACTCAAAAACACAAATCATGCCTTAAAAAGGGGGCTCACTCTTTTAAACAAACAGCATTTTCCTGGAAGGATATATCACACAGAGAGTGCTACATCACGAGACAAAGCAGCCAGAACCTTCTGGGCACTTACCAAGAACTCAGCTCTGCAGCTGGGGAGAGACTGGTGCGATTTAATCCTTCCTCCACATGGTGGTGGTGCCTCAGTTTCTCCACCTGTGAATGAGATTTTCAATGCATCAAATATTATTCTTCATTTCAGGGGTCCTCCATAAGGTCAGGATGTCCGACAGCCCCTCTAGGCCAATGACACCAGTTCATGACTCACAAGTAACACCCCAGCCACGTTCAGTGCACCTCTCCAGCAAAAAGAAGGAATTAAATGGAGCCAAGCTTTGCCCAAGAATGCCATGAGTTGCATGAGTTTCAGGCCTTCAAGGCCTGAAAATGTTGCCTATCTCCCCATGCTCTGTTATTCCTGTCAGTGGCTCATGGAACTCGCAGCTCCACTTTCCAAAAGCTGCTCTCAACACAACTCACCCAGAACTCCCCAGAGCACACGGATTTCTCCAGAGATTTTCCATCTAAGCCTCCCTCACTACCTCTAGAAATCTCAAATTCCTTGAAGACTGACTCAAACGTCAGAGCCAGACTAATAGTTTTTGATAGTTCTCTCTGAGTGCCAAGTTTTGAAGCAGAAGATTGCATTAAGAGCTCAGGTTTCTTTTTTGTTTGGGTTTTTTTCTTTGTTTTGTTTTTTTTGGGTTTTTTGTCTTTTTGTTTTCTCCTTTTTTTTTTTTTTTTAATAGGAAAATCAGAATGCATAACCCTAAAGACAAGCAGCCTTCCCCAAATGCACTCAGATGGAAAAGACAGGAAACTTTTTCATCACCTAATTGACCAGTTTCGCTCAGCATTAAACAATACTTGTCCCTGAATTTTCACAGGAGCAGCCATACCATGCCTGTCTAAGAGTTTCACACTCTCCCAGCACTGGATGCTCATGGAAAGAGCACAGGAGTCTGCTGATAATTTCCCTGGCATACTCCTTCAGCCTCCACCAAACAATTTAGGGATTTCTGGAGCTGCAGCTGTGCTGTGGTTGCAACTATTGATCATGGAGAGGTGAGGTTGGCCTCTTTTCCTAGGGAAATCTTAATCAGATAAGGAAAAACACTCTCAAGGTATGGAAGAGGAGGTTGAGGTTGAATAAGAGGGAAAAATTTTTCACTGAAAGGGTGGCCAAGCACTGGAACAGGCTGCCCGGGAAAGTGGTGGAGTCATCAGCCATGGAAGTGCTCAGAAAACAGAGAAATGTGTTGCTTTGTGATATGGTTTTGTGGGCATGGGGTGCTCAGTCAAAGGCTGGATTTGATTACATGGAGGGCTTTTCCAACCTTTAAAATTCTCTGACCCTCTTTGAAATGTCAGTGTTTTTTCTCCATGTGGGTTGAGAATGAATAGCACCAGGCAGCAAAGGAGACATGCACATGGGTAGAGAAAGAATCAGGCATTTGCAGACACTCCCATGCCCAAAACCTGAGTAAATAAACTTACTTGAGATCTTGTTAAACAGAGACAGGAAAAAAAACACCTGCCCACATCTCCATATCTTTTGATGGCTGTCCCCAAAACTCTGGTTCCCCCTCATGGCTCTGACACTTGTCTGCCAGAGAGCACTGTCTCCTTTTTGATCCAGCAGGGACCTGCCAGCTGAAAAAAGGAGGAAACACTGAAAAATAGAGTGGGATTATCATTGCTGAGCATCCCATCATGTGGGTCATCCCAGGTTTCCCAGGCAGGGCATGCTGGTGTGGGATTCAACTCCAGAGTGGTGTCCTCACCAACTGTGCTCATTAAATAGTCCCCATCCAAGTGGTTCCAGAATAGTTTTAAAACTTAATCTTTGCATTTTGCATAGGTTACAGCGGGTGCATAGGTTACAGCGGGGGCCTCCAGTTGCTTCCATCTGCTCCTTTCCTTGTCCACATTTGAGATGGAATCTTCTCTTTGTTTGTCATCACGGCTGGCACCCAACCTCGTTCCCAGATTTTTATTTTTTAATGCCTCTTAATTCTGAAAAGACTTTTCTGACACACACCCAAAAAAACCCCCCCAAAACCCCTCCCAAACCCCCAAAGCAACCCAACCCTCCCCTCTGTCCCCAGCTCACCATCACCATAACCTGGCGTGACAGCTCTCCGTGAGAAACATGTTTGGGGTGTGCTCCATCCTGCCCCTGTGTCCACAGAGCCAACCGAGGCGCTGAATTGCATCCAAGGCACATCCAAGGTGGCTGGAAAAAGCCAGGAAGAGCCACCTTCCAGACGGAGAGAGGGGCTGAGGCCTCTCACGCAGGCTTGGGGAGCTTTTCCCAAGCCGCCGTTCCTGGTTTTTAGTGGGAACATGTGCTGGCTTCCCATAAAGTGGCAGCAGCTGCCAGTCAAGCAGGCATCACTCTGTAAAGCTGCCCCGGGGACTCTGTTTGCAGAGCCGGGGTCTCCAGGCAGGTTTATGGGGTGCCACCTGCGGGATTTACAATCCCCAGGGGGGGCTGTGCAGGTGCAGCTAGCAGGGACGGGGGGAGCTGGGCAATGGGAACCACAGCCTGGGCTTCAGGCTCTGCTCTCTAGGTGCACAGCGGAAGACTCAGGCTCCAAAATCCCACAAAAGTGGTGAGTTAATGGGGATAGATCACGGGATTTCTGGCAGGGCTGCCAGCTGGGGATGTGCAAGCAGAGGTCTCTTCTCCGTCTCATCCTTTTGGCTGTTCCTAGCTTTGTCTCCTCACCAGCTCCCTCCTTAGGAAAAGCAGGAAGATGAAGGAAAAAAAGTCCTGGAACAGGTATGGGAGACAATGGGAGACAATGTGTTTGGGTATTTTCTCTGTAATTTGTTTTGTTTTGTTTTGCTTTTCATTTAGTAATGATGGCAAAACCCACAAATGTTCAGAATTTCTTGTACCTAAAGAGAGGACTCCAGGGGATGGGTAACCCACCTCAATAAAAACTTACAAGCATCTTGCCGAAAGCACATTTTCTACAGGGGCAACCCAAACCTTCTGGGAGTGAGGTACCTAAAGTCACCACTCAGAGATTTCCAAATAATACCACTATGAACAGCATTAGATGTCACATGAATGGCATGAATGACAAACTTCTCCCTAGAGCTATTTGTCATTGGATACAGACACAGGGTTATTCCTGGGAATTATCTGCAATCTTAGCATTATGTTAACGTGCTGGGTGGATGTTTCAGATGGCTCAAGCATTATACAATCACGGAGTGGTTTGGGTTGGAAAGGATGGTCTGAAACCTCAGCTCATTCCACCTCCCCTACCATGGGCAGGGACACCTTCTACTGTCCCAGGTTGCTCCAAGCCCCATTCAACCTGGTCTTGGACATTTCCAGGGATCCAGGAGAAGCCACAGCTTCTCTATGCAAGCAGCTTTCCACAAGTAACTCTCCTTCAGGAGCTCTGTGAGCACTGCCACGGTGTTTGAGATCAAAGCACTGGCTGACATCTCCCAAAAATGACCATTCCCTCACACAAGCCGTTCCAGAGCAGCAACTTGGATATGGAATCATTTGTCAGCAGGAGTCAGAGGTCATCCCCTGACTTGTAAAAGGCTCTGGGAGAAAGGGGAAACCACCAGTGAGTGTTTTTATGAGAGAAAATACCTTCCTTCTCCTGGAGACTGGGATTGATTTTCTGTAGCTCTGCAGAAAGGTTAAAGGGACTGTGTTCACTTTTAAACACCAAAGGCATTTAAAGCAGAGACTGTCTTGACTCGTTTATACTAAATTTGAAATAAATCAAAGTCATATTAACAACCATTCACTAGTGTCTTCCTCCACAATCTCTGACATCTGATGTTTCTACCCAGCGAATAATAAAAATCCTGTTACCTTCTTCACTTGAATCAACATCCTGCAAAGCTTCACTTCACAATTACTGGAGCATCCGAGGAACAGCCATTAGCCCTTTGAAATCCTCTTGCCCTGGAAATCTTTGCTCTGCTTCTCATTATGTCCTCAATTCACAATGGTTTCAGGTTGAAAAGCAGCACATTCCATTGCTAAATGATAATACCTGCACTTTTCCTGCCCCCAGCTCTTCTCAAACCATGTGCCCGGCGATTCAGGTGTCCCAGGCCTGGCTGGTAGCTCCAGAGGAGCTCCAGGAGCTTGGAGTCCCTCTAGGAGTCCCTCTGGCTGTGACTCCAGGGAACTCCACCTGAGCCAATACCTGGAGATCCCTCCTTAGCTGCATTTTGGCAGTGCTTTCACTCACATGTGTGGAGGGAGCCACACCACCACGAGCTGCACAGTCCCACCTGGATAAAGCCTTCCCCAGGATATTTTTGGCATCTTTCACCTGCTCTTCCCTGCTCATCTGAGCCCCAATTCCCAGCTCTGAGGATGAGCTGCACAGTGTAACATTGGATTAGAGGCTATGACATGATGGACTTGTGCTTTGGAGTCCTTTCACTTGAAAGTGAAGCATCTGGTCCTTTCTTCATCTGTTCTTTGTCCAGGCCAAGAGCTGACTCCCTTTATTAAGCAATTAAAGATGATGGAAATGCTTTCAAGGCAAATTCCCAGCCAAAAAAAAAAAAAAAAAATTAAAGCAGAAAATATTAATAATAAATATCAGTTTTATCATTGGGAAGGTTCCCCAAGTTGAGTCTGAAATAAGGCAAATGGGAGAAGAAGGGGACAGAAAAATCTGCTTCCAAAATAACCTCAGGTGACACATTTATCTTTGAGATCCAGGTACAGGGCAACAGGTTTCAGCTTCTAAGGCACCAGAAAGGAAAAAAAGCGTGCAGTGGAAATATTCCCTGAGAGCAGGTTTGTACTCAAAAATCCATGAAATCACACAGTTTGCTGTGCGTGTATTTGTGTAGATGGCAGAGGAAGGGCGACAAAGCTGAGAAAAGCATTCCCAGCATGAATAGGAAAGTTTCTAAAGGCAGATGTGAACATCCAGGCTTGGAAAATCCAAACCCAAACAATGATGGCTCCATTACCTATCACAGACATAAATCCAGGGCAGAGTTCCTGGCTCAAGAATTTGCTTTCATCAGACCCTATTAATTAAAAGCGACCAGAAGTCAAATATTATTTCTGCATCTCACTAGAGCTGAAGGGCTTTGGGAGAAAACAGCAGTTGAACAGCTCTTGAAATTATAACAACACATCATAAGCAACAGCACCCCTGCTCAGGGTGGTTCCCCTGCTCCCTCAATCCCTTTGGGACATTTCTAAACCAACAACTTCCAGACAGGTGAAAAATTAGCCCAATTATCTGCACATTCCCTCCCTCTCTGATGAGCAGAGCTGCAGAAACCCTGGGAGTGCAGCAGGTCTGGAGCTGTTGTGAGAGCTGCTCATGTGAGGGATGGGAACCTCATTTTCTCTCCTGAGATCCAACCTCTTTCATAGCTGCCTTTCCAAGGGGAAACCTTTCCTTGTTTTCTCTTTCTTCCCCTCCCCCTCCCCCACCCCCTCCTGCTTTGTCCAGAGTCTCTCCAAGAGAGCCAAATTCCCCTTGAACATGCTAAAAGGAGGCTTGCTGGAACATCTGCTCTGCATCTGTGGAGCCAGACGTATCCCCAGGCAACACTGTTCGCAGTGATGGATCTGGGAAGGGAACATGGAGCGCTGGAGAAACATCTGCTCAGAGAGGGGAACCCAGCACATGAAACTCACCCAGTTACCTGCTGAGCCCCCTGCTCTCTGCCCGCTGTTCCCAGTGGACAGCTGTCTCCTCCAGAGCACTTCCCAGGAGTTGTTCTCTTCCCTTTCCCTTGGTACTTTCAAACATCTTCTGCTTGCCCCAGATGAGCACCACCAAGTCCTCAGCTCCACAGTGACTGGAAGCTGGAGAAGTGCCTGGAAGAAAACCTGGAGCGAGTGGTTCCTTTTGGGAGCATTGCTTGGCCAGGACACCGGGAAATACAGCTGGGGTCATGGTTGGGCTTGATGAACTTAAGGGTCTTTTCCAGCCTTAATGATTCCATGACTTCAAAGGAACCTTTGCAGAGTGAACTCCACATTGATCACTCCCAGTTCAAACCTCAGCTCTGCCACCTCTGACCGTGGCCATTCCTGCATCCATCCCCTCCTTCCCTGTTCCTTGTTGGGATGCACCGTGAACTGTCACTACACCAAAATCTTGTTCTTTGGCACACTGGCATCAGAACAAATTATTTTCTTTGTACAAAACCAGCACAAAATTCACACCCTGAGCTGACAGGAAGCAAGACAAACTCGAATTATTTAACAGCCATTTGTCCTCTACTGACCAATCTTAATGGATCTGGAATTGTCACACTTGGCATTTTTTTCCTTTCTTATGCAGATTAACAGTTAATGGATTTCCCGTTTAATTTGCACAATTGAAGGAGAACAAAGACAGCCCTAATGTTTCCTAATCTGTCACCTTCTCACAACTACTCTGCAAGAACCTTTCTGCCGCCTGTTTTCTGCTGCCTTAATCTTCCTGGGACAGGTGGGAATTGCCACAAGGGAAAATGCCAGGTTGCTAAGAAGAGACCTCAACAGCCTGTGCCTTATCCTAAAGTCAATCCTTCTTTTCCTCGGGCAAAGCTGCCAGGACTGCACCCTAACTCACTGTTAGATGGAGAACCTGAGAATCCTTCGGATCGATGGAAAATGCAGGTCGTTTACTGCTCTCTGGCTCTTCATCTGAAGCTGTTGAGCTTTGTTCTGTCAGGAATCTGCCTGTGGCTCACAAATTTCACAGGTGTCCCTTGAAACTTCACCACACAGCAGCAGGACAGGAGTCTGTGCGCAAAGTTAAGCATGTGACCTTTATAAAAGTTCTTTATGACATATTCCAGGAAAAGAATTTAGGCTTCCTCTAACTTTAAACATGATTCCTTTCTATTCACTCGAGTCCTTAAAAATATGAATTAAACTGTTTCTGAATTAATTTAGACTTTGGCGTAAAGCATTGTGGAAACAAAAGAGAATGAAGCACACACTTACTTTATGTACCTGCCCTAAAGCTCTGGCGGTGCTTAACACCTTCCTGTGATGCTGGAAAGTTGCTGTTCTTCCAAAGGTGTGGCCCACCTGCTCCAGCTCTCCAGGACTGCACCCAGTGTGGTTTTGCAGCTCTGGTGTGAGATAGAGCATTGGATAGCCACAGAGCAAATGTGTGATTCAAGTGCAAATGGGAAATGCAGCAACCTATGGAGGTGGTGTTGGCTC
This sequence comes from Certhia americana, assembly GCA_018697195.1. Lineage (NCBI taxonomy): Eukaryota > Metazoa > Chordata > Aves > Passeriformes > Certhiidae > Certhia > Certhia americana. Next base: position 36,687,632 of record CM031863.1, on the reverse strand, counting down.
ACTTTATGAGGTACCCCTGTGCCTCAGTTTTGCACAGCAGTGCATCCCACACCTTGCCTCTCCAGAGGAGCTGAAGATGCCACTGGCTTGTGCTGTCAAACACAGGACCATGTGTTTGTGACAGCAATATAATAGCACTTTGTTTTTTAACATTTTGTAAGGCTATTAACAATTCACCAAAAAGATAAAGGACTACTTTGTTCCTTCCTCCAACCACTCCTCACCAAACAAAATCCCTCTGTGAACATCCTCTAAACAGCAGGTGGAGAGACTGGACCTGTGAACTGGCTCAATAAGTGCTTCAATGGATTTTCCAGGAGAAAGTTAATAGAAATCTCATTCTGTCTTAGATTCACTCATATTGTTTTGTAGTGGACAGCTAATAGAAAGGGAAGCATGTGTACTAATTAGTTCTGAGATGAGAAGAGGAGCCATGAAGTATTTCCCGCTGAGAAGACATGAAGTATTTAAATCCTGAGTCCCACTTGGATTTGCAACCGGGGAAAGTTTTTCCATAATCTTCCCCAAGGACACAACCAGAACTCCCTGCCCACATTTATTGGGGTGGGGGCTGTTAATGAAATTAGAACAACCGCATTTTCTCGATAAACTGAAGCCGAGAGTATTCCTCAAGCTTGGCAGCCCAGAGGCATGGAGGAACTTGGCTGCAACTTCGAACGGGGAGACCCTGCTCCAGAATCTCTCCTCTGGGAGCTGGCAGATCCCAATGCACAGCTGGAGAACTTCCTCCTGGAGTGCCTGGCAGAGCCCTCCTGGCCAGGGCCAGGGGGTGCTGAGCTGGACAAACGCCCCGTCCCTCCAGGCCCCACCGGGCGGCCCCGGCAGCGCCGCGCCGCCAACCTCCGCGAGCGGAGGAGGATGCTCAGCATCAACTCGGCCTTCGAGGAGCTGCGCGGCCACGTGCCCACCTTCCCTTACGAGAGGCGCCTCTCCAAGATCGACACCCTGCGCTTGGCCATCGCCTACATCGCCCTGCTCAGGGACATCCTCCTGTCCGGCTGCCACCCCAGAGCCTACGTGGAGCAGTGCCTGAGGAGCAGCTCCCAAAGCCCCCAGCGGGCTGCCTGGAATACGAGCGGTGAGCCTGGGATGGGCGGTGTTTGGGGGAGTGGAGCGATCCTCAGGACTAGCTGGTTTTGGGCTTGTCGCTCCTGAGTAGCTCTGGAACGACACAGCAGTGACCTCCAGGAAGAGGGAATCTAAACCCAGTCGCAATAGAGAAGCATGATTCACCCTCGTCTCCAACTTTCTTTTAAGGAGGATCTTTGTCTTTAAAAAATTGGATAAACAGGCCCCTCCCACCACCACCCAAAAAGCAACTTGCTGAGGGAAAATGGTTCCTTTTTCAGAGAGGGAACATTTTTATTCTTAGAATATATTTTTTGACTTTTTAAAAAATTCTGTACAAAATTGTTCTTTTCTGATGGAGCCCTTAGAGATTTTCAAAGAGTAAAATACAGATGTTCCAGTTACCCAGAGCTTCTCAGAGGTTACAGCTCAACACATGAACCAGGATACACAAGACAGAGCATTCAAATTCCAGCTATTTTCAAAATATGGGGAAGTAAATGTTGATTTTCAATTTATACGCTCATGTAATTATTTCTATTTTAAAGTGAAGGGCTGTTATTCAGTGTTCTGTTCGGTTTGTACTTAATCCCTGATTTAGCTGGAATGAATTTAGGCCTTTCTTCCTCCAGAATATATTTTTCACCTGGCCACTGTGTGGTGGACATGGGAAATTGCCCAAACTGCCCAGCATAGGACCACAATCTTAGAAGGGAACAAACTTAGAGTAGGGAGGGGCAGAGGGGGGTTTCAGTAGTTCTGGGTACTTCACACTGTAAGTTAATTAATCCCCTTTCCAACTCTATTCCTTTACTGTATATGTTCCTTTGGATCTTGGAAAAAGGCCTTCAAAATGAGCCTTCAAAAAGTACAGCACAAGTAAGGAAAGAGATAAGTCAGTGAATAGAAATATTCCTCTTCCATATTACAGGGAAGTGCCAAAGGGACAGAGCCTGCAGAGAGAAAGCAATCAATTTACTTGAAAGGAATAGTTAATTGAGTTTTTTCTCCTTTCCTATTAATTTCCATTCTCTGGATGCCTAGGAAAATTACTCCTGATACACTCCCTGGTTATAATATACTCCTGATATACTTACTCCCTGGTTATAACTCCCTTGACTACAGAAAAAAGATATATTTTAATGGCTGACTTCCCCTGCTTTTAGCAGATTTTAAGCAACACAAATATTTCTTGTTGGGATCCTCCTTTTGCCACACTTCCTATCCTGAAGAGCTCCACTTGGAAAGATCCAATTGAATGAGGCTCCTCTTCTGGAGAGGCTGGGTAGCTGACTCATTAAAGGTTAATTTAAATGTTGAAATGACCATGTTTTCCTCTCTCCCTTGTGCAGATCTGACAGCCCGCCTGTCCTGGGTAAAGTGGGATTAAGGAAAGGCCTTTCAAGGCACCAAAACCTGAGGCCTGGAGTGCTGGGTACCAGCTGCTCAATTCCCAGCACTGCAAGTGAGAACACGGCGCTATCGGCCTCGCTCATTGTCCCGGAGCACTTTCCCAACATATTTCCAGCACCCAGCCCCTTCCTCTGTTGATTCCTTTCTCTTTAGGGCCCTTCTGCTTTCCTTTCTCATTGTTGATAGACCTGCACTCGCTTGAAAACAGCAAAACATTAAAAACCAGTGCCAGCACAACCACGGCCCCAACATTTTCTCTTCCACTGGATAAGGATTATGTCCAAATCCCATTTCCAGCATGTGAGAAACAAGATTCTAAGAAAAAAACTAGGCAACACCTGTGGAAATCTAGTGCTTGGCTTAAGATATCCCGGGTGATGGTTGTGAAAGTCACTAGTGATTCAGAGACCATGAGAGTTCAGGAGGTGAGATATGGCTGTGTAGATATCCAAAATGTCTCATGTCTTCATAGAATCCCAAAAAAGTTTGGATGGAAGGGACATAAGAGCCCAACTAACTCCCACCCCCTTGGCAGGAATGCTTTCCACTGTCCCAGGCTGCTCCAAGCCCCATCCAGCTTGACCTTGGACACTTCCAGGGATCCAGGGGCTGCCACAGCTTCTCTGGGCACCCTGTGCCAGGGCCTCCCCACCCTCAATCTGAAACCATTCCACCTTAATGTACTTTATCATGGCATTTTGTAGCAGGAAATAAAATAAAATGTATTTATTGTTTTTCATTCCCATTAGTTCATCTCACAGCTCCCATCTCTATGAAGCAATAGCACGTCAGGAACTGAGCTTTTGCTCTTGTTGATGGTTCTGGGGAAAGTGAAAAGAGGCCTTAGAGGAGGAAACTGTGAAGAACCTTTTCAGCTTTTCAATTTCTCTGTCAAAACAAAGAGGGGAATTTCATCTTGGGTGCAACAATGTATTTCAGTCAATTTAGAATAAAATATTCAATCTCAAATTTTGACTCTTTGATTTCTCAACCACTTAAGAGACTTGGATGAATTTTTGCAGGAAACAGCACTTGAAAAGGTGAAAATCGTTTTTAAAACTCACCTGAAAATGCATTTTTCTACTTTTACCTACTTGTCTCCTCTGGAAATGCTGGTCCTCTATGCAATCAACATGTCACAGCATCCCTGGAGCAGCTATCACATTGTCATCCTGGTGAGATGAGGGCTTAGTGACACCAGAGCCAAGGCTGAGAGCTCCACACCCATCTCAGTGGACAAATAGTGCCAAATAATCCCAGTAGGGCTTTCCATGGGTTTTCATCAGGAATTCTATTTCTCCAAGGTCCCACTGATGGCAACAGGGATTTGGGATTCATACCTCCAAGCTGCCCTCAGCTGGAGCCCTCAGGTCACAGACCACAGTCATCAGAGTATACAAAAATGCCCCTCCAGGGTTGTCATGGCTGGTGGGGGAATCATCTCCAATCAGGACTAAAATGTCCTTTACCCCAAGCTAATTTTGGGTATCCTGAATCCCTATCTTCAGATATCCCTCGTTTCAAAGATTTGAATGTCTGCCTGGCTTTTCTCCACCCTGCAGAAGAGCTTTGTGCTGGGTACAGGACAATAATGCCACATCCTGAAACAAGCATTTGCTGCAGGCAGCACCTGGTTGCAAGCAGAAATCTCCCTAGAAATCCTGGATAACAGCTTTGGAAGCAAGCTGGATGTGTGCAGTAGCAGCAGGAAAGCACATCCACAGAAAGGTGATTTTGGGGGATCTTTCAGGTTCAGGGTCTGCTTGTTTGGATGGACAGAAACCATTGGTATCAAAAGCATCATAATGACAGAGCAGGAATAATTGTCCTGGGCCAGAGCTTTTCCTCTACATTGTGTCTCCAGTTGAGGAACGAAGATAAAGCTGAAGCCCTGCTGAGATGCAAACACCCATCACTGGTGCTCCACACTCAGACAGCAATGCCAGGACAGACAGAAATATCTGCTGAGCTTCCCACAACCCAGTTCCACCAGCAGCACCATGGAATTCCTACAGGATTGGCCAGCTGGGCTGGGGTCTGCAGGTTGGCAAGCTCTGCCTGCTGTGGGGTCACTCCCACCTATCCCTGCTGCTGTCAAGGAATCATCTCACAAATGTGAGGGTCACACACAAGGCAGGGCTTTGAGGAACAGGCTGTTGGAATTCAATGATGTCTCCAAGCTTGTAAAAACTGCAGCAAGTTAAACCCTGCAGCAGGATATGTAAGGATTGCGGCTTGGGCTGGAGTCAAAACCAGAAATAAAATGTTCCTTTTGGGAGCTGCAACCTCAACCTTAGGCTCTTCACTCAATGAGTGGGAGTCAATATATTTATTGACACTGATGAAGATGTTTCTCCTCACACACACCCTGATTGACACCATCACCTTCAGCAAAGCCACATTTGATTGATGCTGATTGATGCTGCTTGGAGGGGACAGTCAGGACTCTGCCTGCCCTCCCCGAGCTACCTGGAGTCTGCCAGGCTCTTCTTTGGGTGATGCTCTGCCCAAAATTACTGAAGCAAAGGTCGCTTTTTGGGTGATGTGTTGTTAAATCATTTGGATGCAGCCAGCTGCTGAAATGGTGAACGTGTCTCAGAATCAGGTCAGTCTCTGATGGTCCCATTAACTTCATGTAAATAAAAGCAAGTCAAGAGGGCACCATCTCTCTCTGGCTGAGGGAAGCCAAGCTGGTGCTATGGCTCCCTTCCTGCTAAACTGAGCAAAAGCAAATTGTCTCTTCAGGGATTTTTTCCAGGAAAACCATTCCTGAATAGCTTCAGGGCTAGACAAACATTTGTTCTTGAACAACCCTGTCCTTTTCTGATTGAACTTCAGCTCCTGGATGTGGACTAGAAGGCAAAAAGATGAGGGGGAAATGATTTCTGTGCAGGACATTTACACTCTGTGCTAATCCAGGGGAAGTGCTGAGTGTGGATTTTCTGGCCATGCTCCATGTCCACCAATCCTCTCTTCTCCTAGTTCTGGCTCATTTCTTGGGTCAAAGCTCTCCTGCCAACAGGCCTGACTGGCAGCACGGTGGGATTGTCTGACAAGGAACTGACAGTTACCCTCATTTTTCTGTTCCTTCATCTCATGTCCTGAACACTGACATTTTATTCCAGGAATAAATTAGACAAATCCTACAGTGTACACCCACAGCCTGATTGCACAGCAGCCCATACAATCTTGCAGGGATCAAGAGGCTAAGATGACCTTATGAAGAACTATCCAAGGCTCCTCAGTGCATCAGCACATTCCCAAACAGGGAATCCCAATGACCAACCTGGTTCAAGGGTCGTGCTCCACCTTCCTGGTCTTCCACAGCCCTGCTTCCCCTGCAGCACAGCACAGGTCAGCTCTGCTTTCACCAGCAATTCCACAGCCAAACCTCCCCTGAAAGGGTGCCAGGAGGTGCTGAGGAGTGGTACTCTCGTCTCCCAGCCTCTGAGGAGCAGCTGAGGGGCCCAAGAGCAGCAGGAGAATTGCTCATTCCAAACACAACCTTGTTTCCAGCCCGCCACTCTCCTTGCCAAGAAAAGTGAGAATTATTTGCTACACCTTCCTTCTTCCGAAAGTAAACTGCTGACCCTTTCTGGAACAATACTCTGTGGTTCTCCATCAGCCTGGAAACCCTGAAACAAAAGGAGTCACACCCCCACTGTAAGCTTTTCTTTTGAGAAGGTGTTGGTAGTTTCAGGGACAATTTGGAGGTGAAAGGACAGCTTGGTTTTTAATCTTTTTCTTGGCCACAGACCCACAACAGCAAGTTTTCATTTCTGAGCCACGTGGGATATTGGAAGGTGTCCCTGCCCATGGGAGGGGGTTTGGGTTGGAAAGGGAGCTTAAAGCTCATCCCATTCCCACCCCCTGCCATGGGCAGGGACACCTTCCACCAGCCCAGACTACTCCAAGCCCCAGTGTCCAACCTGGCCTTGGACACTTCCAGGGATCCAGGGGCAGCCACACCTGCTCTGGGCACCCTGGCCCAGGGCCTCCCCACCTTCACAGGGAAGGGATGGAATGGGAATATTTGGGAAAATTGCAGCTGATGAAGGAGCTCCCAGGTGTCCTTTCCTTCATTTCCTTCCTGTTGCAGAGGAGAATGAAGTTTTTCTGTACCTCTCATGCCCTAGATCCCTTGCCTGGAAAGTGCTACTACCTCAGGTGGCATGGCAGGGACTTCATCACAACCTTCATTCACCTTCAAACTCAGTGATGGCAATTTGGGGCAGGATTTCCTGGGCTGGGGCCATGCTCTCCATGGACACAGGATATGACCCAGGAGTCAGCAGGAGGAGCTCACAGCAGCCTGAGGGTTGCTGTCCTGTGGCACCTTGGGATCTCTGGCAGAAGATGTTTGCTCCTGGGGCAGACCCTGGGAGGGAAGCAATGACCCTGTTCCCTGAGTGGATCTGTCCCTCCCTGTGGTCAAAGCTACGCCCTGGAGCAGGACAGTCCCTTTGCACAAGAGGCAAGCAGGCCTTCCAGAGCTGATTCAGCATCCTAGATGCCTTGTGGGAACCCCCCTGCAACAACCCAGCTCTGCTTTCCCAACTGTAACCCCTCAATAAATCCATGTGTAGGCACCCAGGATGTTGCTGTGGGGGTCACCAGCAAGCCCTGAGCTTGGGAAGAGCCTTCCAAGCCACATCAGCTCCTTTTGTGGGAATAAAGTGTAAATTCCACCACAATGGCTAATTTTAGATGACTCCCACCCAGTCTGTTTGCTGAAGCCTGAGTGCATCTGCACAGGGAAACCTCAGCGCCAAAGCGATTCCAATCTCAAAAAGAATTCCTTGCCAGGAGAGGGGGAGAGGGGGACGGAAATAAAAGCAGTTAATGTTTTGGATTCACTATGCTAGCCTATTTGAACTGAGGGGAATCCAGCTGCAGGCAGTGCCCTCTCGTGGTCCAGGATTAAAATCTCCAAAATTTCCAAAAGCAGGGGGTGACTTTCCTGCCAGCATCCCTGCTCCAGCTCAGCCCCGGGAAAGATCATCACCTCGGGGAACAGAGTGAACAGAAACATCTGCTGCAAAAACTGCATATAAAGGCTGTGCATGGCTATCTATCCCAGCACTTAGATCATATTTTATGCCTCTTCATCCCAAATCCTTGTGTTTTGTTCTTCTGAAGCCATTTTTAAGCATCTTTCCATGTCCCGTTTACACACCTTGCATAGAGAAAGAGCCTGAAATATAATTTACCCTTACAATTCCCCCCTCTGAAGCACCTGAATGCTCTGAAATATCAGGGAAGTAGTTCCCTGAGGGAGCCAAGATGCCATGAGCTGGCACAAAAAACCTCCAGGCAGAGCATCCACTGATGCTGAACACCCTTAGGAAACAGCATAGCATTCCCTCTGCTCTCGTCTTGGAAGTGCCTGCGCCATGACGAGATGCCTGTTTCTCTGATCCCAGTCCAGGGGATGGCTAAGCCATCTCCTCCAAAAGCCCTTTCCAAAAATAATCAGGCTGAGGCAGACACCGAGCATGGAAAATTTTAGCCCAGGCCATTCCCGTCAGACACTACTGCACACAGATGGAAATGGAGAAACGGGAAGGGAGATCCCAGGTTTTGGCTGTTTGGGGTGCGCTCATGACCGTGTGCCTGCCTCCTGGAAATGTGGAGCAGGAAAAGAGGGGATAATAAAACCTCCAGTACGAGATCAGGAATTGTTATCCGTCATGAAGTGACATTGGCCTGGTGGGCCTCTCCTTGCAGCCTCTCCGGTGCCCGGAGTGTTTCCCCCTCTCTGCCCTTACAGCAACAAGTTCTGCTGACAGATGAGGCTTATCAAAACCCCATTTCCCAGCTCGTGGCTCCAGCTGGTAATCCCAGAGAGGGCATTTTGCAAAGTGCCCACAGAGCTGCTCAGAAGGGAACGTGTTCCCGCTCCCCCACTGGAGCATGCGGGAGAGGTTTCCCCAGCCCGCAGTGCCATGGCTCTCCAGGGGGACAATAAATTTATACGAACTGGAACAGCCATTATTGGAGGTTCCAGCACCGGGCCCAGACAGGGAGTTAATCCCAGACCTGCTTTTCAACAAGCACCCAACTCTCCTGTTGTTCGGGTACCTGGAATTCGGGCCCGCGGCTCCCAAGGTTTTCAGCTGGCAGACCCTCTGCAGCGAGTGCCTCTCTCCTCGTGCCATTTCAAACATCACAGAGACTTCTGGTACTTCATTTAGTCCCCCCATTTAATAATTTTCCCCTCCTGAGGAGGTGCACACCAACCCACCCCGAGTCACCACCATGTCCAAGCACTTTGGGTAATGCAGAAAGACAAGGCAGAATTTCCCAGCAGGAAGAAGCCCTTGCACTGTTTTTTGCGCACCCAACAGGCAGATTTGCAGCACTTAATCCCACTTTATCAGGACAGGGAAGTGACAAAGCACGCATTCAAATAGAAGCCTGGATTATACTTAAATTAGGCAGAGCTGACATGAGGGTGCTATTAGCACAAAGGATAAACCCCTGTGCTGGGATGCATCAACACCTTGCAGGGAGCAGCTTATCAGTTTTCCTTTCTGCTGTTGGAATACATGCTGCACTCCTAAATCCACCTTTTCCAGGACTGTAATTCCATATTATCAGTATGTTTCTGCCTGACACTATCCAACTCTCCTTCTGACACCCCGGGGTAGGATTTCTGCCGCATCGTGACAGGAATTTCAGGCTCAGAAACATTACACTGCCCCAGCAGAGTGATGGATCTGCTTCCAGGGGGTGAAAAATCCCCGAGTCAAACAAAAAACAGAAAAAAAAAAAAAAAAGCTGTTTCAATAACTCGATTTTCCTTTTTCCACATTATATATTTCTCCCGGCTCTTACATCTTTGTGAAGCGTTCCCGGTGCTGCTCTTCCACAGCCAAACTGTTCTCCTTGGGGTAAAACATCGGGAAAGAACGCGACTCTGAGCCAGGGCTGGAACTGAACCACTCTGCAAAATGAAAGTAATACGTGGTTGGTACCTTCCCAGCAAATTCATAGTGTTAAAAATCAATGATAACTCTGCAATCCCATAAAACTGCAAAATTAATTTGGTGGAAGAATCTGGAAAAGCCTCGGAAGTTTTGCTGATATATATATTTTAAAAAAATAATCAGAAATTATCGACTGTCAAGGTATCTTAAATAATGTGGAGGGAGAACTGCATCCTACAAAAATAACGTGGAACATTCAAGGGAAATCTGAAGAGATCTGATCTTATTTTGAGGTTGAAAGATGCTGCCCTTAACTTTTGAGAGATTTCATAAAATTAAACATGGAAGAGCTGAGCAGCCTCTCTTCTAGAGGTGTTTAGCACAAATAGTGAGATCAAATTCATAATGATATAAATACTGATCTTTTCCAAGCAATAAAAAGCAGTTAAAAACCCACATTAATAAAAGCGTTCAGGGAATTTGTTTTAATTCCTCACTACCATATGAATGCAAAATAAGTACTTTTTAAAATACTCACTGCTTAAATAAAATTGAGCCCCTGAATAAATATCAAGGGAAGTGTTTTTTTGCCTTACTTGAATTTTTTCCACTTCTTTTGCTTTGTGATATCTGTTACCTTGCTACTTATTCCTAGCTCAAGTTCACAGCTGCAGGGAGGGCTTTTTTTTAATTCTTATTCCTCCTTGCTTTGTGAGCAGATCAGCTTGAATCCGGAGGGGTATTTCACGGTTATGTCTGTCTCCCAGCCTTTAGAGCTGAGGAAAAGCTGCCTAACCTCCCTTCAATAAAATATGTACTAGAGCAGAGTGGTGCGTTTCAATCTCAAACTAGAAAGTTAAACAACAAAAAAACCCCAAACCCCACATTTCATAAAATCAACCAGATGCCTTAGCAGGGCAAATATCTTATTCCTCTTTAATTAAAAGGTATAGCAAATAAAAATCTGGGTTTAATTAAACAGCAGGAATAGAAGATGTTATCTCCCCAAACCACTCTGCCGCGGTGGATTAACTTCTGTGAGTCTTATTTTTGTTCGAAACCCCCACATATCAACCCAAACCCAGCACTCTAAGGGGGAAATTTGCTTTTTATGAGAATATTTCTGTGCTCCACGATTAAGGCAGCCAGCTCCTGTATGAACCAGTAGGGGCAATGGTTTGTGCTGGTTTAGGCTAAGACCAGAACGGGTCCTGCAGAGCCATTTGATGTTGACCAACACACCCGTGAACGTTCACACAGGAGCACATTTAGCCTCTGCTTTACTTGCTAAGGGATGCAGCGAATTTAATTAGTGTTTAATCCATTTTTATTTTCAATCAAGACCTTCCCAGCCACTTGCTCCAATCCCTCCACGACGCTATTCCCAGATTCCTTGGGAAAAAAGCCCACTTTGAAAGAAGGCATGCTCAAGCAGGGTTAAATCCTGGCTTTTCCTGGCACCCCAAGCCAGGGCCAAGCCTGCTTGTAAAATAGTGCAGGTGTGTTTATTGCAATCATCTCTAACTAAAAAGAAACAGGTTCAGGGGCTTTAAATATAATTAGCATGAGCTACACTCCTGCCTTTAATCACTACCTTGATGGTTAATATAATCAAGAAGGTAAACAAACAAGGATTAACTCTATTAAATTAAAAAAATATATATTCTACTGGGAAGCTCACAGAGGAATTTTGTTTTGTTCCGCTGCTGCGGAGCATCATTTTACTCCTGCGTGGCAAATTATTTTTAACATAGAAATACTTGTCTTGGAGGAGACCTCTTCTTTCTCTGCTTCCCTAAAGACAGAGACAAAACAAAATCCCCTTTATTCATATTTTATATCCAATGCAACTGCTTTCCTCTTTCATGGCATCTTTCCCTACAAGACATCCAAGCACTTTGAAATGTTTAACTGTGCATCAAATTAAAGATAGGCTTGAAGTAACACACCTGCTGCTCTGACAATTTATCCAAAATGATATGTTAGGTGTAAAACCAGGTTTTAGGCACAGGGATTGCCGTTCCCAGATGTTCAGTCCATACATTTTTGTGCTGACCGTGGCTGGACTCTCTTTGATACCAGAAAACGTCCGAATCTGGAACTGACTTTTGCCGTCTTGGACACGAGACGGGATATTCTGAAAATGAGCTTTATTGTAACACAAAGGGCTAAATAACCCTTCATTCCACCTGGGAAGCTCAGTTTTAACCATGCCTAAATGCAGGAAACACTCTTATCAGCAGAGATAGAGGCACGAGGCTTTAACCCAAGGCTCGTCTCGCTGCGATCCATCTGCAGGAGAAAGCCTGGATAGACATAGGCACGCGGCTCCAAACCTGCTGGGATGTGAACACATCGTGCACCTCCTTGCACAGGCAGCAAGCAGCCAAGGCTCCCTCCCAGCTTTCCTACCTCCAGCACAAAGCAGTCCTCGGATCTTCTGAAGACTTCTAACAACCCCAGAACCCGCTTGCAGCGATGCTGGGGAAGGGGAAGCCGGCCTTGCCGGCATCTTTATTGATCCAGGATGTGAGGGACCTGACCCGCTGGCCTTCCCTTGGAATAAAGACACTTTTTGTGCCAGTCTCCTGGAATGTGGAGTGCCAGAGTCCAGAGGAAAGTGAGAGAGCACCGCAGTAACGGAGTGGAGCAGTCGGGAGGGGTCCCTCTGACAACCACACCAGGGCGGGTGTTCAACATTTTTGCCTATTCTTTTATTTACTTATCTATCTTAAATCACATGAAATTTTATTTTTACATTTTTACAGCTGTGCCAATAAAACACCTGAGGCAAAAAAAGGAAACAGAAAACACCTCAGCATTCTTCAGTCGTTTGCAAATAAACACTGACATTTCCACTTGAGAAGGAGGAAAAAACATTGGGCAGGGAATATTCCTCGCCAAATCCTGCATTGTCAAAGTAATGCAGGAGTAAAAGCAGGTTCAGAAGATGTCCTGTGGATAGGTGGTAGCTGAGACATGAGCCTGGAAAATGTTACTGCTGCAGCTGAGCCCAATTCCCAGGAATTATTTGATAATGCACAGATTTATTCCCTCTGAGCAGCTCCCCAAGCTCAGGGAATCTCACTGCAGGGAGAGAAAAACCTCAGCGAGATCTCTGCCACCTCAGAACCAGAGCTCATGGGATCTTTACACCCTCCACACTCAGAGAGGGATTAAGTGGGACCCTAACAAAAGCCAGGCTCAAACACTTCCCTCCACTAGGTCAGAGATGAAGTTACAACTTCAGAAATGCTTGAAAACTGCAGATTTTGCAAGGGAAATGCCCATCAGCTTTCCTATTCTAGTGGCTGGTTAGAATGTTAATTCTAAGTCCAGTTCTAATTAGAATTCTAAGTCCAAGTCTAATCAGAATTGTATGTCCAATTATAATTATAATTCTATATCCAAGTCTAATCAGAATTCGAATTCTAATTACAATCCTAAGTCCAAGTCTAATTATAATTCTATGTCCAAGTCTAATTATAATTCTATGTCCAAATCTAATCAGAATTGTAAGTTCAAGTATAAATATATGTCCAAGCCTAATCAGAATTTTAAGTCTAATTAGAATTCCAATTCTAGGTCCAAGTACAATTATAATTCTCAGTCCAAGTCTAATCAGAATTCCAAGTCCAATTAGAATTCTGAGGCAAAGTATAATTAAACTCTATGCCCAAGACTAGTCATAATTCTAAGTCTAATTAGAATTCTACTTTAAAGTCTGATTAGATTTATAATCGACTCTAAAAAATTAAATTAGATGTACCCAACCCAATATTAATGCAAAGTTTTCCTCCACAATACCTGGGTTTTTAGAAGCCAAATGCTGATTTTATGGCACGCTAAAAATGTTCCATAAAAACTGAGCCAACTTTTGCTTATAACCAACAGTGTTTTTTCTGATTTTACAGTCCTAATTTTGGATTCAAAACACAGGGAAAAAACATAAACAAACACCCTTTTACACATAAAATATAGTTTTGCTAGGAAAAATAGAAATCTTTAAAAATGGCCATTTCTAAGAGCAAATGGGAGAGGGTGAAAATCCAAATAACGCACGTCCCGTTACTGCCTCTCATCATTCCTTGCCTATGGAGGTTGGACTCCCAAAGCTCATCTGCTCTGTCAGATGGAAAGGTGACTTGAACCACATCTGAGGCAAATTCTCCCAGAGGGAATTCTGTTTCGCAGCCACACGTGCTGGATGTGTGTTTTTTGTTGTAAATATACCGTGTCAGGGATGAGTTAAAGGGATGGCAAGAATGTAGCTCAGCTCCATTTTGAGGGCAAGAAATAACCATGCACTGAGTGGGTTTGTTTTTTTATTTAAAAGGAAAATACATTCCAAAGTCAAATAATATTCAAATCGCAGGCCGAGCACTTGGAATAAATTACAGCTCTCACTGAGCGATAAATTTCTCTCTGTGCCCTTTGAAAAGGATTTCAGGTGTTTATGAGCTTCTTCTGCATTTCCCAGAGTTTTGCTCATTCCTGGGGTGCTTTGGAGCGGAGGAAAGGCTTGTGGGGCTGGGAAGGTCGGAGCCCCTTGGATCCTGTCCATCCCCATCTCAGCACGGGGCCAGTGGCTCCATTCAGCTCCAGTGCCGAGCCAAATTCCCAGCTGCTGGAAATCAAGGTCAGAGATGAGCAATGTTCCATCATCGTCCCATCAGCCAGAGCCACTCAATGGGGGCAAAATGAGCCCTTTCCGCTCAGTTTTTAGGGCAACCAGTTGAAACAAAAGTGGGATTTTTCCAAGGCAGAGATTTCAACGGGACCAGAGACAGATTGCAAAACATTCTGAAACTCCTGCTGTCCCAACACCTGCCAAATCTCAGGGCTTGCCACAGATTGGGACCAAGCCCAGCAGGGACTTCCAAACACCATTAAAATTGGGATGAGATTATCTACAAGAATGAAACCAATTCCTTGCTGCCTTAGATCCTTCTCTCAGTCCCTTCCTGCAGCTCCCTGGAACACCCCATCATGTTTTCCCAAAACCCGCTGATGCCCTGGAAGCCACAAGCCATCCATGGTGTGTCCTGGATGATGATAAAGGCACAAAAAACAGCAGCAGAGCCAGAGATGGTTGGGACACATTGGAGCAGCAGAAGAGTAGGATTGGTTTGGAAGTTGGGATCACCAGGTGGTTGTCACCACTCAGTGATGGTGGGGACCAAAATGTCCCTTTGGAACAACGGGATCCCTTTCCAGCTCCCATTTAGGGAGAGGCTGGAATAAAGTGGAGGGAGATGGCAGCTAACAATGATTCCTGGAGCTCTGGAAATCTGTGGAACAGAGCTAAATTAAGAGGCAGAGGAGATGTCACCGTAAAGTGCTCTACGTAATCATGGAGCATCGTTAAGAACAACAGCTGCATAAAACTGCAACCCAAACTTCTCTATTAAGAAAGAACATGGATCTACTCCTGTTGAGGCTGAAATAAGCCATCAGTGTTTTTCCCACTTACTTCCCTCCTACTTCTGGAAAATATTCATTTTCCCAAACATTTTTTCAAACTTTTGGAAGTATTCTATTACTGTTGCTAACCTGACCAGTCACCCTCATATGTGCTCCAAAGCAGAAACCAAAAAAAAAACTGAATGAAAACAAACAAACAAACTACAGAACAAGGAATTAATTGTATTAAAATTCTAATTTTTAAGCAGTATTGTGAGGAAAAAAGTAGATTAATTTGGCAGTGTAAAAGAGGGAATCAACAGGAGCAAAGGCAAAATCCTGCCATGCTTTCCTAATGTTTCAGCAAGAGCTTTGTAAAGCATGTATTTTGGGGCCGGGTGGGTGACCCAACTCTTTCTTCCTCCCCAAGAAAAATCCAAGAAGGCATCAATATTGTTTGAGTTAAACTTTTTTTTCTTTCATCCCTTAGGCCAGCAAACAGTAGGGAAAGAAATGTTTCGATCAAACACGACATTTCATTGTATCTGAGACAAAACGTTTCAGTTTTGGCTTGGGGTGTATTTTACACTATTTAAAAACACAACATTTAACCAAATTTAGCCTCATAATATCTTGTTGAAATCAAAATATATCCCGTCTAAAGTTTCAGAAATAAACCAGTTTTAATTAGGGGAAACCCCACCCTTTTCATTTAGATGTAACTTATATTCAACACCCACTCACAAAGAGTTTTTGTCAAGCTGAAAAATACACGATTTGGGCACATCAGCTCAACATTTCCTGGGCTTTGGTTGAAGAAGGAGCCACTCTGTGGCCCTGATGTGCACTTTGAGTACCTGATTATTGCCAGGTCTGTCCTAGGCTACTTTGTGCCAGGTGCTGTAGAAGACATTAAGAAAAAATACTATTATTACTAGTAGTAGTGGTGGTAGTAGTAATAGCAGTAGTGGTGGTGGTAGTGGTGTTACCATGGTTTAAACATTTCTCCAACACAACAAATCAACAGAATTCATCTCCTTTTCCCTTTTATCTTTGGATTGAGCCACCTTTCCTTTGGCATCCCCATTCCCCATGGTCCCAGCAGCTCCAGCTGCACTTGAGGCCTGATGTCAGGGACAGGATCAATAGCAAAGAGCAGCAGAAAGAGATGATCACCCACACAAGATTATAATAACATCATAATATCTGCTCTGGCTCTTTGGTGGCTCCGAAAACGTGCAAGTATGGTTGGGGAGATGGAAAATAATATGAAACACTCACTAACAGCATGTAGCATAGAAACTCCGAAAACCACCGCAGTCATTGACTCACAGATGGTCAAATGAACAACATGTTTCTATTCCTGTATTTAATTAAATCTTAATTATGCCACCAACAGGGTTCAAAACAGCGTTATGAAACAGCTCGCCTGAATAGCAGGACACGATTGGCTGAGGGGTCTTTGAACTTGGGTAATTATCTCCCCAAAAAAGCACTGATGGCAGGGCCGTAAAGCCGCTCTGCTAGGCAGTCCAGTGCACCAAGTAAATTTAGTGTAGACTAACCCCAGCTCAAAGTATGGGGCTGACCAGTGGAGAGGCTGATGCCAAATTACCAGTGGGACCAGCTGGGATGTGCTGGGAGTCTGAGGGAGGCTCCCCACACCTGGGTCAGGCCCCGCTCCGCCTCTCACCTTTGCTGGTCCATAAGAAAATCGACCAACTCTAATTTAATTCTTCCACCAGCCAGTCACGTGAGCTAATGAAAAGCAGCTGCCTGAAATACTCCTTTGATTTATCTTTTTTTGTTGCTGACAGAAGGCCCTTTATGGAAAAGAAATATTTTGGAGAATCTTTCTCTTTCATTTTTAATATGGCAGCTAAAAAACAACAAGGACTTGTAAGAGCACTTTCCCAAGGAGTTCAGCTTTTTGCAGTGCTTCCCTGGCAGGGGGGCTGGGAAGGCCCATCCCAAATTCACTTCCCAGGATTTTCTCCCACCTTTTAATGCCATTTCAAGTTCCTTGTCAACTTGATATTCAGAGTAGAGATCACCTGCCCCTTCCACACTTAAAAACATCACAGGAAAGAGCTACTGCGTATCTGAGAGCATCCAAGGTTCACCCATCCCACAAGCCACAGGTTCCAGAAAAACACAAAAGACGTTAAAAAAAAGAAAATATTGCCAGATTCAATTTTTATGAAGGCTTCCCTACTTTGGCAATATTTTCTTTGGAGGACACCCACAACACCTCCTGCACTGGTCTGAAAAGATACTTTTTGTGTGCAAATCTGCAACGGGCAAAAGAAGGAAGATGAAGAAATCATTGTATGATTGTATTTTAATTTATTTTTTCCCTTGAGGTGCTAAAATTTAAGCCATTCCTTACTGAAAAATCAGTAGGCAAAAGATGCAGTGCAATTTATGGATGGTTACATGAACTGTCTGGGTTTTTACAGAAGTGGGCAGAGAGAAGAAGGCAGAGAACAGGGCTCTGTGTGGATTTAAAAGTCAATTTTTATAAAAAGAGAGAAAGACGAAGAAGGAAGGGAAAGAGAAAGAGAAAGAGAAACAGAAGACAAAATGAAAAATGAAAAAAAAAAAAAAAGAAAAAAGAGAAAGAAAGTAAAAGAGCCACAAAACTGCTCCCAGTCAAAATTTTCTTCCCCAAGCCCAGAACTGGTGAGGGTTAGATTTCCAGTGAAAATTATAAATTAGCAAGGAAAGGTTTTAAATTTTAAAAATTTTTTACCTCCTTAGTCCACCTTTGGATGCATTTTTCCAGATGAACGCAAATTTCGAAGGAAAAGATACCCCTTCCAGAAAAACACTTTTGATACTGCAAAAAAATCAATTGGATGAGTGGAATTGACTTCAGCACAAAACTTATCCCTATTTGAGTGTTCTGTTGGGTAGGATCAGCTGAATTCAGAAAAAAAACCCCAACCTGCATTGGAAATACAAATGTTCTTCAGGAAAAAGAAGGGTGGGAAACTCTGGAAAGAAGTCTTGGCTGGGGACACCACTGAAGACTGCGGAAGTCTCCAGCGTCCTCACACCCCAAGCTCTGGATGATCCTTGACATTTTCCTTTAGGATGCACCCACTCAGGGATGGAGGAACTGATGCCACCAATTTGCTCAGGTGACAAAACCCCTGGGAAAAGTCTGCGTGGAAGCCTTTTCTCCCTCGAATTTTTATTCTGGGATGAAATCTGCCCGACACACACCCAGTGCTCCCGCTTCCGGCAAAATCCCACCAGATTTGCCGAGATATGAACATCTTTTCACACCCCTTACACTCTTTTCATCTCCAGCCTAATTTTTACCCATTCATCTCAAAAGGAGTACACAGTTTTGCTCAGGCTTTCCTTTTTTTCCCCAGTGAGGCCTCCCTCTGCCTGAAATCCCCAAAATCGCTGACACAGTGCGCTCCTCCAGGAATCCAGAGCCTTTCCCACTGAGTTACAAGCTGCCAAGGAGGCTATATTATAACAAAAGGAGTTTTTATATCCTCCTGTAGGCAGAACACTGGAAACTGCCATGAAATGTTCATTATCTGAAGGGGATTTGTTGGTGGATAGAATCAACTTATTTAGGAAATTTCCAGCTGATCTCTAAACACACCCTGGAGAAGGACAGAGACAGCAACAGTGGTGCAGGCAGTGTCTAAACCCTCTTGGCCCCCATCCTGGGACTTAATATCTTAATAACTTGTCCTTATGAGTCACTGCAGGGAAGGAGCTAGCATTGCTCTTGTCACACTGGATAAATGGACTGAAAGGCTGTCATGGACTGAGCGGATCGAGATGGGGCTGGGTGAGACGTGTCCATCGTGGCAGGGATGTTGTTCTTTGCTGGGGACCTTGTTTAGAGGGTTGAAAGGAAAAATAACACAGGGGGAAATAAAAGTAGGTAAAGATGAAAAGGAAGCAGTAGGGAATGACAAATTTTAGGCAAACACCTCAGTGAATTGTCTCACCAAAATATTCCAGGTCCACGAGGTCAAACAGTCTGTCCTGGTATTAAACTTCTTGGTTAAATCAATGAGGAGCTCTAATGGCTCCCAGGAGGCCAAGCCTGAATTTTCACCAGATCATCATGGTTTGGTCTACCCCAGATTCCCTCAGCTGTACAAAGAAGTGCCCACACATTCTGCCTCTGCACACAACAACATGTCACCTGCAAGCTGTGACAGCAAAGAGAACTGGCAGCAAATGACCATAACTGATTGATACAGAGGGTTAAAAATCAGGGGTGACTTTTTTCTCCCTTCTGGCTCTGCGTCGCTGGCAACACAAATTTTGCAGGCTGAGCTACAGTCACAAAAATCCACTCCATCCACTCCCTTGCACTGATTTCCCTGGACAGAAGCTGATAGGAAAAGAAGGAAAGGCTCAGGGAAATAGCAAATCTTCACATCAGTGTTAGACTGCACCTATGAGTGAATTTTGCACATCCTAGTGGCACCATAGCAAAGCAAGCCTCAGAGTAAACAGAGAAAAAAACTTGGGGGAAAACTGCGAGTTTAACTTCCAGGATTCACAGGGTGAACCCGAACTCCGGCTTTGTAGCCAGCAAAGTGAAAACAGCACCTTGTGAGTTCCTTGCACACAGATCTGCCGAGTCCAGCAGGAAAATCAGCCTGGGCATGTTGGAGCTGCAGATCCAGGCCAGCTCTGTGAGACGCAGCTCCATCCCCCCCTGGCTCCCCTCTTCCCAGGACACGTTATCCGAAATCCTCCCGCCGAGCCCAATTCCTGGCACGGACAAGGGAACAGGAAGGAGCCCTGCGAGATGTTCGGGTCCCAGCCCACGTCTTGCAAAGAGACACCAGCACTGCCCAGACATGGGAGCTGAATTTTCCCACCCCAAAAATTCCCCTAGAACGGTGCTTTCCTCTGCAACTTGCCATGAACTCCATTTCCTTGCCAAAAGTGAGGGAAAGGGGGGAAAGGAACTGTCATGCACTACCCCCCTCGCAAGATCATTCGTCCTTCCTTTCTTCAAAAAGGAAAAAAAAAGGGAGAGAACCAGGAATCACTTGATAATATAATTAAAATATATTTATTTTTCCACTCCCCGATTTTCTCTGCTTTATCCCCTTTCTGCTGACAGGGAGACCCTCCCAAAGGAAAAGCAAAAGGAAACAAAGTAAAGGAATGAAAGAATTTGTCCCCCGCAATATTTCTGTTTTTCTCCTAAACCTGGGAGACTTTAACGTGAATATTTCAAAATGAAGATTTGGATGGGGTTCCACTCTTTTTAAGAAGACATAAAAATACAAGGAGTAAGATTTCTTCCATATTTAATTGTTCCTTGAAAAGAATGGGGAGGATCTGAAAGAAACTGAGAGTTTCACATTAATTTCCAAATTAAAAAGGTAGGCATATCTACATTTCATTACTTCCTTATGGTGAGAAACACTAAAGGGAAAAGACTGAAAACTACTACTTGCAAGAAACGACGATCAGGATTTTTGTGAGAAGTGCCTTTTCCAGCAAAAAAAAAACATTTTTAAAAAAAGGAGAGAAAAAAAAAAAGACACAGAGAGAAAGAGAGAACAAATCTTATCAGTGACATGCTTTGGTCCTTGCTATCCAACAGCCTCTTGAATTTTAACCCCAGAGATTTGTATCTAGGTCAAGAGTCCGCCTGCTCTCCTCCCCCGGCGCAAGACCAAGCCTATCATTCCTCAGGTTAGAAATGCCTTTTGCAAAACCCTCCTTGGGCCAGTGATTAGACCGAGCTCAAGGCCAATTCATATTCCATACGAATCGGTTGGTCCAGTCCTAGTGACAGCTGCCAGAATATCAAATATACCCCAAGCCCAGCCTGCTTGATGATATTTAAAACACATGGCACGGCGATGGGCCCGGCAGTTCCATAGCTTCACGTGTGCATGTTACTGATACGCCGGGTTTTATAATGAAAATAGTAGGACATGCTGGATTGCTGGCCCCCTCCCCCTCCCCTCTGCCTGGAAGGATTTCATCACATGCCTGCTCCACTCCGATTTTGGGATTTATCTGTGCTCAGTGCCTGGCAGATGTTTGCTTGCAAATCTCTCTGCACCGGCCTTGCCTCACTCCTGCAAAGCTTACCGGGAGCTGGTGCTCCCCATTCCCCACAGGGAGTAGCACTCCTGGGAATGGAGCTGGGAACAATGCTGGGAACTCACACTGGGACTGAGAAAAACCCCCTTCCATCTCAATCCTCCACATTCACAGCCCATCACACAGCAGACCAAAGGTGCCAACACTGAGGTGTGCCCAAGGTCTGGGGGTGTCAGGGATCAGCACCTACATACTGAACGTGTGGTTGACTGACCCAAAATTGTCACTTAGAAGCCCATTTTCCCACCAGCCCATTTTCCCTGTCATCACAAAACAGCACATGAAAGCCACCTCTTTCAGCAGCCCGCACATCCTCAGCTGTGCACATTACTCTGTTTGCCAAGGCACCACCAAACCTTCCTTGATCCTCATCCCCAGAAGTGTCTTTGCATAAAATAGAGCAGTCGCACTTTGGGGCTCTCAAAAGTCTCATGTCAGCAAGGTCATACTGAAGATCTTTTGTAACACTTGCAGCAGCCCTGGTGCATCAAATGTCTGCTTTTCACCAAAGAGAAATTTCCATGTTTGTGTAAACTTCCTTTAGGAAGTTCTCAGCTTCTTTGAAAACAAGGTGTCTATTTGCAACCAATTTTTTTTTTATTATTATTATTATTATTATTATTGTTGTTGTTGTTGTTGTTGTTGTTGTTATTTGCTTTCTGAATCATTTTTTCACTGCATGCTCCCAGTGAAAAAATTAGATCCCACTTTAAGAAAAAAAAAAGAGCCAGGGAGCAACACTAATTACAAAATATCAGCACTCTGGTTGCACAACATGCCATGAGACGCTGACGTTTTTGACTGTTAATTTGGGTTTTGCCTTGCAAACCAGAAGGTATGTTTCTCACCAGCCACACCAAAAGTTTGGGAAGTGCTGTCTGTGCCTGAATGGTGATGAGTTGGAGAACCTAGATCCTCATGAGCCACCCAAATCTCGCAGCTCCCAAGGCAATACCAGCCCGGGATACTCCGGGGTTGATGGAAACAGTCACACCCTGTCCAAATCTGCTTATTACCCTTTTTAGTTTTGGTGCAGCCAAGTTCCCTCTGTTCTCCTCAGGCTGCTTTCCCTGCTCAGGCAGGAAGAAGAGTTTTCCAGGGAAAAAATGGTTTTGTGGAGGTGAACTCTGAAGAAGTGGCTTCTCACGTGCTTGCGAAGGACTTTGCATGGAAATAGGGGGTTCTGCTGGAATTTATCAGAAATGTTCCCCCTGCCTCCTAGTGAGACCCCAAAACATCAAGAGGGACGAGTGTTTCCCTGATTCCCTGTGGACTTGTGTGTTCCCAGGATGTCACTCTTGAGCCGGATAGTAAAGAGGTCTTGTCAATTGAGGATCCTTGAGACATTCCTGGCTTTTTCCCCTATCCTTCCAGTAGTTAATAGACAGTAATAAGACAGATGATCCTCCTGCTTGGACTGAGTTTCCACCAAAAATCTGTTGCATCTCCCACTTCATTCTCTACTATCCTCAAGCAAATAACTCATCCCACTGCATTACCCTTCCCTCTCCAACAAGACAGAATCATTTAGGTTTGTAAAAGCCTCAAGATCATCGAGTCCAACTTGATTCCAGACCCCTCAATGGCACCTTTATCCCAAGCCTGAAATATTTGCCACAAAGAGCTCCAGAGGAGCTGCACTAAGGCCCACCAGACACAGCCAGAGCCCAGGGCATCCTGTGCAGTGAGGTGCCTACAACGCTAATTCCCTCTAAATGAAAGGCTGCCCAGCAGCAACCTGAAAATTAGGCTTTGAAGCCAGCTCACAGCTCCTCGAGCCTATTATTGCTTTTTCAGATATTCTCCACTCCGTCAAAATTGTGCAGATGGCTCTGTCACGAGTGCAAACGCAACGCTCTCGGTGTCTTCCCCACACAGGAGATGTAAGCCAGCTTATACAGAGGATCTTCCAGCTCCATTTCCTCCATGTGTTATTTTTATGCATCTTCCAGAGAAATGCGACTGGAGAATTTGAATTTAATAAGTGCGGGATATGGGGCGCTATTAAGGCTTCAAAGCACCATCGAGCAACAGTGATGGATCAAAGGCCTACGAAAATATTGCATGGAATTATTGGCCCTTAAGGAGAGCGAGACACGACAAATGCCTACTGGATCCCTGCTCCAGCCCCCTTGGAAGGAGGGAATTATTAAAGGTCACTGAAAAGCCTGCTGAGAGTAACATAAAGTTTTCTGCTGACTGTGCAAGTTGTGGATCAGACTCGGAGTCACCTGACAGGGCCTAGAGTGGAACCGACAGCAAACCCCAGCTTTGCCAAAAGCGCCAAGGAGGAGGAAATGAAACCTCGCCGCCGTATTGATGCCAGAAAAAAAAAAAAAAACCAACAAAAAACCCCAACAAATCGCAAAGCTCAACTGATAATGAAAATGCTGGGGGAGGTTCAGGCCGAGGACAGGTATATTTTACAGCTCTCCTCCTCCAGCAGCCACTTCAAAGATTTTTTGAGCTAAAATACACAAAAATGCACTGATTTGCAATCCACCACAGGCTGGGCTGCTTGTCCTCCTGGTGAAGAGAGCTACCAGGGAGCAGGATTTAATTCCAGGATTGGATAACATGGAAGCTAGGTCCTGTCCAGAGGCTGCAGCTGCTTCCCAGGTCACCTCCTGAACAAGGTTTGAGTTCATGCATCTCCTCCTTAATTTCATGCAATAATTTATACACTTGAAGCTGACCACGCAGGATGTTGTTCTCTCCCGCTGAGTCCAAAACCTGTCCACCATGAGGATGCATCCA
Organism: Certhia americana; assembly: GCA_018697195.1. NCBI lineage: Eukaryota > Metazoa > Chordata > Aves > Passeriformes > Certhiidae > Certhia > Certhia americana. The sequence goes on along the minus strand of CM031863.1, from coordinate 36,663,927 downwards.
GCACCAGAATGCACCTCACAGCTTCAGCCCAAGAAATGTTTCTCAATGCCACCCCTCCTGGGAGGTGCTGCAGGCAGGGTGTGGGCAGATGGAACAGGAATTAGAGCCCAGGAATTCTGCTGGAGCACTGCTTCCTACCTGCCAATCCTGCTGAGGTTCAGAATACCTAAAGGAGGCCAGCAAGGAACATGGAGAGGAAATTCGAACAAGGGCCTGGAGTGACAGGACAAGGGGGAGAGGCTTCACACTGACACAGGAAAAGATTAGATGGGATATTAGGAAGAAATTCTCCTATGTGAGGTTGGTGAGGCCCTGGTTCAGGATGCCCAGAGAAGCTATGGCTGCCCCTGGATCCAAGGCCAGGCTGGACACTGGGGCTTGGAGCAACCTGGGATAGTGGAAGGTGTGGGACGGGACCTCCAAGATCCCTTCAACCCAAATAATTCTGGGATTCAATAATAACAGTGAGCTTGCCCAGCCAAGCACAGCAGGAATGTGATCAGAAGCGTGAAGGACGCCCTGGACCTGGGTGCAGCAGGCCTGGGAGGTTCATACCTGCTGCCTTACCCAGACGTCTTCCCTGACCCTACACATGCAAATCCACAGATGTTCTGCAGAAATGCTCTTCCTGTGCCTCTGAGGGGTGCAGCTGTTTCCCTGATCGTTTCATTTCCAGTGTTTGGGCTACCACGCACACGTTCCTCCACAGCAGTTTGGTGCCCACGGGCCCTGTGGCTACAACCACGACTTCATCCAGGAGACTTTGTGCCATGGCTCATGACATCCCAACAAACAGGGTTGTTGCTCCTCAGAAAACAGCTGGTCCACTCAATATTTCTGGAACAACAATCCAAACCAAATTACACTGGTTTTATGAATTTTTATGGTTTCTTCTTTTAAATTCAACCAGCCTCAGGTTTTGAGGACTTGTTTGTTTGGCTTGGGTCTTTTCCACTTAATTGTTTTTGAAAGAAATAATGGGCCTTTCCTGCTTTTTTCTCCACAGATCTCACTAGGAATGTCAAGCCTAGTTTCCCCTGGATTGGTTGAGGGTCCCAGAAGTGGAACTTGAGCTTTTGGGGGTCCAATTGAGCCTTTAACAAAACTATCTTTTCTCCTCAAAGTTTATTCAGGTGCCTGAGTTAAACAGGTGTTGGTAAAGACAAAGAAAAAACCAGAAGTTTTAATCAGTCTAAGAAAAATAATTTCCTCTCTCAGCTGAGCAGCTTTGGCTCTCCCTTCTCATGTGAGTGTAGTTACTCATTATTTTTTTTTTTCCTTCCTTAAATGGAAGATTTCAACTTTTCAGCATCAAATTAAACACCAAAGTGAAACCAAATCAGCTGGTAGCCAAGAAATTTGATCAGAAGGCACCAGCCCATTGCTGCAGTAGAAACCTAAACTGCAGCACATGGAGGTGAAGGATTTAGGGTGCCTAAATTTCGGTTTTCCAAAATAAGTAATATTTTTCTAGGAATGGTGGCACGTTTCACAAAATGTTGTTCTATTTAGAAAGCTGGCAGTTTATTTCCCTCAGTAGCCATCATGTTTTTCTTTTTCTCCTTGAAGAGATGTTCACCAGCCACCCAGGGCATTATCCCTTCCCTTTTCCAGGCCACTTAAATCCAGGAGAGCAACGCCCAAAGGACCCAAACCCTGAGGAAGAAGGTGGAGCTCCCTGGTTTAAGCTGATGAGTATTCGGGGAGGTTGAGTCCAATTGCCAAACCAGCAGAGCTCTTCCTATCTGGTGCAGGGAACCCAGGTCTCATCTTTGTGATCCTACAGCGAGGCTGCTGGGAATAGGAACACTCCAAAGGCAGGACTTCTCACCTCTTGGAAAGAAGAAATCACAGGGGAATTGCAGTGCAGTGGGATGATAAATGAGGAGAGAGGTTGCCCGTTGCTATGCAGGCAAAGGAGAGCTCCTGGCTTTGCAAACTATGAGTAACTCAGGTATCCAAATCTGAGGTGGCATTCAGAGCTGGCCGAAGAACTTGCAAATGACTGACTTTAACTGACTCCATCACCTTCTGGAAAATTCAGGTTTTCCCGTTTGAGAAACCCTAACAAATTTTCCCTTGTTTTGCTCTTTGACTTTTCCAAATCGTGACAATTCCCAAAATCCCAATGGGCTCCAGCAGATGCACCCAGCCCCAAAGGTACCACGTCAAGTTCATTGTTTTGGCTCCCCTCTCCCCAGCATCTGACCTGCCAAATGCTGCACCTTAGAGGTTAAATTCCAGAGCCAGCAGTTAAAACTTTGCTTTGAGAGAGGTTCTTCCCTCGACCCATGAGGAAAACTACTCACTGCAACAGCAGCTTAATTACTCCAGGGCTTCCCTTTGTTTTTTTCCCAGTACCTTGTTTCTATCTTTTCACCTCACAGCACTGTTAACTACAAGGCTGGTTCACCTCTAGGATTCTGGTTAATCCTCAAAAATATCGGAACATAGGAATACAAACAACAGGCTTGGAGCAACTTGGTGTAGTGAAAGATTGAAGTTGGTGTTGCAATCCAAAAAAACATTAAGAGAAGCTTTATCCTTCCAGCCATTCCTAAATGCTGTTGGAACACCCAGGCTGGCTTTGGCTTCATCTTTATATTAGTGGGAAGCCCTTCTTTCCCAATTTAACAAAGCCGGAAATGGGGGAGGAAAAGGTGAGGAGAAGGAAATATTTCCCATGCTTTGATTTTCCAGTTCATGAAACAATATTTCATTTTTCCTAGCCCAGGTTTTTAAGCTATGGTTGCTACTGCTGCAGCCACAATTAATATTCCACCTTCTAAAAAGAGGGGAAAAAAAGAAGAAAAAATTCTTGCCCATGGATTCCCAGGGAGATGTTCCACTCCAATCTGCAATTAGCAGTGGCCACAGGCAAATGATCTAAAATAGAAATGTTATTTTTGGAATCATAATAGCCACCACTTTTTACTCTCCAGAACACCCATTCTTTCTGCACTGTCATTAAAAATAGAATCCACAACAGCAATGCCGCTCTCTTTTGATTTCTTTCCTGCAGTAAGACACATCGCCATGCTGCCAACACGGGAAATTACATGGATTTCTCACCTTGCCAGAAATCCATGATCAGATCTGAAATGCTGCTGTTTGGGGCAGAACTAAGTCTGGCCTAAATTATCCTCATCCTATGACAGTGGTGCGAGTGGGAGTGGGTCCCCAACAGCTTCGTTCTTGAGATCCCAACCCAAAACCTGCAGAAGATACTGAAGATTTACCTTCTTATTCCAGAGGGCGAGAAATTCTGGCCTAATTTTAATATGTTCATAACTTTAAACACCTGCCTATGTCCTACAGGTGTTAAAAGGGCTCAGAAGCACCTCTCTTCTCCAAGACATGCTCCAGTGGGGCAGCCACGGCTTCTCTGGGCCTCACCATCTTCACAGGGAAGGATTTCTCCCCAGTATCCCATCTAACCCTGCCATGGCAGTGGGAAGCAATTCTCTGTGTCCTGTTCTTTTAGACCCTTGTCCCCAGTCCCTCTTCAGCTCTCCTGGAGGCCCTTTAGGCCCTGGAAGGGGCTCTGAGGTCTCCCTGGAGCCTTATTTTCTGCAGGATGACCCTTGAAATTCACACCTTGCTTGGTCAAAGCCTGGGTGGAGCTTCCACCTTCATAAAGGAGATGGACAAAGGACCTGTGGGCATTTCCTGGGAGAAAGGGACTTCCACTGGGAAAATATCAAGAGTTCTCCTCTTGTCTTTTTTTCCCCGTCAGCCTCCTGCAAGGCCTTGCTTAGAAAGATTCTTATTTCCCTATTTCCCTCGAGCACCAAGCTGAGGGATCCAGGTAGACCCACTGGAACAAGGAGAGAGCTGCCACAACCTCTGTCCTCACAGGGAGACCCAAAGCACACCCTGCCTCTTTTATGGCCAGGACCCTCCCGCAATGGGAATCGCTACTCTGGGTCAGCCTCTCCTCCACTGGTCCCACTGCTCCGGGGGTTTAGAAGGGGAGGAAGCAGAAGGGAAGAGCGGGCACATCAGCTGGTAACAGTTCAGAAACAGATGTACATTCCTGCACAGAGCTCCAGCCGGAGCGTATCCGATTACTTTGGAACCGTGCTCCGCCCCGAGCGTCTCATCCCTAAAGCCCCGCACCTCCTGCCCCTTATCTGCGCCGCTCCTTTGCTTTTGATTATGAACTTGTCACCGCAGGGGGAGTGCTCTGGGCGGCACTAGGGACGAGAGAACAAAGCCCAGGCACCAGAAGGAGCAGGGACAATCCCAGCTGGCAGCACGGGGAAAGTGCGCACACCGGGTGGGTGCTGCACAAGCACGGAGGAATTATCCCCTTAAAAAAAAAAAAAAAGAGAATAAAATGAATCAGCTTAATCAGGTCTGGCTGCAGTAGAGGTGGTTCGATGATGGGTGCAATTCGGGAGCGGGATGTTTCTGGAAGGAGAAGGGATGCTCTCTTCTGTAGCAGGAGGTAGCGAGGAGGAGTAAGGCAAAAAGCACAACAGTGTCTGGTTTTCCTCCAGTTGGCTCCAAAAATTGGCGTCCCTGGCAGCTCCCCCGGCAGAAGAGAGCTGGAAGGGCAGCCTGGGTGCACTGAAAGGATATTATCTGCTCTGTCAGGGCATCCAGTCTTTTCCTGCTTCCCACGACAAGCAGAGGGAGGGAAAGCAAGACACAGAAATCCAAACCTTCTTCTCTTCAGCACAGAGAGGTCAGAGGGTGATTTTCTGGCCAAACCCCGTCAAAGGGACAACTGGACTGCAATTTTCCTATGGAGAACAAGTACTTACCCCAAATCCCAATCCACATTCATTATTGCCCTCTATTAAAAAAATCTGGAAGTCTGGTGAAGGCAGGGGAACAGCATCACATTCAAACAGGGCATTTCAATTCCACCAAAATTGCTTTTGTTTTTTATGTGTCAGTTTTTATTCCCAAACCTCTCTCCCACCCTGCCGTGGTGGCAGGAAGGATGGAGGATGGATACAGCCTGCTTTGCCAGCGGCACCTTCCTGCTGCTTCCTCCACAAACCCCCCCAAACTCCCCTTTCCTCCAGGAGAGCCGGATCACCTTTCAGCCAGGGCTGGTCCCGTGCCTTTGGTCTGCTCCAGGGCAGATATTTGCAGGATTGTCAGCACCGGACTTACTCCTGGCACCAAGCACTGCAGCCGTGGAGGGTCCACACATACACAAATGCACACACAAGGCAGCTCCGGAGTGATGCTCGCTGGAGCTGGGCTCAGAGACTCCGTAATTACCCCATGGCCAAATCCCACCATAAATTTCCACTAATGAAGCCTGCCTGATACTAAAAGGCTTTGCACATTTAGAGGTTATGCACAGCAGCGATTCCCTTAGGGAGAAATCCTGCCTCAATCCTGCAAACACTCCTTCGGTCTCTTTTGCTGAAGCGAGGCAGGTTTTTATTTAATTTATTTACTTAATATTAGCTGTTTAACCCAGAGGAGCACAGGGCTTCTCTGCTGCTGCCGCCGTACAGCCCGGAGAGGCACATTCCAGAATGCCAGGAGCAGCAGCTGGACCAGGATCACGCCACGTGGCTGCAGCCTTTTCCCAGCACGGCTCCAGTGAAATGCCCAGGAGCTGTGGCCATGCTTGTATGGGATTATCCCAAACAACCTGCGCCAGCTGACAACTGGACATATTGAGATCCATCCACATAGTCAAGCCCCAGAACCTCTCTGCCACTTGGAGGATCAAATCTCACCCCATGGAAACACCTCACACCCTGGGAGATCAAGCCCAGCTTTCGGTGGTCATGGCGGGGCCATCAGAAGCTGGAAAATAAATGCTGGTAGGGTGGGAAGAGAGGAGATGCACAAGCAGCAGCTCCACTTGCCCTCCTCACCAGCTGGGATCATCTCCCCTTGCTCCTGGTACTCTCAAACACAGCCCCAAACATCCCTCCTACCTCCCTGGGCAGATTTTTGAGGGGACCTGCAGCCCTTTTGGGCAGGGATCCTGGGAGCTCAGCCCTGCATCCCCCCCTGCCCTCCCATGCTCCATGAATCCCTGCATCTCCCCTGCCCTCCCGCTGCATCCTTGCATCCCTCCTGCCCTCCCATGCTCCATGAATCCCTGCTAACCCCATAAACGCGGTGCCATGAGCTGGGAACCTGTTTTTTGGGAAAACCAGGAATGGTGCCCATCCAGCCTTCAGTGATGGCTTCCCTCAATATTTGGAAAGGATCCCAGGCACTCAGGAGGCTCCTAAATAACCCCAGAACAAGCCAAATACCCCTCACAAGGGGTGGCATCAGCTTTGAGGGCTGTGGTAAGCACTGTCCCAGCTCACTTGTACTAATGGAACTCCAGGTTTCAGATGCTGGAAAATCCCTCGGATCAATCCCCGAACCGTTCTGGAAACCAGGATTTAGGGTGTGAGCAGGAGTGGCACCCACCCAGCTCACTGGGGTCTTAAATGGGATTAAAAATCTATTTGCACTACGACCTCATTTTCCAACTTCTGTGCTGCACCTGAAAACCTTTCTTTTGGAAAGCAAACACAGGCTCTCCCTGGGGGCTGCCTGGGGAAGGCTTTCCACTGTGAACATTACCTACCAGCAGTGCAGCCAGCTCCAGGCAGGCCAAAAATTCCTTCTCCTACCAAGGAGCGCTTTCCAATCAAACCAGACATTATTTTTTTCCGTTAATGAGTGTTGATACCTACTGGAAAACTTTGCAAAGAAATCCACTCCAAACTAATTCTTCTGATACAAGATCAATGTTTTACGAGTTTCTTTTGTCTTATTTATTTTTATTATTATTATTGTTCTATTTTATTTCCCTGCTCTGTATTGAAAACATGATCTTTGCCGCTCAGGAATGCATCTGTTCCTGCAATTTGGGCTGTGACTGAAATCAGAGGTCCAAATCTGATTTTTCTCTGCCTTAGCTCCACAGAAGCAAGCAGAGTTTTCCTACATTTCCCCCCATGGCGTGATGGAGAGGAAAAAGGAGTCCTGTTGTCTTCTGTTGGATAGATCAAAAATCCTGCTATCACAGTTTTTGTTGCCATGAATTCAGCAGTAGGATATACTGGAAGAGGAAAAAATGTTCTCTTACCTACCTTGGCAGCCGATTCCCTAAAATGTTTAGCATTTAATGGAAGGGGAGGAAACCTGGGGGCAAAAGGCAATGTATGGCCAGTGCTGTCTCTCCAGGGTCCTTTCCATGGGCTTTTCCATGCATTGCTTTCCAGCTGATCCATATTTTGGGTTGTTCCAGGAGGAGTCTTTCCCATGCCCCCCCACAAGTAAGGGTTTAGCCCCTCAGCCCCCAAATCTCCCCCACCCCCACAGCTTAGTGTGCCCCAGGGAAGTTCTGTCCCTCTGAGGCCACCCTGTGGGATGGGGAGGCAGGTCCCCACTCCATCCATCCCTGCAGGACAGGGGGTTTGCAGGGCCCCCAGCACTGGGGGCTGGGAAATAGTGCCCCATTCCATGAAAACAAAGCTGGGACACAGGACCCTGGGCAGCACCCCAAAAACCCCGGGGTGGGTGCAGGGGGTTATCCTGGAGGGGTGCTGCAAACCCAGCATCCCTGGGGGCGGGGGATGGCGTTTGCCAGCTATCTTTGATTCGAGGTGCATTCCCAAGATTTTAGTTAAGTGTAACATAAAACTGTGAAAGTTTAGCAGGGGAAAAGCCTTCCTCCCACCGACCTGGCTGGCCAATCAGGAGGGAGCCCCGCACCTCCCTCACTTCTGACAACTATTTAGCAACTGAGCTCAGCTAAAGTTTCCAAAAAGTTAGAATAACTTCCTCTCTCCAAGACCTCAATTTTTTTACACAACCTCGGTCCTTGAAATAAGAGCCCTTCAAGCAACCTGGAAAACGTTTGGTCAGCAAAAAAAAAAAAAAAAAGGAAAAAAAAGAAAAAAAGAGTCCTCCTGTTTTTCCAAAGGATCTGTCTCAGGAATTTAAAGCACATTTAAGACACACACACACTCGTATAACATAAGGAGGGGGGGAAAGGCTCTTCCCCTCCCCTTCTTGCAGAAAACATGGAAGAAAGCTCCAGTTCTCCTGTTTCCCCTGTGGATAGCTTGGGGACCAGTGAAGAGGAGCTGGAAAGGCAGCCAAAGAGATTTGGCAGGAAGAGAAGATACAGTAAGAAGTCCAGCGAAGATGGCAGCCCCAACCCAGGGAAGAGGGGGAAAAAGTCCAGTCCCAGCTCCCAATCTTACGAAGAACTGCAGAGCCAGAGGATCCTGGCCAACGTCAGAGAGAGGCAGAGGACTCAGTCACTCAACGAAGCTTTTGCCGCCCTGAGGAAAATCATCCCCACGCTGCCCTCTGACAAACTGAGTAAAATCCAGACGCTTAAGCTGGCGGCGCGGTACATAGACTTCCTCTACCAGGTGCTACAGAGCGACGAGATGGACAGTAAGATGACAAGCTGCAGTTACGTGGCTCATGAAAGGCTCAGTTATGCCTTCTCCGTGTGGAGGATGGAGGGAGCGTGGTCCATGTCAGCTTCTCACTAGCCACCGCCCGGGCCAGGCCAGCCCAAGGGGTAGGTACCCGTTTCTATTCTCCTGGATGATGCTCTGGGTGTTTCCTTCTCTTTGCCCTTTGTGGAATGCTGGGGATGCTGATGGGTTTGGGGTGACTGACCTGGAGGGCAGTGTAGGCACGTCCAATTCTTCCCGATCCCTCAGCGCCAGCAGAAATTCAAATAAATGGAGCTTCCAGGAAGGCAAAAATGAGATATCTCCCAAATTTTGCTGTGTGTTGGGGTGGAAATAATAATCAGCATGCTTTTGCTCTGTGGGAATGGGCAGTAAGAGGGGGCTGGTGTTGAGAGCTGGATGATGAGGGACAGAGGGGAAACCGTCACCGCGTGAGATTTGCCAGTAAGTGCTGCTTCGGAGAAGGTCTCAGGGAGGAAAAGGTGATGGCCACAACAGGCTGACAAGGGGATCCAAACCAGCTGCTGCCCTGCTCCGTGGGTGTCTGCACCCCAAAAACCCCAGTGCTGATTCTTGTGGTGGCCACGTCCCCTCCCAACTGGGGGGCCAGGGGGTCGGCAGGACCCACGAGTGGCTCGGCGACGGGTTCACCCCAGGTTGTGTTTCTCTTAAAAGAAACAAGCAGCAGATGTCGGCTGCAGCCCCGGCCTGTGCCCCTTCCCCCTCACACAGCAAAAAGCAAACAGACATAGGAGAAACTCTGCTAAATTTTTAGGTTTGTCCAGTTTCCCTTCCCCAAAGTGAGGCTGAAGTAGCAGCTGGCGTTAGGCGCAGTTTCTTATTTACTCTCCTCACCAAACCCTTCCTCGTCGCTTTCCATTAGTAGAAAACTACTTCCTCTTCAGCTGCCTTTGTAATATTCAGGGAGGGAGGAATAAACAGTGAGAAAGGAGGGGGAAAAAAAGCCTTTCAATAACACCCTCATCTCCAGCTAATTAAGCAGAGCAGCTCTGCGTTATGTCAGCCGGAGTTTGGGTCTGGCCAGGCACTGTCTGGGGCTCCCTACATAAAACAGAGCCCACAAACCCATTTCACCAAGCAAACACTCCGAAGGGACGTTTTTCCCTGCCACTCCTGTGATGTAAAAATGAAATAATTTCATTATGTGCAGAGTTGAAGAGGAAAGTTTATCCCAGCGCATTGCCCAGGCTTGTTTAAAGAGGCAAATCCATCTTTTTTCAGTCAGCAATGAACGTTTTGAATAAAAAAAAATACAGAACCAGGTAAAAAACTTGATGCAACTGCAGTGCCTCAGTTCAAAAAGCTGAAAAATGTGAAACCAGAACTTGCTAGTGGTGTAAAATAGACTTAAAACCGTTTTAGATGTAAACGTTTCACTTTCATCCTGAAATGGTTTGGAATTTGCACTTTGGTGCTGGAATTACGCTCTTCTAGTGATGCTCCAAAATATTAAAAAGAAGACTCAAAATTGCTTATTCTAGCCATTGCATGATCTGTCTGTTGTTTAGCTTTTTTTAAATAGGTAATACTGTTGTGGGATTTATGGCCGTCGCTGGCATTCTTATATTTTACACGTTGTGCCCCGATTTCAACTGCAAAAATCCAAAACTGAGTGAGTTTTTTGAAAGCTAAATCCTCCATCTATAAAACAGAGACCCTTTTCCCATGCTTATCCAGCTAAAAAACTGCAGCAAAGAGATCTGGAAAAAAAAAAAATCAAAAAAAAACCCCCCACCAAAACCCAGGCTTCTTGTCAAAACCAGGTGTAAAATGTCCCGAACACATATTTCTTCAGCAGTTAAATTGGTTGAATAGAAAAGTGCTGGGCTGGAACAATGCATTGATTCTGTTGTTTCCCAAATGATGTGTTGCCATTAGCCAAGGATGGTTGGAAATCTGTTATCTAATACACAACCACTTCTAGCAGAAAGCGTAAAACCTGCCTTTTTTAAAACTGTATTTTACACCCCATGTTGATTAAATTACAATTCACATTGCTCTGCTGAGGCAGACTTTATCGGCAGGTGCTCAGATTGTCCCTATCCCCAAAAGAATATAAGATATAATGGAATAATCACGATGCAGAACCAAACCCCAGCACGTTTGGTTTGATTTGGAACAAATTAGAGTTAGGCGCCTTTGCCGTAACCCAACCTCCAACCCAGCGCTGTGAGGTGGCTCTTGCAGAGGAAGATCCCAAACTTTCCCCTTTTCCCTGTGCCTGTGCTGTGCAGGAACACGCGTGTGGTTGGACTGTTGAAAAGGTTGTTGACAAATGGCCTGGTGCGGTGCGGTGTCAAATTTTACCGTTTATGGCGACAGAAATTACCGCTGCCAGAAAATGAAAAAATAAAACTACAATGAGGTCCTCAAGAAATCCCTGAAAACAGGCAAATTTAGTTGGGTGGTGGGACTTTTTATGGACAAGAGGAGAGCAGCCTGTGCTACCTCAATGGACAAAAAAATCCATCAGAAATTGCCGTGTGGATTTGGGATCAGCGCCTTCCCTTCTCAGGGAGAAGGAACTGCAAATGTGGGGTGAGCGCTTCTCAGGCTGGGCTGCCATTCTCCCTTTCCCCGGGGTTCTAGGGAGAGAGAAGCAAGGAAAGGTTTTCTCCTTGGAGGGACGCTCATTCTCCTCTGGCTGCAAAGCAGACATCAGAGGAGCTGTTTGATTAGAAAATCAGAGCCTTGGGAACTGGGAAAATGCCACCTGGCCCCTGCGAACGCCAGCAGGTCACTGCTGCTCGCTTGCCTGGCCACGAGAGCTTTTCCTGTTCTGCTCCACGGAATTCCAGACAACTGACTCCGGGAGCCACAGGAAAAGCAGGCGCAGCTTTTGCACCTCGAGGACTGCAGTGAGATGTTTTTGCCTCCCCCCAAAATCTCGCCATCCTCGCTGGCGGCACCTGCGCCCCTCCCCCCCTTGCAGCCACCTTTCCCTTTTGCTTTCGAAATGTTCCACGGGCTCTAAATTGAAAAGAACAAATCAGGGGAATAAAAGACAGTACATTTCCTGATATTTCTTTTAGTAGGGAAAAATCCTGTCCAGCCGGGATGGTAGGGCCAGCAGCAGTGTAAAGGACAATGCAGCCCTGAGCCCCTCACCTTCCCTCTCACTGGGGATGAGCCCTTCGTCTCCCCTGGGCTGGCACTGATGCTGGGAACCCCTTTTCCCACCTTCTCCATGCTGGAGAAGGCACATTTAAAGCATGTGTTTGATCCACAGCCCTCATGCCATCGCCCCTTCAGATTTGCAGGGCTGTTTCCAGTATAAAACACCAGCATTCTATTCCATTTTCTCCTTAAAGAAGCAAACAGATGTTATCTCTGCTGGTCCTGGGAACAAAACTTAATTCTATAGTGTCTGAGAGCAGCACAGTTAACTGGGGGTGTAGTGACACTGAAACGAAGCCCTTTTTTTGTCCCAAAAGCCCCATTTTTTTTATACGCATCCTTCAAAAAATGTAAATAAGTTTCCTTGACAGGAAGGATTGTAAAGTTTGGTATTTACATTAATAGCCTTGTAGCAGCGGGAAGGGGTGGGGGTTTCATCTCAGTGCATTTAAAAAGCCCAGCAAAATGCATTTTGGATCCTCTGTTTACGTTCGTGTCTTTCCTTGGGAAAGGATAAATCTGTTACCCAGCAGACACCAAGCACGCAGCAGTCAGCCAAAAAACGCTCAGGCTCAGGGATCTTTGAAAAAGAGGGTGCAAGGGAAATGCTCCGGAGAAGGAGACATGCAAAGAGACAAATCTGCCAGGGGCTAGACGCAAATAAATGAATTACCCTTCAGAAAGAGCTGGAGATACGCATGGCGGAGGGAAAATGCTGGATCGGGTCCGATGGAGCGCTTAGAAAAGCGGTAAAAACATGTTATTACTTAATCTGCTGGAGGCAGAGCTGCGGTGAAAGTCGTATCGGGAGAGATGTGCGTTGAAGGGTCATTAAGGGAACAATCGAGGCAGACATTTCGGCTAAGTAGACCTAATTTGTCTCCAAATTAGTCATCCTCACACCGCTCAGCTCTGAAGAGCAGCCCCGATTTTCGAAGCATCCTCATTAAAACAAAGGGAAAGACTGAAACGCTTCTCCTGAGCAGCCTCCCCTCGCGTTCTTTCCTACAACGCTTTTTGGGGACGTATTTCCTCCAGTTGTAGGTAGCAGTGATAAATGAGCCCTGGAGATCACAGCGGGCTCTTACAGAGCTGGGACAGATCCTGTGACCACCGCCGGGATCTCTTTTGGGGACATTTCATGTCACTTCTTCCCCCGGCAATATAATTACTTTTATAGCCGTAGCCCTGAGAATCATTTCCATGTGCTTCAGCACGACTTTCAAATCTCCGAGCCCAAAAGCTCTAGAATTTATGTCTTGCTGGAGAGCTGCAGGAAGGGTTTGACGAGGCCAGGAACATGGAAAGGGACGGCACCAGAACCCCGAAACAGAGCGAGCTGGAAATGCTGTCAGGGAATTATAGCTGGCTGGGGAAAGCAGGTACTTCAGGGAGCTTTTTCCTCTTCCCAGGGTTTGCAAAAAACTGGGAAAAGGGGGGGAAAAAAGCAGATTGCCCCTTGCAAGCTGCTGATCCCACCAGACACCTCGGTGGGTTGCTTGGAGAGTCACCACAGCTCTTGATTCCCTTCTTCAGACAAATTTGGAAGTGAGGAAAACCAAGAAACCATCCTTCTGGGTATTAGCAGATTCGTGCTAATTAATGATCAGTTCTCAAGAATTGAAACAGTGGAAATATTTGCCAGGGATTAAAAAACAAAACAAAACAAAAAACAAAACAACAAAAAACTAACAAAACACCAAACCAACACTTGGCACCTCGGCATTAATTAGATTTGTAGTTGTGGAAGATGACCACTCAGCAGCACCAACTAATCACACACAAAAAGCAAATTAACTCAGCCAGCCCATAAATCAAGGCGAGGCAGCCCTTGTCCTCAGACCCATCCCTTTAACCACTTCCACACCAGGCCCAGTCAGTTCCCCCAACCCAAATGTCCTTGTCCTTCTTCTGCCAGTGGTGCAGCAAACAGGCGAGAATCAGGGCTCCAGGAGTTTCTTCGGGATGTGCTTCTCCTCCTGCCTTAGGGAGGGGATTTGGGGATAGATAGGGGTTTTGGATAAATAGAGGATCCCTCTTTGAATTTCATTTGTGATCTGCCACCCAGAGCTCAAGGTTTTCAGTGTTTAGCAGTAATTAGGGTTTTCCCTCGGGAATGGGGAAAAAAAACCCAAACAATCAGTATTTCTTTCTCACATCAAGGAAAGAAGCGTCAGGAATTTGGAGACAGGTACCTTACAGGAGGAGTACAGGGAGGTTTGGTGACCGCTTTCCTAAACACTTAAATAAGCGACAGCAACTCCCAAGCCCTGCTGATAATGAGCACTCGAAGTGGCCATTAGATCCCTGAATTCTCCGGATTTGTTCCTTGACTTTTCTGGGTGGCTCTCCCCATGGCCTGAGCCTTTTGCATGGAAAAGGAGCTGATACTCCAAAACGAGCACAGGAAAGGCAGCATGGACTCTTCAATCCCAAACCAGCAGCCAGGGGGTGTCCGGTGATGCCCAGGGGCTGGGATCTAGCCTCTCTTAGTTATGATTATGTGATTTGGGATTTTTAATTTTTTTTTTTTTTTCTTTTTACACCTGCGTTTTGGCAAGGGATGGGATTCGGGCAGATCCGCTCTCCCCCAGATCACAGGAGTGGTTGGACATCAAAACAGAAAATAATTCTTGTGCCCTGCACTCTGTGGTGAGCGACAGTCCCTCCTCTTCCTCCCATCTCCTCTCCACCTTTCAACCACAGCTTGGAAAACAGAAAAAGGAGGAGGTGGGGGCGAGAGAAGAGACAGATGTCGACGAGTTTAGCTTGATATATATTTACTGGAAGAGGTCCAGTAAGCCTGGCCTAGCTTTAATTGAATTCCTAATAAGATAGTTTTGCCTTGTTAGCTGCCACCCCCAAGAAGCATTTCCTTAAAAGATATTAGACCTGCCAAACACATGCTTTAAAATGCATAAATTGGGTCTTGGGTGAGTTTAGCCACCAAAATTCCTAGTGCAGTCATTTATCTGATTATGCCCTTGGTTTTAGCTGTTCAGGCCTCCTTTAAAAATCATATGTTTGTGCTTAAATGTAAATAAACCCAATTGCTCTGCTGAAATGGGGGAATCACGGCTGTGCTGAGCCTCCTATTAAAAATAATTAGTTAATCCAGCTTGGAAAATTCAGTCGGGTGGGATGAAGCCAGGGAGAAGCTCTCATAGGAAAAACAGTATTTTGGGTAGCTGGGGTGGTTCCCCAAGGCATCCACACCCAGTGTCCCCAAAATCAAGCTCCTCAACAAAATTAACCTTCTAGAGACATGAAAATGCACATTTTAAGCTGACCCTTATGGTAAATTTTATGCACATCATGGTGAAATTTCTCCATGTGATGTGGCTCCCTAGGCAGAATTCCTGCCTGGGAGAGGGAGCTCAGAAATGTGAGGAGTTAAACAAATAAAATTGTGGACTCAGGAGGAAGGCAAACAGGGAGATGTTTCCCAGCAATAAGCTTAGCACTGGTAACTAAAGATAAGCCACCGTGTTAAGGACAAGAAAGGAGTTTCTAGTTTAATCCATCCACACAAAGCCCACCAGAAACATCTGTACCATCATCCACAGATGCTGTCAGGCCCATGTTTGGCCTGCAGCACAAAAATCCCACCCTGAATATGACTGGGACAGAGATGCAACAAAATCTATTAACGGCCCATTAATCAAAGGGGTTTGGATGAGGAAAATAGGTTTTCAGTTTGTCCCAGCTAAGCCCCTGCCTCCCTGTCCTTCTCATGTGTATCCCACTGGGGACACACAGCACCACTTCCATGCCACAACACCCCAAAATTCATCCCACTGTAATTTTTATGTCAATTCTTGTGAGTTTGAGTCTTTCTTCCCTGAAAAACACAGGTGAGCTCGCCCATCAGTGGGCTCCAGAGCATGGGATGGGAGGCAGGAATTGAGGCTCTTCGTGGAAGTAGAGCATTTTCACCCATGGCAGTGCCTCTGGGAATACCAGGGAATCACCCCCATGGAAATATCCCAGTAAAAAAACAGGGCATAAAATCACATGATAAAAACAGGCTGGATGAGATAACAAATAATATATTTTTTTTATTTTTAAAAAAGCGCTCTTCACACAGCATATTAACTTGTATTTTTGCACACTGGGTAAGATGGCTATCCTGCAAATTCTAATTTATTTTACTAAACGATTTTGCCTGATGAGCCCAGGAAATTTCTGGTAGTACCAAGCCCTTTTTGCTGCAGTAACCGTGATCGCGACGCTCCAGGCACGGCCCTGCGATCTCCAAAGCTCCCTTCCAGCTCCGTGGGGGTTTGTGCACAGAACAACCTGACATTTCACAAGGGCTTTTTCATCCCTGGCCACGAAAGGGACTGTTTAAGAGATCCCTGGGACTTCCAGCACTAAATAATCTATTTTATACCAGATGGGGCTGAAATGTTTGCTGTTGGGAGGGAGCTGGAGTGCGATGGAGCGGCTCCATTCTTGCCTCCATCATGCTGTCATGAGTTTGCACTAGGGTTTTGGGACTGAGAAGAGGTTCAGCCTTTTGAAAACTGTTTAAATCATCTTGCACCTCACAAACAGGGGAGATAAGAGATCCCTTTCCAGTGATTCCCTTGGAAACTTTAAAATCAAACAGCCTAATGATCAATATTTCTCGTTATAATACTTGCAAAGGAATAACTCACCACTGTTTTCCCTGTTCATGCCAGGGAAATTGGTAGTGGAAAGCACTTCAAAAAGACCCTGTCACACCAAAAATACAATTCCAGGCACCCCCAGGGCAATGCCATATACCCAGAGGGCTGAGGGTATGGAATTGGGATACGCTGATTTTCAATGGGACCGAGTTAATCCGGAAGTTTTCCTCCTAAGGACTGTTATTTTGTAAATCAGGCAATACTTTCACTCTCAAGGAGGGGAAAAAAGTAAATATTTTAAAGCAGCCGAGGGAAACAGGCACGGCTTTGAAAATTGTAGCTATTCCTTAGCTGTGCATGTTCATGGAATCGTAAGATTTTTTTGGCTAATAACGTCAGGACCAATCATGGAATCATATGATTTTTCAGGATAATCTAATCATGTCAGAATCAGAGAGAAAAATGCCTGCCTTAAATACAACAGACTGCAAATCTATTCTCCCTTTTTCATACTGCTTTACTGTTCTCATATATGCATCACTGGCTCATTTTCTGCTGCAATTAGCAAGGTTTTCATGCCCACTGCAATGCCCGAGGTACATGTACAAGTCCCAGGGACGATTTTTAGATCTGCCCATTCTCCCCTGCTCCTCCAGAAAATAAACCTCCTGTTTGGAGCACATTCGGAGCTGTTTCCTAATGCCATCATTTCACCAGCTAGAAAATGTTTTTTTGTCCCCCAGTGCTGTTTTTCCTTAATCTTTTGCTGAGATGCTACTGCACAGCCTCTCACACAGTCACAGCCACATTTGTGTTGTTTGAAGGTCCTAAAGCTCTTTCTGGAGAGGAAATCCACAGGCTCTTCCCTTGCCTTGAATTGCTCATCCCCTGTACTGCTCAGGCTGCCTTGCAGCTCCTCTGTAGCTCAGGCATACCCTTAAAATTGCACAAGGAGCTAAAATATTCCAAAACCAGAGGGGGTTGGGTTGTTTCTGAAAGAGGGAGAGGAAGAGATGAAGGTTTCCTGGAGCTGTCACAGGGAGCCCAGGCCAGGAATCAATGCCTAAAGTTTTTCAGGGGGTCTGGCTGCTAGGACACTTTGGGACCTGGGTGTCTGGCTGCTCCATTGAGGTGCAAACAGGGATCATGAGGCAATTCCAGCCCTGCAGCCAGGGCACAAGCAGGGAAGAACTCAGGAGAGTTGTTGGCCCGATGGCAGAGCTTGCTTTTACTCCCACTTCCAGCTGGTTCCCTTCTCCGAGAGGTCCACATGAACTGGGAATACCCGTGCCAGGAACATCAAACCACCCCCAATCACAGCTCCAGCCCCGTGCAGGCACTGCTGGGACCCCAACCCTCAACCCTGGTCCCCCCAGCTCCTCAGAGTGGGACAGATGCCCTGGAATTTGGGATCTCCCTCTCCTTGACTGCCAACATCCCAGCACCACAGAGGGTTGCAGGGACACCAGGCTTGACTCCAGCAGGTCCAGGAGACATTGGATGGGGCTAGCAGGCAGATGAGGCTGCTCCATTTCCATTCTCTTAGGAAACTTAAGAATTTTTATAAAAAAAGCAAGCGAGGATTTGGCAGCGAGCGGAGGGTGGGGATGCCTGCCAAGGCCTGGACAGCTGTACCTTCTTCACTAGCAAGTTGTGTGATCAGCAAGGGCTGTGCTGAAAGCCAAGAGGAGTTACTAGAGCTGCCACATCGCATTTGGCTGATCCTCCCTCTGGGAGACACCTTAAAGAAACAAACCCACCCTAACAGCTCCGCCGGCGTCAGCGCAGCAAAACCAGGGGTCCCCTCACAGGCTTGGGGTGTTGTTCTGGTGTTCCCCCTTGCCTTTCCCCAGTTTTGGAGCCAAGACGAGGGGACAGGGGAGGAGGAGACTTATCCGAGGCTGTTTTTCCATTTTTGCTTGCGTACCAAAGCCCTGCCTGCCCCTCCCATGCGCGGCTGGACCTTCCCGACAGCTCGAAATAACCCAGGAAATTGTGCAAAAGCCGCGGCGGGTCCTGTCCCGCCTGGCTGGAGGGACACCCAGGCCGGCAACCAGCACGAAAGGGTGCTCCTCAACTCCAAATTCTAAAGCTTTGGTCCGCTGGGGTCTTCAAAATAGCAGGAGGGTCACAGCAGAAGGAGGGAGGGAGGTGTGAAGGGCTTGGAGGAGATTTGGGGAGCACTGATGTGCCAGCTGACCCTAGGCCATGGCAGGGGGAGCCTTCCCTGCCGGCAGAGAGGGTGACGAAAGGCTCTCAGATGTCTTCTTACACAGAAAATTATCCCCCCTCTCCTTCAAGAGAAAAGCAAGACATCTATCTCTAGGTGACATCCCATCCCCTACCTCTCCAAGCACTTCCCAGGCTTGAAGATTTCTTTTTAAGCTCAATCACTGAAACAATCTCCTGGCCTCCAAAGCCTCTCTTTGCACAGCCTGCCACGTGTATTCCCATTTCCCTCCCAAAGCTCATCTTCCTCACAAACATCTCCAAAAGGTCCTTCCAAGCAGCCGTGCTGGCTCCAAAGCTGCACTGAGGTGCCTGGTTCCCCACACATCCCAGCAGTGCACAAATATCTCTGGATATATTTCTTCACTTCTCTCCATCCTGGCAGCCCCAGCAGCAGCAGATTCCCAGGCTGGGAGATGGAAAAGGTGGAAAACCGCAGGAGCTGCTGACTCAGCACCTGCTGGCACTAGAGGGCAGGGTAAACTGCACTAAATGAAGAATCGGGTGGGAACATCTCCTGTGCATCTGACAGGGAGCTCATGGAATATCTGGGAGCAGCCAGGACCTCACTGCCAGGAAAAGGAGGAACCAAATTTTGCACATCTAACATCAGTGATCATCCGGAGAGCAGGCTCACAAGTTATTTAATTTAAGGTCAGAGCATGGCACCAGAGGTGATTCCCCCTTGCAGTCACAACGCCTTGCTGATAGAAAGACTCTTAAAAAACAAAAAAACCTCATATATCTGCTGCTTTTTTCCTGAGTATGTGATTAACCCTGCCCTATCCTCCTCTTAATAGGAGATTTTAAATTAGCTCCAACCACAAAAAGCACAGGTCTACTCCATTCCTTTATCAAGAGCCACCTTAATAAGCAACACAAATTTTAAAAGATGACTCCAAGCAGCTGGGCAGCACAGCATTTTCATGAAGGAAAACCCCACAGAGCTGGCAAGGCAATCTGTGGCCTAAACACAAGGGAAAAAAAAATATCTCAGGCCTCCCAGGTCAGCCCTAATCCTGCAGCACAGACATCCTCCAGAGCTGCTGGTACCCACAGCAAGCATCTGCCCTTCCATGAGGGACTGGATTCCTTAGAAATCTCCAGATTGGGGTGCATGAGGAGAAGCTGGACCCCAGAGAGATGCTGTGTCCATGGGGCTCCTGCAGCATCTCAGACCCAGCTAAGAGCCCCTAAAACTGCACAGGAGAGCTGGCAGGGCCATCCTGAAGATCCTGAGGCAGGGAGAGGAGAGGGACAAACCCCGAAGTCTGAGAGATTCCACGGATTCCTTGGAAGAGAGTCGCTAAATGCGGCTGGGTAGGGGAAATGCAGGGATTTGGTTGCAATTTGGGAGTCGAAATGTCTCAGGGTTGCTTTGCTGCTGAGGAAGAAATGGGGGTCTGTAACTCTACACTGAAAAAGGGGGTTTGGAGCACAGCAAATTGCAGAGGTGATGGGTGAGGAAGGAACCCCCAGCTTGCTCCCATCTGCTCTGGTCCCTCCAGCCTGTTTCCCATTGGTTTTGACAGGCAGCAAAAGTGCCACGGGATGCTGGGGCTCTTTCCCTCTGTGGGGACACTTTTCACCAGAGCCTCTGGGCTAACTGAGAGGATGTCACCTCTCTTGTGACCACGGAACATTTGATGGGATGGCAGCAGTGGGCTTTGCTCTCCTTGCAGCCACAGCCCACGCTAGGCTCACCTCCACCGTGCCCTAAAACCACCTCGTCCTGCAATTTTGGCTGGTGGATGGTGCCTCAGTTTCCCCTCCAAAAAGCAAATATTAATGCTTTCAGTGCCCACCCTGCCACCTCCCTAGTGGGCAGGACCTTGCTAGCAGAGAGAAGGGATTCACGTGCCACCAGGCTGGGTTTACATTCAGCCCTTTATATATTCCTTTCACAGCTCCTCATTTCAGAGATCTGAATTGCAGATGTTGCTGCGCCTCAGATTTGGAGAGGGACAAAAACGGAAGGAAAAAGGTTAAGCAGCTCTGTGAGTCACTCCAATACATGACCTACTGTTGATTTAGAAACCTACCTCGGCTGTAAATACAGAATAAGCTCCTTCAAAGTGTTTAACCTCTTGTATTCTGGCCAGAAAAACTAATAAATGAGAGCAAAACATCCCTCCTGAGTCACAGAAGAAACAAAGCTGGAAAACCCTGCCGTGGGGTCAGCACTGAGAATAAAGTGACCCAAAACAAGTGACCTAAGGAGGGAGGGGAGAAATAAAAAAGAGGTATTAATGGGGCAGATAATGAAGAGAGCAGGCTGTGCTGCTCTCTGGGATCTGCTCCAGGCAGCAAAGGCAGGGAATAACTTCCCCAACAAGCAGTGTGCCATGAATAAAATAAAATAGAGCTCAAACCAATAGCAGGGCTCAGGCACCCACTTGGTGCACCCAAACTCTCCTTGGAGCTGCACAGGCTCATCACATCCTTCACGACCCCAAATCATTTATCTACAGGCTGCTTTGTGCGGGCTTTTTGGAGGCAAAGGACATCTCAGCCTAACTGGGGGAGGGCTGGGAGAAGAATTACAAACAGGAGAATTAGCTTTGCTATAGGTCTTGCCATGCATCAGTGCTAGGACAGCTCTGGAGAGGGCGGACTGTGCATGGAAATGTCCTGATTCCAGCTTTGGAAAGCCCTGTGAGTTTTGGAAGGCAGCTGAATGATCCAAACCCCCCCCCCCACCCCCCCCTCCCCACTTTAAATATCTTGTTGAATCATCTTTTGTCTTCAAAGCAGAGGGTGTAGCAGCGGAAGGAGAGCTTTCCCTGGGATTTGAGGCACTGAGTGGGAGTTGAGAGAAAGGCCAGCATCTGCTGGTCTCAGGGTACCACCAGGAGAATTCTGCACCAGGATCCCGAGGAGGTCACTTGGGCTGGAGCCATCCTGAGGCCTCCGGTTCGAGCAGGATCCTGCAAAGTGACCAAGGTGGGGCTGGAGAGACCCAGCAACCCCAGTGATTAAAGGGAAATCTGATGAGTAAGCAGTCCCAGCATAAATCAGGCTCACCTTAAATGTTTAGGCGTGGTTTAAATCGGGCTGTGGTTCACAAACCACCAGAGGTTTCTGTAGGGATGGGGACGTTTTAAATAAAAATAAAAGTCACCGTTCTGGTCAGCACACAGATGTAAAACTCAGGGCAGGGAAAACTTCCTGAGTAGTGCTGATGGATAATTCAGGCCCAAATACCTCTTGGAGTAATTTTCCTCCAGTTCCTCTCCATTCCAAGGCAATTTTCAGCCCTAATCAGGCAGGAACTGAGACAGGATTCCAGAAAATGAATTTTAAGCTCTTTTTTGCTGGTTTAGAACTCAAAAGATTATGTGTTCAAGCTTTTCCACTTAAAATCCAAAGGCTGGAAAATTACCCTATTAAAAATAGTACATTAACTGATTAATTAAGTTAATAATGTGTTGGGGTTGATGAGGAGCAGACTGAAGCCAAAGATATTTAGGGCCCTTCCAGAGCCAGGACTTTTTTGAAGGACAAGTTTTCTTGATCCTTTTGAGAATTCCAGCCTAAACTCGTATCCAGCAGCCTTTATCATTTGGTTGCCCTTTGGATCTATTGGAAAAACTTAAATGCCTAACACACAAGAGCAGCATCAGTAAGGCTAAAACAGCATTGCCAGGTTTGGAATACACAGCTCAATTCCAAGTGAAGGCACCAGTTGGTTCAGAGCTGTCCTCGCATATCCTGGATTGTTTCCATGTCTGGTCCCTGGACTAGACCTCAGCTCTTTTTCCTGGGAATCCCACAGGATTCCCTTGCTCAGCCAACAAGATGACTCGGCTGAATCTCATTAGGGGGCCAGGCAGTGAGCCCCCCCAAAATTAAGCCACTCATCCCCAGCCCACGCAGGAGGATCTTGGCATCTGTGGAACAGGGGAGCAGATCCCCTCAGAGCAGATGCAAATCACCAATTCCTGCAGTCAGAGCCTGGCTTGTGCAACCAGGCACTGGAAGGAATAAACTCGGGTCTTTTCACACTCGAAGATCTTTAAGGTCCCTTCCAAGCCAAACCAATCCATGATTAATGGAGCAGAGATGGAAATCATTTGGATGGTGCAACACTGGAGAAGTCCAAAAGCCTCATCCCCTGTCCTTAAGGCCATCCCAAAAGCAGAGGTGGAACAGACAAGTGAGGAGATGGAAGCAAAATATCTCTGGAAGGAAAAGCAATGCCAGCAGTCCTCCTTAAGTCTCTGGAGCTGGCACAGTCCTGCCAGCCTCCTTATTCCAGCCCTACCTAGTTTGGGAGCAGCATGCAAACACTCAAAAGGGAAGGAAGAAAGCATTTAATAAGTCTGAAATAATTTTTTTACAAATTCATTAGCTATTATTTCAGCTGCATGACCTCCTGAAGGGACTTTCTAGAGGGCCAGATTATGCAGTCAACTGAAAATATAAATAAGTATGGAGAGGGCAGAGATCACTTTGTTCAGCCAAACCGTGTGGGATGTCAGGTTAAGCTTCCTGTCGGGTGCATCCGTGCACTTCTCCAGGAGGGGAGCATGGCCCAGCATTTGCATTTCTTCTGCCTACTCTAGGGAAAATTGCCTCGTTTATTGGTGTTGATTTCAATCACTGCTGCATTTAGGGAGCCCTTAAATCTGAACGTCTGTCATTCACACTGAAATTTTCTGGTGGAGAAATGCTGTGTTAGGGGTGAAAGGTACAGTACATATACAGATACAGATCTGTCCTGTCCCTGAAAGTGTCCAAGACCACGTTGGATGGGGCTCAGAGCAGCCTGGGGTAGCAGAGTGTCCCTGCCCCATGGCAGGGGGTAGAACAAGGTGAGGTCTAAGGTCTCTTCCAGCCCAAATCATTCTGTGATTTTATGGTATGATGAAGCCTATCTGTGCCTGTGTAAGAATGGCAACAAGAAATTTCAAAAGAAAACCAAAGCATTTTAATGGGTAAAAAGCACACAGAGGAGTGAAAAGTTAAATTAAGACGCTCCAGACATCCTCCACACACAGATATTTAATTGAATCTGGGATCACAGATGATCTGTGTGTTGTGTGCAGAAGCATGAACATGTTTCTCTAGACAGAGATAGATCCAAGCTTCCCTATTCTCTCCCTGCATTCAACCTGATTCCCTAATAAGCCTCTAAATCCTCATTTCAGCCACCAAATGCAACACGCGTTCGCCCTCTCTTCACATATATCACATGCTGGTTTAACCTGGAGAATACGAAACTTAAACATCTCGAACTGCAAATATAACCCGGGTGTAAAACTCAGTTGTACAGACCAGAAAAGCTGTTCCGCGTCAGCCAGAGGCTCCCTTCACCCCTGGAAACAGGGATGGGGCTTGGAGCAACATGGTCTAGAGGAAAGCTAGGATCAGATGCCCTTTAAACCGGCCCAAACCATTTTGGCCAGCAAACCCGAGCAGAGAAGCCCATCAGCAGCAAGCTGAGAGACTCCAGCTCGGCTCAGCTCTGCCCACTGCGGAGCCCAGGGAGGAGCAGCGCTGCCAAAATCCGAACTCGGAGCCTTTGTTGGGAGCAGATGCTGCCGAGAGCTCCTCCTGCTCCCCCCAGAGCAGGGATTGCAGCAGTGCCCCAGGTTATTATCCCAGCGGGAACCTCGCCGGGGTCACTCGCCGAGGCTCGAACAAGCCCAGCTTTGGCAGCTGGCAAACCTAAACAAGACCAGCCGCTGCTGCCGAGCTGAGTCAGCCGGCACTTAACCCGTTCGTTTCATCACCCAACCCCCAAAAACCTGACAACTGCAGACAGGAAAACACACATCTGCCCTTTTGCAGCACGACAGGCTGGAAAAGACCGTGGAAACCGATTTTCCAGGGCTTTTTTTTTTCCCTAGGCTGCTGAGTGCGTGCTGCACACAAATCATGTTCCTGGGAGTCGCTGGCTGGGCTGCCCTGAGTCAGCAGAGCATGTGCTAAATCCCTGCCCGGCCAGCGGCTGGATTATCATTTAAATATCAAACATGTGATTACATCCTCCTCTAAACACAGGCGAGCCGACTTGTTTGCTCCTCGAGCAGAGAGATTCCATCTCTGCCTGCTTTTTCCCCCGAAAATTGGAACTTGCTGGAGCGAGGCTGTTTGTTCCCCTTTGAAAAACAGCAGCAAGGGAGCGATAACTTTGTTTTACCTCTCGTGAAGCCATAAAATCCAGAAGTGCGATGAAAAGGTGGCAGCGGAGCTCTGACGGGGATAATTTATTGATGGGGAAGGAACACGGAGCAGTGGCGCAGACAGCAAGCAGAATAAAACACGATTTCAGAAATCATTAGTCAGTCATTGCACCGGGAATTAAATCCCACAGGGTGCTCATTTATGGGAGCGGAGGCTTTCGGAGGAGAGCAGAGGGTTGGGAAGCCCCCGGCGCTGTCCAGGCTGGAAACTGAAGAGGTTGTGAGTAAGATGTCCCGCTCCCCGTGGTTTGCCTGCCCGGCACGACCCGAGGAGCAGTTTCAGGGAAACCCATTCAGCCGCTGGCCAGCCCCACGCCGGGTTGGAGGCAGTGATGCTGCTTCTGGGAGTCTTGGGATAATGATTCACGGATGCTCAGAGCCCGGGCGGGCACCGGCGGGATGTGCTGACCACGCTGCTGGAGGAAGACGGCAGCATCCAAACCCACAGAAATAAAGATGAAATATCCCCCACCCTGAGCAGCCCCCAGGGAGACTCACAGACACTCTGCTGTTGCCTGCAGCAAGTCCAACTACTTGCCCTGCACAGGACACCCCAAGGAAGCAGAGACAGCCTTGGGAAGAGGCTGGCAAGGAGAGGAGGAGGAAGAGGAAAGAGAGGGGTAGAGCTGATTATTAACACCAGGGCAGGGAACGGGATCAGTGCCTTAAAGGGCTGGGGCTGAAATTTGGGGTTAAGAATCCTGGTTTAATGGTTTTAAACCTGGTTAAACGGGATATTCTGTGATTCTAAGCATGGGCAAAGCCATCTGCATGGAAGGCAGCAGCTGTAAAGTTTGGGAAAGCAACTGTACTGTATGGTGCTTGCATTAAGAAAGAAGAAACATGGGACCCAGAAGAGATGTGGGACCCAGGGTGGGTTTTGTGCCAGGCCATGGAAAAGGGAGAGAAAGATCTCTGGGGCAGGAGGAGATAAAGAATGCAGAGCAAGCCAGGCCTATCACACCTATTCAAATTCCAAGTCACTGTCACTATTCCCAGGGAGCCAAACCCACCAATCCCAATGACTCATCCAAGCCCCACAAAATCCAGAGTGGCCAAGGACTCCTTCTCCACCCACCCCCACCCCCCCGGGATTGTTTGTCATATAAAATATAACTCCCTCTTCATGAGGGCAACACTCTCTAACCCCAGGTATTTTAAAGAGTTGAGTGATTCTTGCCATAAAAAAAAGATCAGAGGGCCTTTATTGACTGCAGCAGGGTTAAGCCGGTTTATTCCAAGTGAGAATTTGGCCCCTTGACTTCAAGGAAGCCGTGCTGATTAACCCCAGATGGAGATCTGGCCGGGTCCAATCCCTTCCCAAAGTCCTGGGGCTGAATCACCTCCATTGCTCAGAGCCTGGGTGGTTATCGAGGAACAAGGAACAACACCTGCCATGTGGTAAACATTGAGGATGGGGCCAGGGAACTGGGATTGAGGAATTCAGGGACTTCAGGGTGTACCTTGTAGTGGGGGGAAGATGTCAGAGTAGCATCCTTTCTCCTGCAGACACCTGGTAATGTCACCTGGGATGGGAGTCCAAAAACTTGGGCATTGAGCACAGTGGGCAAGGAGATGGGGAATCTTCCTGGCTTTTTCCCACTGAATGCTTTTTTGTGGTGCTCTGTGAGGATCCCCGGGTGCAAAAACATGATTAAATCCATCCATGCTTCAGGGAAGCTGCCCCACCATCTCTTTGGCAGTTTTGAGGAGCAAACACAGCTTCATTCCTCCTCCAAATGTCAAGGAAAAGGATCTTTTTTCAGCAATCATCTCCAAGGCTAACTCAGGACAGGTGAGATTTTGCTTCCCACAGTTGTAGGCACAAGTGCCATACTTTTTGCAGGAAAAACTAAAATCCTTTACACGTTTGCCCATGGAGCGATGGCAAAACTGTGGATAAACACCAGAATACACCAGTTCCAAGGCAGGTGTCGATGGGTTTTTGGATCTGAAACACAGAGGGGGTGGTACCTCCCCCATCAGGTCACTCATGCAGGGACATTAAAAATTCACAGCTATGGGATGCCAGCGCCTCTCCCCAAATTTTCCCCTGAGGGTCACTGCCCCAGATTTGCATCGTGCAGGCCAGGGGGACTCTGAGGGCTCTGCTTTGCATGTGGAGGAGACTCCTGGGAAGAGGGAAATGCCTGGGCTCACAGTTCCCTCGCTCCAGCCCAGCCTTCCAAGCCGTGTTTGTGAGGGCCAGCATCTGGAGCAGGGTGGGAGCCGAGGATTGATGGGCAGCAACACACATACAGCTGTGCACATCTGGCCCGCAGGTGTCTCAGCTGCTATTTGTCAGGGACATGAAAAAGCACCCTGAGTTCCCGGGGCAGTCGTACCTGTCCCGTGGATTGTTCCCAGAAGCCCACAGAATTCCATGGATTTTATGTCTCTGCTTTTTAGCGAGTGGCCCCGATTTTTTGTTGTTGTTGTTGTTGTTGTTTGTTTTTCCATTATTATTTTATTTGAAAGGAGTTTAAACCCTAGATGCTTTTAAAACAGGGGGTGGGGGTTGTTATTAATTCCACTGGCATTAGTCCATGCAGCTGAGTCAGTTGTAATGGATGATTTTCATCCTGATTTACTCCTAGGAGTAGAGGTTACTACAGAGTCTTTGTGCTTCACTGATGAAAAAAAAATGAGGCTGCTCCACAGGTACAGCTAGACTCACTTCCAAAATATTTAATCTATGCAAGGACAGGTAAAGTGGGGAAATGGGTAGGAAAAGTCTCATCCATGGGGAAGGAAAATCCCGGAGTGAGCATCCCATGGGGATGCTGCTGCTGCTGAGGTTTGGGAGCTGCAGCTGCACACAGAACTGTGAGAGCAGAGGAGCTGCTGTCTGAGCAGGCCAGACCAACAGAGTTCCCTTGGAAAAAGAAGAAAGCCGCAGATGTATATGTTTATTTTTAGAGAAGGTGTCTTTCCTAGAATTTGTATGATTTTGGCAGAAGCGCCGAGGGGAGGAGGAAAAGGTTTCCCTTTGGCCAATAATATCTGCTCTGCTAAACTGGGGTGGAGGCAGGAGGGTGTTCTCACAGCCTGGTTCATATCGCAGTTGTGTTTATCCCTGCAGAGGCAGGCAAGGACCAGAGACCATGTCCCAGTGATTGCCAGCTTTGTCCTAAATTAAATTAAATCAAATTTCCTCTCGGGTGAGAGTTGTGTCTGTGCAGGGTGGGATCTGTCATGGTGAGCAGAAGCCATGGATGAGCCACCTGTGACAACTCCACCTTCCTTCCCTGATTTCCAGCCATTCCCACTGCTTTGGCCCCGTTTTGGGTGTGCATTTCAGGCAATACCTGCCCAGAACTGCCGGTGCTCTGGCAGCTGAAGCCCCTCTGGATCCAAGAAGGCCGTAGGATATGGGACTCAGGAGGCAGAGGAAAGTGGGATGTGGCTGCTCTCTCCCTTGGTGTGAGCCTCAGAGCTGCTTTCTAGGGACACATCTGTGTCTGGGAAAGCTCTCCTCCCCAGCCCTGGGTATTTCCCTGGAGCTGCACTAGGACAACACCTCATTCCCTGCCTTTTCTCCCGTCTGCTCCACACTTTTCTCCTGTGGTTTGTGTGGGGGAGTGGATTTGAGCCAAAGAAAGCAATGCTGAGCTCTGCTAGCCAGGAGGGCTGGTGGGGGCCACCTCCTGCCCCTCTTTGCCCCCATCCCTGGCTCAGGAGATGCCACGGGAGTCCCTCAGTGCTTGTTCTTCCTAGCCACCCACGAGGCAGCCAGGCAGCTCCGATGGCTCTCCCAAACTCCCAAACACTGGGGCTGCCTTTCCCTGCTCCGACTGCTCATTAGTGGCTTCCTCCCCTCGGCTATTCCGAGCTGCCATTCTAGTGATGTGCTGCCAAGGTTTTAACAAGGGGCTCCCCCAAACCTGCCTCCTCCTCCTCCAGCTGCCACCAGCCCCACTCGGCCAGTGGAGGAGCGCAGGGCTGGGGGAAATGTGCCTTTGCTGTTTAAAGCTCTCTTTATATTTAAGTTTTTCTGCCGGGGGAGGGACACAGCACCTTGAGGCAAACATTCCTCACCACCCAAATTTTGCTGCAGGGAGGCAGAACCTAACAGGGCAACTCTGAGCATCCCAGCAGCAAAATGCTTCACTTTTCAGCATTCCCCTCTCTTCCCTGTGGTGAGCACAGGCCCACAAGTCTGATTTTAGCTGGGCTACTACCTGAAATGTTGAAGAATTGGCTCTTTCTAGGTGTTTTGGGCCCCAAAGGACAAGTTTTTCCATGGGAAGTTGTTGAGCCCACAGATAGAAGCCATTGAATTCCTCTCCTTGGTGAGCATCCCTCTCTTCTTCTCGAGGGGTTCAAGGCCAGGTTGGATGGGGTT
The DNA here is from genome assembly GCA_018697195.1 of Certhia americana. NCBI lineage: Eukaryota > Metazoa > Chordata > Aves > Passeriformes > Certhiidae > Certhia > Certhia americana. The sequence continues at coordinate 36,635,000 of CM031863.1, read as the reverse complement.
TGGAACAACCTGGGATAGTGGAAACTGTCATTGCCCATGGCAGGGGGGGAAATGAGATGGGCTTTAAGGTCCCTTCCAACCCAAACCATTCTGGGATATGGACACCAATAACCTTTTCTTGCAGCTGCTAAAGGGGAAAAAAAATATTCAAAGCAAAATAACGGAGTCATTTCTGGCAATATGTGAGAGGAGCACTCACAACTGGAGTTTTTTGTCCTGTGTCCAGCCTCATGGCCGTGCTCCATCCTGCTCCAATGGCTGGGAGCAGACCCAGGCAGGGAGGACCAGGGCTCTCCCCTTGGCTTCTTCTTGTGGCCTCATCCCTTTAAGATCCTCAGTTTTCCCCAGACAGCGAGGTGTCAGCAAACCATGGGCCTTCCTCAGCGATGGACCAGAGGGTCTGGGGAGGGAGTAACACCCTCGGGGGGAAGGAGAAAAAGCTTCAATCTCCATTTACTCACGCCACATTCCCATCAAACTGATCCTGGTAACAAACTGGGGAGCTGCAGAATCAAGGAGGATGTTTCACCTCCCACCAGCCATGGGCAAATGAATCCCCCAAGCTCTGAAAAGGCTGGGGTCAATCAGAGAGAGGCTTTTCCCTGGCTCAGGAAGGGTCCAGGGGGGGCCCAGGAATGAACCTCTGCCAGGGATGTGTTTTGAAACGTTTTCCCAGCTGTAGGATGCACATAGCTGTGGCTTTCCCTTCATCTGGGAGACTTCAAGCACGGATGGTTGATAAGGGTTCCTTAGCAGCAGAGGCAGCACAGCCCGAGCCAGGGGATCTGATTTCAGTCTGTCCCTACCCGCAGCATTACATCTGAATTTTGGCCCTCTCCCCGCCCCCTCGCACGGACACAATCATCTGAATTCCTTTCTCTGCTGCTTCCTCCCCTCTAAAGCCTTGCAGCCTGGTTCTGCTGCTTTTTCCAGGGCTACCTCCTTTCCTGGCTCAATCAAGGGATTTCTGCTGGGTTTATCCTTTCCTGGTAACACCCCAAAAAATCGATGGAATTCTGCTGTTTTAAGGTGCCTTTTTTTTTTTTTTTTTTTTTTTTTTTTTTTTTTTTTTTTTTTTTTTCATCATCCAACTCACAAAAAGGCTTTGCATTTAAACAAGGGTAGGCTTGAACTGAAACCGGTTTATATTTAAATTTAAACAAGCTTAAATTTAAAGGAATTTGAGTAATTTAAATTTAAACAACGCCAGACTGGACAACGGGGCTCTGAGCAACCTGGTCTGGTGGAAGGTGTCCCTGCCCATGGAATGGGATGAGCTTTCAGATCTCTTCCAGCCCAAACCACTCTGTGAAGAGGCTACCATCAATTTTGGCCCCAGGCACAGCTGAGAACTCCATGAAATAATTTGGGAACATCCCTTCAGCAGTTATCCTCCCAGTCATGGGGATGCCATCAGCAATTTTGAAGCATGGCTTTTTCCCACTCTCCCCCCACCCTGAAACAGCTGGGCCTTGTTTTTTGTTTTTTTTTTTTCCAGAAACAAAAACAATGGCAAGAAAGAGGAATCACCATTGGACACAGAAAATTTTGAGCTCAAGCAGCAAAAGTTTCAGGAGGTTTCTGAGCAGATGACACCCCATGGGATGCTAGGAGGCAAAGTGTCCAAACCTGACCATGGATATTTTGCTTGGTCTGTGCCATAGGGCTTTTTAGAGGAGTTATTCCCAAAACAGCTGGGAATTCCTGGCCCCTGAGCTCAGGAATGGGATTTTAGGGATTTTCTCAAGCAGAACCATCCCCTTTTGTGCTGTAACTCAGCATTGCTTGAAGCTACTGGTGGGGCTATTCCAGGATAATTTTTTACACTAAAAAGAGGAGAGAGTCAGTGAGGAAGAAAATTTCTCACTGTGAGTGTGGTGAGGCACTGGCACAGGGTGCCCAGAGAAGCTGTGGCTGCCCCTGGATCCCTGAAAGTGTTCAAGGATGGGGCTTGGAGCAACCTGGGATAGTGGAAGGCGTCTCTGACCAAGGCAGGGGTGGAACAGGATGAACTTTACCATCTTTCCCAACCCAAACCATTCTGGGGTTCTATGAATGCCACATTTTCCTCACCTTCACATGTTTACTCTGTCCCGTCTTGTTCAGGCCTTCCAAGAATCAGTAACTCCACATGGGATTTCTCCTTCCCCATTCACCCTAAAATGTTCCTGGGATGTAGGACTAGAAAACAAAAAAGGCCCAGAGGGCAGAACCTTCTTTTAAGTTGAGCCACCCTCAACTTTAAAAGAAGTTGGAAAAGCTACCTTTAAAAAAAAAAAAAAAACAACAAAACAAAACAGCAAAACACAGAACCATTCCAGAACTCTGGAAAATCCACGGTCCAGATTCAGAGTCTGGTCTCAGAGTGTAATGTCACAGAAACACAGCAGGGTTTGGGTCAAAAAAGGCACCCCAAAAAAGCCAATCCAGTTCCATGGAACTAGCCTGAGATGGAATGTGGCAGAGCCATTCCAGAGCTCTGGAAAATCCATGATCCACAGGGTAGGCCATTACTGTCACCTCACCATAACAGGGAAGAAAATCAGCCTGTGAAATTCCCAGTTCTTCAGCTGGAGCTGGAAACCAGAAAGAACTAGTGGGAAGGAGAGGCCTGAGGGCAGCAGCAGCCAGAGCAGGGGGTCTCAGTCAGGGTTAAAGACATCAGCTCTGCCCTGGGAGCAGCTTTGTGCTGAGCTCTCTGCTCTTGGGTGGGATTAAAAAAAATCCCTGGAACTAGACCAGCTTTTTGTGTGGTTTTACCTTCTTTTCATGTCAGCCACATTCAGAGAAGAGCAGGGCACAGCAAAACCTTGTGTGACCACCCTCCACCCCTTTCTTCTGCTTGCTGGAAAAAAAAAAAAATCAGCAAATTGCTCCATGGTATCTTCTTCCTCCTTGGATTTTATTTTCCTTTCCTGGAGCCCTCCCTGGATGGGGAAAGGGCCAGCCTGTCATCTGTCAGTCGTGGGCATCCCCAAACCACCAGGAGAGGTGGAGCTTTTCCTAAGTGGTCCTGGGCAGCCTGACAAATCCCCGAGCTTGTCTGCAGAATGTGGTTGTAATTAGATAATTAATGACTTGGAGAGGGAAAGGAAAGGAAATCAGCTAAATGGGAGCTTTCCTCAGTGGGAGGAAATAATCATATCTGCTTTTTGATATCTGAGCTGAGGTGGCTTTGCTGAAGGCAGGAACAGCACCTTGCCTACAAAGCCATCCCTGCCCCGAGCAGGATGGGGAATCCCATGGGCACTGCTGGGTCACGGAGTTTGTCCCACAAAATTTGCCCTGCTCCTGGAAGTGTTTCACACCAGGTTGGAGCAGCCTGGGAGAGTGGAAGGTGTCCCTGCCCATGGCAGGGGGAGGACTGAGATGAGCTTTAAGGTCCTTTCCAACCCAAACCACTCAGTGATGTTTTGATGGATACATTGCTCCTGCCTATGGATTTACCATTTTAAATTCCAGTGCAAACCAGGCTGTGACATTACCAGACTCTCAATTTAGGCTGTCTATCCAAAAGCCTAAGGAACTGTGCTTCCACTCACTCCTGGCACAATGGATCTTGCTCAGTGCCTGGATTAGCTCCACACTGCTGAAACCAGGGGCAGGATTCAACACATGGTGATGAACTACAGCCTGGATTTGTAGGGTAAAAGCCCTTCCCACACAACCTATCTCAGAAAGATGTCCTGCATTCGGTGTATTTATTTTTCTTCTCTTTTCTTTTGTTTTTTCCCTGATCTCTAGACTATCCAGTGTCTTCAACTGAAGTGGAATTGGGATATATCCAAGTTTGTAGCTTCTGAAACCTTAAAAACCTCAAGAAAACTGGTCCAAAAGACCCCTCTTAACCTCCCTCACTCTGAACTCTTGCGGAGCATTTTAGACTGAGCAGCAAAACAGCACCGAAGAGAAAGGGCTGAGACTTTGCAACATCTCTCCCCAGAATGACTGACCAAAGAGAAAAGGAGAAGCAACATTCCTGGTTGTTCATTGTTGTTGGGATTTTATGTCTGTCTGTTTGTCTGTCTGTGTGTTTGGTGTTTTATGGCTAATTTTTTAAAAATTTTTTTTCTGGGAACAATCTTAATTCAGGAACACATTTATGAGGCATCCTTGAGCTCGAGTTTTACTTCCCCTTAGCTGTATTCTTCTTTTTTTTTTTTTTTTTTTTTTTTTTTTACATTCCAAACCTGATTTCTTGTACAGTCATGGCAAAACTGGACCAAGGCTCTCAGCAAAAATAGGAAAAGAAAGATAAAAACCTACCATGCCCCAGCTCCCTGCATGATTTGTTTCAAGTACAGCCTGGATTACAGACTGCCCTCCACACTCTGCCACCTCTCCCTTATTGCTCCATGATTTGCTACCGCTCATCCCCTTCCCCCCTTTTTTATTTTTTTAATTTTTTTTTTCATTTTCTGTTCCAGTGTATATGTTGCTTATTTGTTTTATTTATTGAGATATTTTTAACGAGCTAAGAGACTGCAATGTCGCTGTGTATACTGCTTCTCTTGCCAGTAAAAATAAAGATGTCATGCAGCTACCGGGGGTTTGGGATTTGTGTTCTTGACTCCACAGCCCCCAGCAGAGGCTGAAACTCTTCCTTGCACCCCACAATGTTTTGACACTCAGAAATTTGGCTAAAAAGCCTTTCCCAGGTAGTGGGGTGATGGGGTGCAGAGGGTGTGGGCATCACTTGTCCAGTGTGATGTCTGCAGGATGATTTGGTTTGGAATGGACCTTAAAACTCAACACCTTCCACTAGACCAGGATCTGGAAACATGGGGCTAAATTATCCCAAATGCCCTTTTCTCCCCATCAACTATGGGGGAAAAAAAAAAAAAAAAAGCCCAAAAATAATTCCCAAAAAACTCCCTGCTATGGTGTCTAGGGGCATTAAAAAATAAATCATGTCATTCCATCCAAACCAGCTTCAGGGGAAAACATTTTAAGGTGCCAAATCATGGCCCTCTCTGTGTGTGCATCAGATGCATTCATTCCCTGGGAGGTTTCCGAGCCCCAATGTCAAGTGTTTATTTTAAAACAAGCCCGGCTGCGAGGAGGAAAATCCATCACATCCATTAGAAGTTCTCACTTAAAAGTAAATGACATCTCAGTCTGGGCCCTGGGTACCAGCAGAGCCAAAAACACCATTTAAGAAGGTGAATTTAACAGCTGTCAGGCGGTGCAGCACACGGAATGACTTTCCCTCTTCCAAGGAACGTGTGTTTTTGCATCAGTTACTGCAATTTTAGGAATCTCTAACAGTGCTCCAGGTTGTGGTTTCACCACAAGAAGTGACGTTTTTCTGAGCACGGGCACTGAAATCCAAATCCAGCTTTTCTGAGGGCTTGGCAGCGAGCCTGTGGTGCCGCTCTGCTGTTCCAGGAGGTGCTCAGGAGCAGGAGGACATGGCTGGATTTTCCAAAGGATCTGTGCCATGTGCCTTCCCTGCTACTGCAGAGGGTAAGGGCTGCTTCCCCCATGCTCCAATACCATGGATTTAAGGATCTGTCTAGATAGATCAAAGCCTTTGACCTCTCCCTGCAACTCCAAACAAAAATCAATGCTCGCAAGCACCTTTGGAACCTCTTCCATGAATTCTGGGTGTTAGCTGAGGCTCCTGTGGTAGCATGGCCTTGTCCTGAGCAGACAATTTACATCTGGAGCCTGGCATTAGGATACATTTGTTTTTAGGCAGAAAAGGGAGTAACTGCTCAAATGGTCAGGAGAGAGCTGGGCTATGGGGTTTGGATGGGTGCATTCAATTCTGAAGGAGAGACTCAAGGCCACAAAATGCTCCAAAATATTTGGGAACGATGAACTCCAGGGGTAGCAGATTTTTAACAGGAAACACACCTGACTCCATGAAAAGGGAGGCAGACAATTCCATCAGTTGCTGGAAAGGCTTTTTGTGTGCTTGGAGTTCATCAGGTGTGAGCTGGGCAGTCAGGAAACTCAGACCTCAAGCTGCAGCTGTGTCCTTGTGGGCAGCACATGGATGTATTTATATTTTGTTTTCCATACACAGGAGTCCTTTTCAAGGGCATTTATCATCCCTAATTCCCAGGGCTGCTGAAATTGTCCTTCCCAATCCCACTTCTGATGCCACAACACCCTGTGAGAGATGTCACCAAGGGCAGGGACAGGCTGGCTTGTGCAGAAGAGCATGAAAGCAAGAAATCCCTAAAAGTAGCAGGATCAGATGGGTCCAAGGAATGGGATTTCTTCTCTGTGGCAACACATGCCCACATGGAGCCTGGCTAAATATTGGTCCTGGATTGCTTGGTCTCTGTGCACATGAAAGGCTAGAAAAAATACCCACAAACCAGTACAAACTATTCCAGCAAACCACAAAGCAAAATATTCACTGGAAAGAAGCCAAGCACTGAAGTGAGGATGTAAACCTCTCTGATTTGGTTGGGTTTTTTAAAATAATTTTTTACCCAATCCCAGCTCAGCTTAGCACCTCCAACCCCTCCATTTTTAAAAGAGGGGGAAAAAAGGGGTTTGAATTTTCAGCCAAAGTTCACATGAAAAAATAATAGTTATAAAAAACCACAAACAAATCCAGCCCCCAAGTCCCATCCCTTGGGAGGCTTGTTCTCCCTGGCTACCCCCAAGGCCACCCTGTTTCCACACAACCAAGGAGTGCTGACAGCAGGGAGGGATGGGGAAAGGTGGGAGCCCTGACGATTTTTCCCAGAGATCCTTGTAAACTTGGAAGCACTGGTTTGGCTGGGACCACCCAGGCACCATTTTTGGGATGGCAAATCCGCCCCCCCCCCCCTTTGCAGGGTGACAGCAAGGAGAGGTCAGTGTCACCTCAGCACTGAGATCTTGGCTGGGGGAACCTGCATCCCACACAAACCTGGGAGAGGAGGGAGCCTGTGAGCCAGGGGAGGGCCCACGCGCAGCTGCATGCTCAGGACAAGGATAAATCCTCTGTTTCCTGCTGTTGGGAAGTGCAGTGACAAAGGGACCTGGATTAGAGTTAGGCAGAAAGATAAAAAGCTGAAATCAGAAGTGGTGTGAAAGCAACTCACCAGTCCTGCAGGGAATTCAAACCTCCTTGGATGTGGCTCTTGGGGACAAGAATTGGGGGGGGGGGAATGGTTGGACTCTGCTCTTAGAGGGCTTGTCCAGCCTGAAGGATTCTGTGATGCTTCAGACAGACAAAACCTGCTCCAGCAGCAGCTGGCTGGCTGGGATGCTATGGAAGGCAAAAGGAGATGTCAGTCCCAGCAGGGGCACAGCCCATCCTTTGTCACTCAGACACGGTCTCTTTGCTTTCCATTAAAAACCACGCATTTATGTCTCATCTTTAAACCTTTCTCCCACTTGCAGCACCAAAGCTAGGCAAAAGCTGCTCACCTAAGCCCCAGAAAGGAGCAAACACCACAGACTGAGACCCTGGCAGAGAAACTGTGGCTGGAATCCCTGGCAGTGTCCAAGGCCATGTTGGATGTGGCTTGGAGCAGCCTGGGATAGTGGAAGGTGTCTCTGCCCACAGCAGGGGGTGGCATGAGGTGATCTTCATCCACCCTTCCAACCCAAGCCAGTCCACGGCTCAATGATTACGTTATTGCCAACATTTTGCCCGTGCTTTAATGGAATAATTCCAGATTTTTCAGCTGCATCTTGATGCTCTTTGTGGCCCTGGTGCCATTCCCCTTGCCTTTGTAGTCTCAGGATTTGTCTGGAGCGTGGTAAAGTGCACTCAGCCCTTTTATGATTTCCTGTCCTGTTTCAGAGCCCTGCACTGAAAGACTTTAGTTGCCTTCTAAATATTTTTCCAGAACTCTCCTGTCACTTTAAATGTGGGCCAGCATTTTGTTAGCTTCAAGACTTTGAAATAATATCAAAGTAAACCTCAAAGGAAAATAATGCAGTAAAGGGGAAGGTTGGGACTTAATTCATATTTAAAAAAAGATCCTTCACTTCAGCTTGGCTTACTTTGCAAAATGACTGGGAGCAAATGGAGCTTTTAAAGGCCTTACTCCCCCCAAGGGTTGATTTTAAAATTATCAGGGAGCCTACCAGGCCCAGGAATGAAATTGCCTTCCCAGGAAAAATTCCCTACCACTGGGAAGAAAAATCCTTGAAGTACTCCAGAACCAAGATGGACTTTTTTCGTCCCTCCCCTCCAGAGCTGTGACCCAGAGCAATGTTTGTGAATGGCGAGAAGGCAGATAGGATCCTTGTCAGAACCTTTGGAGAAGGAGACCAGGAGCCCAGGATTTGCATGTCAAAAGAGAGCTTTTTCTCTCATTTTCTTCTCACTTTCTTGGGCTAATCACACAGTAGGAACAGGAGACATTGCCCTTTCCCCCTCCCAAAATGCTGGTTTTCAGGAGAGAAAGGAAGCAGCCCCAGCACCTGACAGGGATTTGTCCAAGTGTCAGAATTCCAAGCTGACTGCCCAGCACAGGTACCTTCCCAAGAGCAGCCAAGCACTCAGCTCTGCTGGACTTTATCTGGGGATCTCCTCTGAAATTCTCCTCTAAGCTCCACATCCTGGAGTGGTGATGGATTTAGCCTTCCACGTCCCCTCGGCCTTTATTCCTTATTTCCTACTCCAGCCCCAGGAGCAGTGGGCGGGAGGGACGGCTTTTGCTAACGCCAGCAAACTCCAGATCTGCCAAAACCCCAAACAAAGGCTGTGAGAAAAATATTTCTGCAGGAAGCATTCACTGAAACATGATTCATTTCTCCAAGATAAGTCACATTTCCCCCAGCCAACACTTACAAAAGGGTTCTCCTCCCTCATCCCTACTCTGGCCTGGATGATGGATACAGCCCGGGCATGTGCTTCCAGTTGAGGGCTGTGGATTTGCTCCCATGCAAAAGAAGTTTGAGTCTGGTGATGCCTGTGAGAGGCTGACCTGGAACAGAGGCTGGACAGTTAAAGGAATAAAGCAGGGATTTATGAAAAGGCCTTCAAAGGATTCACCTTGGGCAGTACAAGAGCCCGAATGAGGCTACACCCAAGATGGATCCTGAGTCAGGAGTTTTCACACTTTTTTTTGTTTTGGTCCATTTCCATATTAGGGTTAATTGTCCAATTCCAGCTCCAGTTCCATGGAGTCCCACCCTCCCAGATTGCTCTCCTCAATTCTCTGCTGTTTGCTTTTTTTGGGCCTGGAGCTGCAGCAGTGTCCTTGGTTCTGGGGCTGGACAAGGATTGTTCTGTCTGACTGAGCTGTGAGGTGAACTCACTGACACTTTGTATGGAGTTCAGAGTCACACACCAATGCAGCAGAGAATCTGAAAAATATGAAAGCTCAGACTCAAGGCATCACTGGGGACGTGCATGGTTCACTCTGGATTTCCCTCATTGTCACCCGTGCCTTCTTCCTGCTCTAAGCTCCGGAAGGGGATTGTCCCCATTTCCAGCTTCACTGCCACCACTTCCAGCATCATTGTTTTCCAGCCGGGTGTGACATCCCTGCCTGGCCGCTGAGGCTTTGTCACCAGCTCCTGCAGACAATGGGCTCCAAGGGTCATTTGCAGTTCATCACGTCTTTGGAGCTGTCCGGGCATTTAATTGAAAAAAAACCCCATTCCTGCTTCCAACATGGCTGGGAGAGCCATAATGGAATTTCCTAACATCCCTTATTGCAGAAAGCCTTGTTCAAGAGGGGCCCTGCCAGACCGTGGTTTGCTTTCCCAAATTAGTGATCACCGGGTGGGAGCTCAGTAGGGTGAGGGGCCGGCTGGCATGGCCTGGTGACACATGGCACAGCAGCTCTTGGTGGGAAATGTCCATCCAAGCATCAGGCAGGGAAGCTCTGGTGGAGTGATGGACCCAGAATGCTGAGCAGGGACCTCCATGGCCACAGTTCTTCTCACCAAGAAATCATGGAATGGTTTGGGTTGGAAGCGATCTCAGAGGTCATCATGTTCCACTCCCTGCCATGGGCAGGCACACCTTCCACTGTCCCAGGTTGCTCCAAGCTCCTTCCAGCCTCGCCTTGGACACTTCTTAGGATCCAAAGGATTCCTGGGACGCCACACCACATGCCAAATCTGGCAGAGTCCCCCATGGGTCCGGGCACACACCCACCACACCCAGGGTGGGCCACACACAGGCTGTCCTATGGATCCATCCGAGGTGGTCTCATGGTGCCTTGTGGCATCCCAAGCCCCCCATGTGGGACTCTGTCAATTGATATTTACTTATACTTTTTTTTTTTTTTTTTTTTTTTTTCTCCTGGGACATAGGAAGTCAGAGGAGCTGGCTGGAGCATGAACATGTTCCTGTGAGTTACTGCCTAGGTCACTCTCCCTGCAGGCATCATCATCACCATCAGCTACATCCAAGCCTCCTGTGTGCCACCATCACCTCTGGTGATACTGGAGACAGAGCTGCTTGGGCAACTTGAGCCAGGTAAGAGCCAGCAGAAAAAAAAAAAAAAAATGGAAAGGAAGCAGGAGTTTGAAGGAAGACAGAGGTGCAGAGGAAGAAGAGGGTTAGCATGAAGTACAGGCAGGAAGGAAGGCAGAGACCTGCCTCTTCCAAACCACACATGCAGACCTCAGGGTGGAGAAGGACAGCCCCTACAGGCTCCGAGACATTTTCCATGTATCCGTATGTCAGGTGATCATTTCATTCCTGGTGAACTCTGCTGCTCTGCCCTGGGACTTCAGCCTTGCTAATCCCATGTTTGTTAGGGCTGCATTAAAACAGAATTAAATCAAAAGGGTCATTTTTGTTGCAAACACAGCAGATGCACCGTGCTGGTGAGAAGGGATTTTATGTCATTAGGAGCTGTTCTTTCCTGCTGGAAATTCAAAGAACATGGCACAGTTTAGGTGGGATGTCAAAGCTCATCTTTGCTGTGGGCAGGGTCACTTACCATTGTCCCAGGTTGCTCCAAGCCCCAGTGTCCAGCTTGGCCTGGGACACTTCCAGGGATCATGGGGCTTTGCCACAGCTTCCCTGGGCAAACTTCTCAACATTCCTCAAAATGTCCATCAGATTTGCAGGGCTTTCACTCCACACACTCCACAACCATCTGGGATGAGTGGAACACGAAGGCAAAAGCTCAGACCTGAGAGGTGGCAGCAGGAGACATCCCCAGCTATGCCAGGGCCACCTCTGGCACAGCTCTGTAACTAGATCCCAGCCCTTGAACCTCATGCTGTGACATGTTTGTACAACCAGACCCTTTCCCCTTCATTAGTGTTGGGGTTGAGGGGAGCCAAAGGTCAGGCTCAGAGCCAATGATTTCACTTCTAAACAAAACCTTCCCCTTCCTCCTCCTCCTCATAAATTCTCCTTTAGCACCACCAAGATGACTCCCCCACTCCTTTACATTTTACAAGAGGGACATTTCATTCCCCAAAACCAGCTCCTTCTTACCCCAAGTCCCAAGACTTCGGGGATGTTTGGCCAGGATCCTGCCCCAGGCCACAACTTAGCAGTGCTGGAAAGATAAAGGTGACAGAGAAGGGAAACCCCACAGTTGTCCTTTGGTCCCACTGCCTGGTTTTAATGGCTCTGCCACCTGTGTTCCCACAGGATCAGGGCCCTGTTTGACATGCCAGGGGCTGAAAAGTGCAAAACCAAACCCCACTGTCTGAAACACACATGCTTGCTTTGCTTTGGAAAGAAAACAAGAGAAAAAAGCAGGAGATGCAGCTGGTTTCCAGGCTGGCTGCCTGCATTTGTTCATGCCCTAGAAAAAAGCAACCCAAACTGCATGAGACAAAGTGCAAAGCATCATCTGTGCTTCTCTTTCTGCTGGACCCCTCTGTTTCAGTGGACATCTCTGAAACTATCAAAAAGTTCAGCCCTAACATTGTTTTACTGATCCTGAAATCTCTTACAGAACTCTTTTCCAGCAGTGGTTCCCAGGGCTATGCCCTCCTGTTCCCCTCTTTCGAGGGAAGTTTCAGACCCCCACTGATGTGGGGAAAGAATTTGATGATTTAGATAACCTCAGAACAAGTGAAGAGATTTGACTGCTCAAATCCAGCCAGTGGGTGATTTCTGAGCTGTGAGGTTCAAGGCCAGGTTGGACAGGGCTTGGAGCACCCTGGGATAGTGGAAGGTGCCCCTGCCCGTGGCAAGGGTGGAATGAGATGGGCTTTAAGGTCCCTTCCAAGCCAACACCAAACCATTCTGTGACCTTCCCACATCACCTTGGCCAGGGAAAAAACTGTTGCATTGTCCCTGCTTTTCCAGCCCTCTTGGATTGCTGTCAAGGAAAGTCCCCCCTCACTGGGTCATCCCCAACTCCCCATCCCAGCTCAGTGTGAAGGACAGTGCCTGGGGGCTGGTGCCATCGTGTGGATACAGCTGCAATGAAGAGGAGCAGGAGGAGGAGGAGGAGAGGTGGGAGGCAGAACGCTGGGAAAAGGACAAATCCGGCATTGTCCAAGTCCAGATCTAAACCAGGTTCCCTCCTAGAGACACCAGTGGGTTTAAGTGCTGCTTCCTCCAGCAGGTGAATAAATAAATCAGGGAAAAGGATGCAGCACCTCCAACCAAGAGCATCTCCTGGTGCCACAGCAGAGCCCAGAGGGAGTTTTCCCTAAGGAAAGCAGCAGTGGCTGAGATTTACATCCCTGCAAAGGGCCCAGAAGCTGAAACCACTATACCTTGCTCTGCTTTCCTGCTGGAAACAGGGCAGGAACACAATCCATGCATGTGTCATCCCCTCCAGGGTCTCCAGGACTGCCTGGCTGACCAACACGAACACACCCTTGTACCTGGAGGACAATCAGGCTGTGGATTTTGGCCTCTGTCAGAGGGTGAATTCTGCACTCTGGATTTGCATCCTTTCCTGGAAGTCACAGTCCCCAACCTACAACTCTCTTGCCAAACTGAGGAGCAATCCCAGCCCAGGATAAAAATAAAGGGTCCAGGGGGCCGTGCCACTCTGGGGTCAGCTGACACAGTGGATGTGCAATCAGGCACTTTGTGTCATTTTTCCACTGCCTTTCACAGCCTGGAGCTGAAGCGGAGCCAAATGACAAGCAGGGGGGAGAACGGATCAGGAGCCTGGGGTTTCCTTTGGAGGGTCAAAATCCCAAGCCAAGCCCTGCTGGCTGGGATGTTCCCGTTATCCCACAGAGTGGTGCACTGAACTCCAGTGGGCTCCTTCCCAAACCCCATCAGCTGTGATGGAGAGCAACCTGCCCTGACTACTTCAGATACATGGATGTGAGGATGAGCCTGGTCCCACAGAAAGGGCAGGAATTTCCTGAGGGCCCTGGCCAGGTGCTGCCCAGCCTCCCTCCCTCCAACTCCCATGCACACTCCAGGCCTGTCCTCCCCCCCACCCCCCCAATCATGTTTTTGGCTCCCCCCAAATTCCGACTGTCGAGGTCTTTGTAGAGCACTTGGCAGAGTGATTTCCTCTCGAAATCCTGCTGGCTCTGCCAGGATGGCTCTGGATCTTGGCTCTGGAAGAGGCACAAGGAATACACCGGGTCTTATATAACCACGAGCCCTCAGTGGCTCTGTGCTGGCTGTCATGGGGTAGGAGCACCTTCAGGGGCAGGTGGGATCCCCTGGATCCCTTGTGATCCATCAGGGCACATCCATTCTCAGCGAGCTGGCACCCTGTCCCAGCCAGGTTTAGCAGCACCTGCATCCAAAATCAGCAAACGACCCAGCCCCACAGTGCTGTTCCAGATTAAATGGTTCCCATTGTTATTTGGGAAATGGATGAATTTCTCCCATCTGTCTTTGACCTATGAAACGAACATCCCTCAGAACCAAGAGGTTATTGCCAGCGACGGCGTGTTTTCATTTCTGGTCTTTAAGCACATTTCATGGCTTGCCAAGGCTTTTTAGGAGGTTAAAACTCAAGGCCTCGACTCAGCAAAGCTCTTCCAGCATGTGCCAAATAGGATTTAGGTGCACACTTGTGTCTGAGCATATGTTACAGGCCTATGCTGGACTGAGATATTTGCCCAAATTTGTGCCAAAAATCATCTTCATTAGCTCCTCGACTCTCTGGTTCTGGTCCTCGGCTTTACTCACCTACAGGTGAAATTTGGCTTGCAGATGTGCAGCTCATAATCCAGGGAATGCTGCCTGGGGCTTTAGAAAGATGAGAAAGATGTGGAAAGTAGAGGTGGGTGATGCTTTGTTAAAAGCATGTTTTTAAAATCACAACAGATTGCAGAAATTTCATGGAGTGTTTAAAACCAGCAAAATCAGGATAAAAACTTAGGAAGGCATATTTGAAGTGCCTCTAAATGAAAATTGCAACTTAAAAAGAAATTTTACAATATAAACTGCTGTTCAAGTAAAATATTTAATTTCAGACTGACTGAAATACCTCTTTACAAAGAACGTATCTTCTTTCTCTCCTTTTCTTTTTTCAATTTTGGTTTGCCAGAAATTTCCATCATTTCATTTTTCACCCCAAATCATTATTTTGAGTTTTTGGAGCTTTGCTGCTGGAAAAGTCAAGGCTTGTGTGTCTAAGTACACTCTGAGAACTGAAAACAGAGCTGGATAAACGAAGAGGGAAAGCAAAATTCCGACTCTCAAGTTTGTCTTTAAGAACTTGCCATTCATCCAGGAAGAATTCAAGACACCACGGGTATCAAAAGACACGAGGATCTGTACTCCAGTTCCAGGAAACACAAATTTCATCATCTCAAGGAAAAATACCGGATGGCAACCAGCCCCCTCACAGCTTTCAACATTCTTACCTGCACTGCTAAATCCCCAAATCAAGTTTTTTCTGCAGTATGCCTTTTATCTCAGCTGCACTGCCCTCAAATGCAGATTCCAGAGGAAAGGCGATGCTGGATTTTGTGTGAACTAAACCTGAAGGTTTTAGCTCAGCAAGGCATGGGTCAAACAAATTAATTTGGTGAACCTCTCTGTCAGATCTGTCTCATTCTCTCTCTTCTGCCCCATTTCTGGAAGTGTCCCAGACCAGGTTGGACAGGGCTTGGAGCAACCTGGACTAGTGAAAGGTGTCCCTGCCCACCTGAGCTGAGCTTTAAGGTCCCTTCCAACCCAAACCATTTGGGACTCGATGCACAGAGTTCCCATCAGCAAAGCAACCAGAGCTCTTCCTCCCACACAGCTCTTACAGAACAAGGTGACCAACAGAGAGGAGAAAAGTGCTCAAAATCTCTTTTTTTTTCCTTTTTTTTTTTTTTAAATCCTTAAGAAGTTTGTTTAATCCTGAAAGCAATTAAAACTGGGGAGGCTTTAATGGGGAGTTGAAAGCAGCAGTGGGGTGGGTCGCTCGGGGTTTGTTCCTACTGTCAAATGGTGAAACCATCCTGTTATTTAAGATGTCAAAAGCCTGTGAACCAAACAAAACAAAGCTCAAAGTTCCCAACATCCGACCACAGCGACACATTGATGGACACCAGGAAAAGGGCCGCAAGCACAAGACAAACAAACCTCCCTGAGAAGAGCTCTGCCAAATTTAAGGGGAAAAGAGGTTACGAGTTATTTGTGGGAAATGCCGCTAAGAGGGAAGGATAAAAAAGACCAAGAACAAAAAAAAAGGGGAGGAAAGAGCAAAGGGAGAAAGGACTGGGATAGGGCTGTGCCAGTCAGGAGGGATTTGGCCGGATGATGGTTTTACTGCACTGAAATGTGGAAGACACACTTTGATTAATTCTAGGAGACTACCACAAAGTCAGCCTCGCAACTCCCAGGGTGTTAATTATGGAGGAGAGGCAGGCAGTGACTCATGCTGGAAACTCCCCAACTTCGAAGGGGGAAAAGGAAAAAAAAAAAAAAAAAAAAAAGGAATCTCAGTTCTCAGGGAAACACAAAGGTCCCTGGAGCCATGCTGGGAGAGAGACTGGGGACAGCAGAGAAGCAGCCATCGATGGGGGGGACCCTAGGAGGGCTGGCAGAGGAGATGTTCCCAAGGAGGAGAGGGGTGACAGCTGTAGGTGCCTCTCTGGACTTATCCCAGTACCTCCTTGTGCAGGCAGGACAGCGGTTTTCCCATCCCTGGAGGCTGGGATCTGCCATCCCAGCAGAGATGCCCAGGGTTATGCACACAAAAAAGCTGCTGCCAGCTGGTGAAACACTGGGACAGGAGCTCTGGGATCACTCTGTGTGTCTCCACCACCACCTGAACCAGCTGGAGTGTTGGCACCGCAGGCTGGCTCTTGGGTGGAGCCCCCCAGCTCCGGGGCGCCTCAAATCCAGATCTGCTGGACCACAGAGGGCAAAACAAAGTCAGAGCCCCCAGAGTCAGGTCTCAGGTGTCCTGCCCTGTCCCCTCTGCTCAGGGAGTGCTTCGCAAGGAGGAGACACAAGCACAGAGATGTTTGTTCAGCAAGGATCAGCGCCAGCTCCAAGGGAATCTCTTGGGACAACAGCAGGGAAACGGAGGGGGGTCCTTGCCTGATATTTATTATCCCATCTCAGCTCCATTCTCAGCCTCTCATTTTCAACTCTCTGAGTAGCTGACAGCACCAGGAACTGAGGCCAGAGCATCAGATTAACAACATCTTTCTTCTCCAGGCTCTTGGCCACATGTTGGAGTCGGCTCAGCCCACAAACAGAAACAACTCCTCGGAATCTCACAGGCTCGAGACAGAGGTGGGGGAGATGGGGACAACAGGATTAATGCCCTGCAGCCAGCTGTAGTTACATTTTTATTAGTTTCTCTTTTTAAGGAGAGAATTACTTGTTTTGTTTTGGTTTTTGGTTTTTAATTTATTTCTATTTTTTTTTAAAGAAAGGAAGGTGCAGGTTGTGACCCTCATCTCCACCACCCTGGCTCAGCCTGGGATGTGTCACACAGGGTCACATCTCTCTGGCCCTAAGCAGGAACCTGTCTGTGCCCTTCAGATGGCATCAGTGATGAATAAAAAGCCACTGCCCTGCACCACTAAGCTCCTCTCTGCCTCCCTGGCTCCTCCACTGGCTCCACAGCCACTAGAGGGGAGTGGAAGGTAATGAGCTGAGGAATTGGCTGTGTCCTCTTGGAAAGCAGTGGGTTGGAAGGTTCCGTAGCTCTGGGTGTCCACCTCATCCAAAATTCACAGTATCCATGTGAGAAGGCTTTCCCCATAACCCCACGGCCCCAGCAGGATGCTGGAGTAACCTTCAGCAAGGAGGAGCCACGTGGAATGTGAAAATTGTTATCCAGATCCTTTAGGCAAGATGAAAGCACCAGAGGCCCAGGAGAGGATGGGTTCTTTCCCCCAGCAGGGAAAGGAGGCCATCCTTCATTGAGAGCTGTGGGAGGTCATCAACAGCTTTTCCAGTCCCTTAGCTCACCTCTTCCCACTGATATCAAATGGCACAGGCACCACAGAGTTCACGGTGGTCAGTCTTGGCTTTTTCAGGGTCCCAGGTCTTTGTGGTCCCTCATCAGAGGAGACATAAAGCCATGGGGTCACCCAAGAACTCCCGTGGCCATGGGATTCACCAAGAAAGGTTTTCCCCTGAGTACTCCCTTGGGCAGAGCTTGGGCTCCTTGTCCTGTTTTCATTGTAGAAATAAACCAATAAAACGGTTCAAATGAACCCTAAATAAAAGGCTTGGGCTGATTAGAGCAAATTTCCGTGTGGAGGAAACAAGGAGAAGAGGATGAACATTTTCCTTCAGTCTGGAAGCCCTCGAGACGCTTTTTATTTCTGCTCTCCAAATAATTTAGTGTGTGTCCCCGTGTGTCCAAGCCAATCCGAGCACAAGCCACCAAGAAATGCTGGGGATAGTGGAGATGTGCATTATGTACAGGGAATTTAGAGCCAGGCCTGGGACACCAGGAATATTTATGGGTTTGCCACTGAGAAAACCTACATTTTAAATTTTACTGCCCTGAGTGTCCAGCCCACAATGAGGCTATTATTAAAGAACTGCAATATTAAGATATCAACCAAATTTAACAGGTCCTTTTGCAGAAATGTGGTGGGGAGGGAGAGTTATCCCATTCATTTGGTATCCTTGTAGAAATGTGAAACATGGGGGTTTCTCCCAGGAGCATCTTTTTTTGTCCACTAGGGAACAGGTCAACATTTTGCTTGTGTCCATCCATCCATCCATGCCTCCATTCAAGGCTGGACAGAGCACCCTGGGAGAGTGGAAGGTGTCCCTGCCCACAGCAGGGGATGGAACTGGATCAGCTTTAAGGTCCCCTCCAACCCAAACCATCCCCTTAGGTCATTGCAACATTTCATTTATTACCTCCTCCCCGCTCCCAAACAAAACCCGAGGGTTTATCTCCTGGAGGTGATGGCTGGGCTCTATCCTGAGCAGACAGCTTTTCCTTTTATCTCTCCCAGATCTGTCCGAGCAGCTCTGCAGTCCGTCAGCCCCTGGGGTGATCTCACGCCTTGGCACAGCCCCTGCCTGCCTGCCTGCTGCCAGCATGGATCTTGCGAGTGCTCCCGAGGAATTGCACTGCTCCCGGCGGGAATGCGCTGCTTTTCCCCTCCTCCCCTCCGCGGAAACAGCCCATCCTTCATCCTGCATCCCTCGTAGCTCATCCTTCTTCCTTCACGGCTGACGCAGGGAGGGAGGGAGAGGAGGAAATGGAAGCTGAAGGAAGACTGGGGATGGAGAACTGTATCGTGGTTTTGTCCAGGATGACCTCGGTGACTATGGGAAACAAATGGGAAGGAAGGAGCCAGCTGCGTTCTCTGCCAGTCACTTGATTTTTAAGTTTTGGGGTTGGTTTTTTTTTTTTTTTTTCAATCTTATCTTTGGCTCTGCTGGTTGAAAAGGCTTGTCCTTGTTGTGTCACGAGTTCTGCAGAGCACGGGGGCAGCCAACACCCAGCTGTGACCCAGCCCAGCCTGGCAGCCTGGAGCTGGTTGCTTTAGCAGATGAGATTTTAGGGATTGCATCCGTCCACTGGTTTCCTTGTCCCTGCCACCCAGGTAACTCCTGAGCCCTGTTCGACAAGGGCAGCCACAGATGGAATTTCTGAACATCTCATCTGATAGCTCAGGTTGCTCCAAGCCTCATCCAGCCTGTCCTGGAACACTTCCCGGGATCCAGGGGCAGCCACAGCTGCTTGGAGCTGCCATCTCACCCAACCTTTCCTATGCAACAGGGAAAAAAAACCCCAAACCTCTAAGCACCATAAAGGTTTTATTATAAACAAACCTCTGGGAGCATTTTGGGAGCCAGGGTGATTAACATTCCTTAACGAGGAAGGTGGGGGTGCTTGGGGGCAGGGGGAGGGCAGGCACAGCACCCTCCTGAGGGTCCCACCTTCCCACCTAATCCCCCCGTTGCCATCTGGTAGATTTACTGGCCCCACTAACGTGGCTCCCACTGATATAATGAGGAACTGCAGGCTGGGCTGTATTTCCTCATACATTCTGCTTCCCTGCCAGAAAAGTTCAGGACTGGGTCAGATTTTCTATATATTTATGCATATAAAATATATATATTTATATTTTTATATATATATATATATATATCTTCTTTCCAGGTGATTTCCTCCTTTCCCCACCTAAAGACTCATTCACCCTCATATTCACCACCCACCAGGTTTTGTACTGTTGGCCTGAGTTTGGGTTAAAGAAAATAACCCAAGGGCCAAACCCCACATCCATCCCCTCCAGCTGCTGTTTTCTGTGGGTGTCACAGGAGCACTGAGCCTGTCCTCACCTCACTCCCAGCCAGGAAATGCTGATTTAATCAAGCTCAGCCTTGGTTTAAGGGGTTGGAAAGGGAAGGTGGGAGGCTGGGGCTTCAAGCAGCCCTGTCCCTCCTCCCACACCTTCTCAGGGTCATAATCAGAGAGGGATTTGCCCCAGCATCCTAAATCCCTGCCCGCTGAGCTCCTCCAGCTTTGCTGCACCCACCTCAGATCCTCCTTCCTTGGCCATGGCCAAGCTGCCCTGCTCCAGCAAGAGGTCACTGAGCCCCTTCCTTCAGGACAGTAAAACCTCAAATGCATTTCTAGGTGAGTTTTGTGATGAGCAGAATGTTTCTAGGTGAATTTCGTAATGAATAAAGTATTTCTAGTTGAATTTTGTAATGAATTACATGTTTCTAGGTGAATTTTGTAATGAATAAAGGCTCCTGGCACAGGAGGAGCTCTTTCCTCTTGTTTAGCCAGAGCTCTGGCAGGAGTCAGGGGGTGCTGGCACTGCCTCTGCTGCCTGAGGGCTTTAGAATGCCAATTCCAGGCACAGATTTTTGAGGAACGTGCCATCCCCACTGGTTTGGGGTTTCCTGGATCCTTTCCGTGGGACATCCCATTTCATAACCGAGAATTCCCCTTCTGTATGGATTGCAGTCAGGATCTAGGAGGAGGTGGAGCCCATGCACACCTTGGGGGTGAAGGGGGATGTCCCAGGATGCAGGGAGGCCCAGGTGGGCCCCATGAAGCTCATGGGAACAGAGCTCATGGAAAATTTTGGATATTATCCTCTCGGGTTTTTTTTCCCCTGCTCGGAATTAACCATAGCTGCCTGCTGGAGGGAGGCACCCTTCACCCAGTGTTTCCATCAGGAGGGGAAGGGAAGGATTTGTGGTACTCAAAGCACTCCAGCCCCTTCATGAAACAACTTTTTCTTAAGATCTCAGAATCCCAGAATGTTTTGGGTTGGGAGGGATCTTAAACTCATCTCATTCCACCCCTGCCATGGGCAGGGACACCTTCCACTATCCCAGGTTGCTCCAAGCCCTGTCCAACCTGGCCTTGGACACTTCCAGGGATGGGGAAAGTCCATTGGGAGCCTTTGCCTTCCCAAACCCCACCCCTGAAGCAGCCGCACACCTTCTCACAAGAGGCTGCCTTTCTAAGCTGCCTTTTTCCCACAATTTTAGGGTTTTATGGCCAGCATTCCTCATTTTCCATGTCATTAATCTCCACAGGCCCTGGCTCCAAGCAGGCAGGAAGCCAAACGCTGCCAGACAGGTTCCAAGCGAAATCGAAGTTGTCTGGAAAAGAAGAAAATCCAACTAAAAGTTGGGAAAGCACTTGAGCCTCAAATTGACTCTCCCCAGCCACCCAGCAGGACAAGTGTGATGCTGCTCAGCCAACAGATGGATTTGGTGGCAGCCAGGGTGTCTTTTCCCATTCCATTTGACTTCCAGCAACCAGCCAAAATGCTACGTGTTCCTTTGAGCTCTCAGATTTGATTGTGCCCAAGGGGGGGGGGAGGGGGGGGGGGGGGGGGACACGGGAAAACACCCAACCCAAAGCAAATCTGGGAGACTATTTTTATGTTTTGTTAGGAAGATGTGGCTTTGAGAGCTGCTCCTGAGTGCTGTCAGCCAGTACATCTTTCAGAGCATTTTTGCTATGAGTTCTCATTTCCTCATTTTGGAAGTTGCTCTTCTGTGAGTCTTCAAGTCACAAAGTCAAGAATGTCACAGGCAAAACCTCATTCAGGAAGGGCAAGGGGGAAGAGCAAAAACTCACCTGGAAGTCTCCAGAAATACCTTTAATCCTCCTGCAGCTTGCCCACATGGTTCAGCTCTGCTCAGGAGGACCAGAGAATCCCAGAATGGGATTCCCTTCAGTCCCTCAGGGAAGGCTTAGGTTGGATATTGGGGAAAATCTCTTCCTTGAAAGGGAGGCCAGGGCCTGGCACAGCTGACAAGGGCAGTGGTGGAGTCCCCATCCCTGGAGGGATTTAAAAGCCCTGTGGATGTGGTGTTTGGGGACGTGGGTCAGTGGTGGGGTTGGCAGTGCTGGGGAATGGTTGGACTCTGTGGTCTGGGAGGGCTTTTCCAACCAAAGTGATTCCGCGATAAATCCAAAGCACCGCATTTTCCGACTGAGGGGAGGTTGGGAGCTGGCAAGCTCTGTGGTTTTGTGTCACTTCCCTGCTTCCAGACAAAATTCCAGCATGGAATTCTGCACCAGGAAGAACTGGCTAAGCAGCCCAGCAGCATGGGCATGGTGAGCCAGGATCCTTGGGAATGAGGGCATGATCCAGCTGTCTCCCAGAGCGGGTCTGAGACGCGCTTTGGAGGAGCCCTGATGGAATCTGCGGGCACTTCCCTGCCCTGCTTGGATTCCTCTTCCCTCCATCCCCCTCCAAGCCTCACCACAGCAGAGCTGGAAAGCAGCCCTGGATGTTCAAGCCCTCAGTCCTGCCTTTCTCGCCTCACAAAGGGAACCGAGAGGAACTGTTTTGGAATAACAGTGCAAATCGAATTTCCCGTCGCAGATAAAGGGGAGAGAGGTCAAATATGAGAAGGCTTTAGATGAAAGAGGAATTAGCCTGCAGCCTGCCCGGAATAACTCAATTCCAGTCTCATTTTCAGCACTCCCAGGACCTGGCACAGGACAGGGCCCTGCCAAAGCCCAGCAGATAAACCCAGCCAAGGCAATTTGTTATCCCCAAAATGGAGCCGCTTCACCAACTACAGGCTAAGCATCCTTGGTCCCCTAAAATGCTGGGAAGCATCCCAGCAAGTCAGGGGCCGCCATCCATCAGTCCAGAGGGATCAGGCAGCCCTGATCAGCTTCCAGACAGAGCTGCAGGAAGGCACTCTGCGGTTGGGGTGTGCAGATATTCCGCAGCCGCCTCCTCCTCCTCCTCCTCCTCCTCCTCCTGCTCCTAAGCGGCATCTCCTGGAGGCGGTGTTGGGCGCCCCAGCCAGTGGACATTCCCTAAAAACAGCTGGGGGGTTGCAGCCCCTCTTCCCTTGGCAGGAGCTTGGGATGGGCTCGGGATGCTCCCAACGAGGTTGTCCCCCGTCTCCATTTCAGCTTCCCTGCCTTGCAGAGCCAGAGTTCACTCCACCTTTCCCAAAACCGCATTTCATCCCTCTCGGTCCCGGTTTTCCTCTTGCTGGGGCGCAGCACAGAAGGATTTGGGAACAGCCCCGAGGCAGCGCTGCCAGGGCTGGGCTGGGCTCAACCGGGGACCCTCAGCAGCGCCGGGACCTCCTCCTGGATAAATCGGCTCCAGAAATTCGTCGCTCACCACCGGGTGAACCCAGCCGGCTCAAAGGTGGCTGCTAAGCCCGAGCTGACTGCATTATCCACGGGGATGGAGTGGGGGATTGCGGGAATTGCTCTCTGCTAGTGGGGAAGGAGGGATTTTTATTTTTTTAATATTTTTTCCCCCTCTCAGACTCAAACGTAATTGAAGAGTGGAATTCTGAAAGCTTGCTCGAGGACTCTGGGTATTTAATCGCCTTTAAAGCCCAGGAATTGCTCCCCATTCCCTTCCTGATTTAATGGGAAACAGCTTTCTTGTTCCTGCAGGCGCTCTGAAGCTGCTGACCATTGGATAATTGTGCCTTGATATAGCACAAATGCACAATTCTGTCCACACCCTCATCCTTCTAAATACAGTAAATCCCCCCCCCCCCCCTTTTTTTTTTTTTTTTTCCTTTAATAGCACTGAATTTGAAGAAGGAATCCCTGGCCGCAGCAGGTGACTGGAACAAGATGATCTTTAAAATCCCTTTCTGTGATTCTGTGATTCCAAACCTTCCCCCCTCGTGGCAGGGGAATAAATTAATTAAAAAGTAGATGAAAAAGACTCAAAAGAAATCAGATAAAGGGCACCTGTCCGTGGCTAGTGCACACTGATGCTCTGGCTGTGCGATCCAATCTACACAGGAAATGTTTTCCCCACTTCTGTTGTGCTGCAGTGAGATTTTGGGGTGGGTTTTATTTCAACCCCAAACATTTCCTTCTGCTACTGAACCATTTAATTCCCTGTAAATGTGGGCAGAGGTTTGCTTTTCCCTTGTGGGCATCCAGAAGACACCTGGCCCCTCTGTGTGTCCCCCAATCAGGAGTCCTTTCCCTCAGAGCTTATAATTAGGTTGGGATTTGCTCTGTTCCTGCTGAAGCCTTCCATTATCCCTGGAATGGGAACATATTCCCCATCCTCAGCAGGAACTGCCATTGCCAGCTTGTGCTGCTAGAGAAAAGGCAGACTGTGCCTTCTCCACAGCCCAGAGAGCTGAGGTTTTTACCACAATTCTTAAAATATATTCTCTGACGCTCTGTGAACAGCCTTGGTTTTTCAAGCTCCTCCAGAGCTGCTCCAGCCCCTCCATGTCCCTCTTGCCATGAACTTTCTCCTGCCTCAGCCCAGCTTCAGCCTTTTCTCCCATACCCAGACAGAAAGCTCTTAAAGTCCTGGATGTGACCCTGTTATTGCACCTTTCCATCAATGATCACAGGATTATTTTCCTCCAGGGAAACGGTGTGAAACACCTCCCAGCCTCTCCCTGCCAGGAGCTCCCCATCCTTTTGATATCCCCTGGAATTTCACCCCACAGGCTATTTTTCCTAGCATTTTCTCCATCCCAGGGCAACTTTGCAGGTTACACCAACATATCCCATCTGGGCAGGGACAACAAATGAACCCTCAGGTCCCTGAGTGAGCTTCAGAGAATTCCCTAAGAGATCAACCCAGTCCTAGGAGAAAGCTACTCCACACAGATCCAAATCCCATCATAAATCCAGGATGTTTTGCTGGCACAGAGTGAACTCCTGTCCCTCATTGAACATTTAATATTGGACCCTCTTCTTCCCCCTGCAGTGCTCCCACTGCCACAGGTACTCATCTAAAGGACAAAGCCTTGACTTGCTGCCCAGAGGGAGAAACTGCCTCTTCCTCCATCAGAAATATTTGGAAAACAAGTGAAATTAAGAAAATTAAAGCCAGTGAGAGCCGTGGGCAGGGTGTGCCAGTGCCGGGTTGGGCATTCATCCCTCACACTCAGCCATGACCACGCATCGGAGGAGCCATGAGGGATTTTGGAGTCACCTCAAAAATCCTGTTGGATCCTATTCACTGCAGAACTATTTCTTTGGGATTAACAGATCTCTGGCTGTAAAAATTCCTGTGGCCAAAGCAGCAGGTGCCACAGAACTGAGCTCAACCCTCCCCTCAGGTTTATGTCCCTGAGCCCACGGGGAGCTCAGAGCATTCCAGGTGAGATGATGAACTCAACTGGTTTTTTGCAGGCACTTGTCAACATGCACCTGGGAGCCACAAGGAAACTGGGAAACTCCAGGAACTTTTCTGTGAACACCCCAAAGTAGATAAATCGGGTGTATTTTGCCCAAAAGAACACTCTGGCACCAAGACCCCCTTCCACGACCCACCAAGACCCCAGCATATAAAACATCCCATCCCTGCAAAGGAAGGAAAGAAGATCAGCAGCAGAAACCCGGGTGGTACTATAATTAACTTTTTTCTTTTATTTACACCACAAGAATAACAAGTTGTCATAATGTGGTACAAAATACTGGACTCCTAATAAAGTTGAAATTGAAGTCGGTACTGTCAGAGAAAGACACCATTGGCCAGTTTAAAAAAAAAAAAAAAAGAAAAAAGAAAATAAAGAGAAAAGAGAAAATTAAAGTAAAAATAAAATAAAAACAAAGAAAGAAAAAACCAAGAATGAGGAAAACATTCCAACTCCACCAACTCAAAAGAAAGGACCATCGGAAAATTGAGCACAAAGAATGCTACCACCACTGAAAGTAGGGTCCATACAAGAAGAGTGAAATTGTGTCTAAATTACAGCGTAAACCGGTAGCTGCTACCAATGGTGACGTCATACTGAGCATGTATAGGTATAAAGTAGAATATAATATAGTTACAACTTTTTGATACTACATATCTGTAATAAGCTCTCGGGTGAATAATGTTTCAACCCCTTCCCCCCCTCCCCACCCCCACTTTTATATATATATTATATATATAAGTTTGTCATCCTCATAAATTGGAAAATAGCGCCTCCACTATGGAGCACAGAAAAAGTGTTAATTTATTTTCTTTCAATAGGATACTTTTTTTTTTTCTTTTTCATCATCAATATCAAAGACAAAGTGAAGATGAGCTGTGAACGAGCCCAACTTCATGACAATGAAGAAACACGTTTTGCCTTTCGCTGTAAAGTCTCGTTTTTAAACCACAGTGTTGCACAGTACACGACTGCTTAAAGTGAAACCGAGCAATAATACATCATGTAAAAGTAATTTCTTAAAAAAGTTAACGCAGCTGTGCTGAAGAGTTAACTCTTTAAAGTCCTCCTCATCCATCCATCCGACCGTCCGGCTCCTCGGAATGAACGACTCCATGTGTTGACACAAGGGTTGCATCCAACCTCCCCACCCAGCCGAGAAATCAAAGCAAAAAACACCAACCCAAAGGAAAATAATAATAATAACAATAATAATATTAATAATAATGACACAGGCAGTTTACTTGGTGTGTTCGGTGTAGTTTCCCTAAAAACACTGTTTCCACATAAATACAATAAACTCTATTATTGGTAAGTCACAAGTGCTAGATAAACGTCTTAATTTTTTCTCTTTTCTTCTTAAAATGACAAATGTTTAAGTAGTCCTTTTTGTTTTTTTTAATTTATTTACTCTTTCTAACAATAAAAAGCACAATTTCTTCTTATTAAGTTCAGTAAGACTCAAAAAACCAAAAAAAAAACCAACCAAAAAAAAAAAGAATTCCCACTCTCCTTCCTTGGTGTGTAGCTGTGTGGCTGAGTGAGTGTGTGTGACAACAACATCCCAACCTTTAGTCTCCGCAAATGCCACGAAAGGAAAAAAACCCAACAATATATAAAACAAAACAGAACAAAACAAAACAAAAACCAACCCAAAGAAACCCCAAACCACCTCTTACTTTTTTTTGTTTGTTTTTGTTTGTTTTTTTTGTTATCGTTTTCAAAGCTGCCAAGTTTGGCGTGCAAAATCTGTATACAATATAAAGACATGCCAACCTTACAGACCATGCAACCTCAAGGTGTAGGAAACTTAAAAAAATATATTCATATATATTTATATATATATTTATATATATCAATGCCCGTAAAAGAACGTGGGCCCAAAAAAGTTTACAAAAGGAAGAATGGAATGAATACATGACCATGACTAATAAAAAAAAGGAATGTTTTGTATTGAAAGTAAAAAAAAAAAAAACAACAAACCAACAAAAAACCAAAAAATAACGCAACAAAACCCCCCCAATGGTTACTTGTGTACTGCAAACTGGGCCTCACTTCACTGTAAAGAGGATTGAAAGATGTTCCTTTTCTTCCTAAGCAGGTACAAAGGATGCCCTGGGCAGCACGTGCTGGGATATGGGAGCATCCTGGGCTCCCACCCTGCTGGCACGGCCGCCCCGTGGCAAAGTCATCTGAAATGAAGAAGCTTTAATGGCTCAAAAAGGTGAAAAAAACCCCCAGAGCGCCTCAAAACGAGGGCTCCCTCCCCTCTTTCCGTGCCTGAACTGGCCCTGGAAAGCATCCCCGGGGAAGAGCAACCCCAGGGAAGGTCACAGCCCAGGGAAGAGCATTCCCAGGGAAAAGGGGGATGCTGTGAAACAAATCCACTTGGCCAGGAGTTTGGAGGAGACAAGCTCTGTCGTCTTGGGAAAAATCTTCCCATCCTGGCAAAAAAGCTGAGGGAAAGGAAGGGAGGAAGGGAGGAAGGGAGGAAGGGAGGAAGGGAGGAAGGGAGGAAGGGAGGAAGGAAGGAAGGAAGGAAGGAAGGAAGGAAGGAAGGAAGGAAGGTGGCACCCCAACAAGCTCCTCTAGATTTTCCAAAGGAACTGGCTCAGCACGGTCGGTCAGCGGCTCCCAGGAACACAAAAAGGAAGGAAAAAGCTTTGCCACGACCGGGAGGAGAAATGTCAAAAACCTTCCGGGGAAGAGCTGACAAGACAAAGGGAGGTGTAAACACGGGCACTGCCCACGGCACAGGGCGCAAAAACCCCACGTCAGTCACCAAATTCGGCAGCTGGATGGGTCTGAGATCACAGCAGCAGCGTGGTCGGATGGAAGAAAACCCCAAACCACAACATCCCCAGGTACGCGGTGCTCTCACGCAGGGGGATTTTTAGGATATGCCGAGGACGGGCCTTGCCACCGGGGCTCTTTGGGGTTTTAGTACGTACTTGGGTTTGCACAACTTAAATACTGTAGTGTCTGGTTTTGAAACTGTGCTAGAAATCGAGGAAGGAAACAAAAGCCTCCAGCATGGGGTCACGCTTCCGATGCCTCCCACCAGCGAGTCCTGAACGGAACGAAAGAAGCTGCTTTGAGAACTGGAAAGAAGAGAAGTTACTGGAAGCAACCCCACCAGTCACTGTGGGAGCAGGATAAAAGAAGGAAGGGTGATTAAGGAGAAGCTGTGCTGGGAAGAGGGATGTGCTGTCCTACACTGCTGGAGGGAGGCATGAGGGCAGCGCTGTCTCCGCGAAGGCACCCCACTCTCCGTGACAGGGCTCGCGGCCTCTCCCACCCGGAATTCCCAGGAGGCAATGACCTCCTCGGGGTGGGGGGTGAAAAAAAATGCTTCCAAAACCCCTCCCAGTGCCAGAAGAGGGGAGAAAAAGAGGGAGAGAGGAGGTGGGGAGTTTGCGGGCGTGTCCGGCGGAGAGAAAACGCCGGCGGTCCCGGAGTGTCCAAGGAGCCTTCCCGACGGCAAGGCAGCGCCAGGAGCCGCGGGCCGGACAAAGGCGTCGCCCACTGAATGCTACCAGGTAAGAAAATTCCTTATTTTCTTTACATAGCTACTACAAGAGAGCTGAGGAAATATACAGTCAGCGGAATCAGTACAACAAAAGAGCCCATCGTGGTCCCTCCTCCTCCTGGGTAAAACGCACCCTTTCCCAGAAAAAAAACAAACTCGGTTCCTTACACCTTGCAGAAAGCTGCTCACTGTACAAAAGAGTTGAGGAAAAAGAGAGAAAACAATAGAGAAAATAAAATTTTGGGAAAAAAAAAAAAAAAGAATAAAAAAAAAGGAAAATCCATGTATTATAAGCAAGAAACGAGGGAGGAAGAAAGGAAGAAAGGTTTAGATGCTATTGCCGTTCGGAAAGGAAACCTGCCAAATGGAAAAGAAATGTCAGAGTCACACAAACAAGGCTTCCGGAGGGTTTTGGGAAATATCCATATAAAAATTAACAGCAAATCCAGCGTCTTTGCTATAAAAAACTTTTTTTTTCTCGTTTTTGTTAGAAAAGGATCACAACTAAAAACCTTAAATTAAAATACAAATGTTTAGGGTAGTTGCCCAGTGGCTAAAGTGTTGGCTTTCTGAAAAACTTCCCAACCTGTCACCTGAAAAGTCGTCAATTTTCAACCTGGTTCCTTTTCCAAAAGCACCTTTGACATTCCAATTCCCAAATCTGTCCCTAGGGATCTTCCAATGGCTACTGTTAGAGTATGCATTTATTACATATATTTTTTTTTCTTTTTTCTACAAATGCATCATAAATATTTTTCTCAATAATTCATAGGAATCCGGTTTCTAAGCTTGGAATACATTTGGAATATACATTATACACATATATATATTTATACCTAACAATTTAAGCAATATCTCATGCTAGTTGCTTTTAATAAAAAGCATTCCAGTCTTAAAACCTGCATTTGTGTCTAATACATGCTTTGACAACCAAATTGATAAATTCAATTACTAGATAATGTAGAAGAGAGAGAAAACATTTGAAAATTGGTTGCTAAAAATGGTTGAATTTCAAAGACCCAACAGTATTTGCCACTTTTTTGGCAACTACCTTAATTTTTTTCCTTTTTTTTTTTTTTCCTTTTTTTTTTTTTTTTTTGTTCTCTGAAACAGCAATGAAAGAAAACAAAATAAATTCAAACTTGTCAACAGTTTTTGGAGACGCTCTGTTCAGCTGATGCCTGCTCCCCACCATCATGCCAGCACAAGCCAAAAAGTCTTCCTTCCTGATGGCAGTCCTTGGCTTTCCCAACCAGAGGAAAAATATTCAGGAACTGCTGTGTTCTTTGTGGTTTTGTGTTTTTGTTTGTTTGTTTTTTGTTTTTTTATATTAATTTTTACTTAAGGCATTGTTCCTCAAACTTCAGAAAATCCAGCTGCACCAAATCCATCAATTAAAAAAAAAGGCACAAACTCATCTTCAGATGGCTTTGGAGACAATAAAGCCGACTCCATCTGGGCTACCGTTCCCCCCCTTCTGCTTCCCTTTCTTTAGGTGTCAGATGAGTCCCTCATTCCCTGTCCCTCCCCGTTAAAAATTCACCATCATCTCCCAACGTTCCCGTTCCGACAAGAGCTGTCGTTGACTCACAGGCAGGCAAGAGCCATTTCCAAATATCTAAGAAATGAAAGTACACGATGGGTTGAGTGGTTCAAGCGGAGATTGCTCAGTTGTGGGTAATCAACTTTATAAGCACCAGTTCTACATTAAGGTTTGTTTGATTTGTGTTGTTGAATCTTTGATTTCTTTATTATTCTCATGTTTTGTTTCTTTTTTGTTTGGCAACTCTGCCAAAGACTTCCTGGGCGTCGTTCCTCTTTCCACTCCCGGTGAGGACCAGAGGAAGAGTGCCCAACTTGTCAGTCCTTTGCTGCTCTTCACCAGCGTTTTTTTTCGGCAAAAAGAGACTCAAAGATGCAGAGAGATTTGTTTTTTTTGTGTTGCTTGCTTTGCTTTACACCTGGCTGTCCTTCCGTGTTCAGGAAATAACCGTGACAGGACGCAGGAGTAACAAGAGAAAGCTTCTTGGCAGAGCTTCAAGACGAAGACGAACAGACAGGAGAACTCCAGCTCGAAGGTGGGTGCTACAGGGGAGGCTCCTCTTCCATGGGTTCGTCCTCAGGTCTGAGGGATTGCACAGCCACGCAGAGTGGGAGAGGAAGGGGAGAGAGAAAAGAGGCTTGGGCATGATGTAGTTGGGCAATTCATGGTGCCAAGTCTCACTCCTTACATTCCCATCACCTTCCCACCCAGCCAGCTGGGATCACCTGGAATTAAACTCGCCACCGTGAAGGGTTTGTGGACAATCTCACTTGGCCAGCATTAACGTTTTCTCCAGCAAAATAACTCCTTTCTGTGGTCCAAAGCCATACTCAGAGGAGAAGGCTCAGGCACAGGGTGCACGCAGAGCTCATGGCTCTGCTGTTCTGCAGCCCAGGAAGCCTTTTGGGAACCCATGGAGGACAGGGGATGTGGGGAACACAGACAGCAGTGGCTGAAAGAAGAGGATTAACCTGCAAGACTGCTCCTCCTGCCTGGGCAGACCTGGAAATGTGATGGGAAACCACTGACCTCTTCTCCGCCGGCTTCACGCCCACCGACAGCGATGCCATGGCCGTCACCGTCTCCGCCTCCTCGTTCTCACACTTCTGGGCCTCCACCAGGGAATACCCCACCGTGGAGGCGAAACGCTGCAGGGAATGCCAGTACTTGCCTGGGGAAGAGGTGGCAACAGAGCCATCAGGGCACCATTCCAACTCCTGCTTCCCCAAACCCATCCGCTGGCTTGGAACTGCCCGGGGAATGCTCATCCAATCCATACTGTCACTTTAAGGGCTCAAGAAATAATTCCTTTTCCACTTCAAACCCCGCAAAGACTTCTAGACCTAAGGACAAATGGGCCTGGAAAAGTCTCTCTACCAAAAAATACAAGAGAGGGAAGGATGCAGTCCAGGTCTGGATCCAGCTGCTGACTATCACGTGCTTTCGGTGGGCAAATCCCCAAAGAATAAAGAAATCCAAGGTGCATTTAGAGCCATTAAAGTTGGAAAAGACCTCCAAGATCACCAACTCTGAACTTCAACTTCCAATGTATTTTTTTTATGTTGGCAGTTTGACACCTTTTTTGAATTGGGAAGAGTACAGGGAAGGTTCCAGAGGAAAATTTCCAAGAATTTCTCCAGGCAAGGTTCAACACAATGATTTTAAACTTCTTGGATAAATAAACCTAAAATATCAACAACTGCCAGCAAAACTCTTAGAATATCCTTGGAAGACACCTACAGGGATCATCGAGTCCAACTCCTGGCCCTGCACGGGACATCCCAAGAATCCCAGCCTGTGCCTGAGAGCCTGCTTCACTTTCTACTCCCAATTAATGGGTGCCACAACCCCCAACAAGACTTGCATTATTCAGAGATGCTTAATTGCTTTGGAAGAGGTAAGAGCACCCTCTAATGGCAGGACAGCCTGTTCTTCACAGAGATTTTAGAGCTTTTAAATTATTGTTTGGTTAACAGCTGGACTGAATCATCCTGAAGGTCTTTTCCAACCTAACCCGATGCTCTGATTCTGTAATTCCCCCTGAAGTGCTAAAGCCTTGCTGGGCATGGCTCCATCCACAGTAACACCAGTTTGTGGCTGCACAAACCCAGTTTAGAGTGCAGTGACCACCAGGAAACCGGGAAACGGGAGCACAGGGCTGGCAGAATGATGGAGAAGCCCAGGGGCAGTCCCTCAGGGAACCAGCTGGGTCAGTGGGGCTGCACTCACTGTGGATCTCGATGACTTTCTCCATGGAATGCACCGCGTTAGCATTTGCTCTCTGCTGGAAAACCTTCTCTGGAAGAGGGTCAAGCTGGAGAGAAAGAGAGAGAGGAACACTAGAGGAACGTTACCACTGAACCCCAGAATGGTTTTGGTGGGAAGGGACAATAAAGCTCATCCCACTCCATCCCCTGTCACAGGAAGGGACACCTCAGCACTACTGGAGGAATGTTTTAGGATTTATTTGATTTCCTTTAGAAAAACCCAAGAAGAGGAGACACCTCTGCCCTCCCAGGTTCTCCACTGATGAATGAATTCATCCCAAACCTCCAAGGAGGGCTGTCCAAAACAAGACACGTTCACTGCTGTCAACTGTGCTGAAAACAGCACTCAAGGCCCAGCCAGGGATGTTCCCCAGCAAAGAACAGTCTGAGTTTAATAGTTAAAAATATCTATGGCAAAGTTTAACTTCTGTTCAAAGCCAAGAGAAGCTGCAGCCAAGACTGCTCTTATGAGCACATGGTAGCCATTCCATAGGTACTTCACAGGATGCTGCATTCCAGATTCAGTAATTACGGATTGCACTTTTTTATTAATTCTCCACTCTAAAAATAGTTCTGCTCCAAACTGGTTTCTGTATGGCTATAAGTGAAGGCAAAAGCAATTCCTGGATAAGTCTTTGAGCTAGAGCTTTCCAAGGCCTCTTGGTTGACACTGAGACAAAGCACGTTCCTGATTCCAGAGCACACTCCTCCTCCTGAAATACCACTCACAAACAGCCTCAGCCTGTGAAAAAGGGAGCAAAAACCTCTGGGCATGAGGCACCTGGGTGTCATCACCTTCTTGCCTGAGGGGCAGAGGCTGGTGCTGCCCATGATGGACTGAGCAGCTCAGCAGGGCAGTGGGAGAGGAATGGTGGCGAACTGGTCTGGACTGCCATGAGCAGACCTTGGAATCATGGAATGCTGGCTGGGTGAAGGCATTTTAAAACTCCTCTTATTCCACCCCTGCCATGGACAGGGACACCTTCTGCTGTCCCAGGTGACTCCAAGCCCCATCCAACCTGGCTTTGGACACTTCCAGGAATCCAGGGGCAGCCACAGCTGTTCTGGGCACCCTGTGCCAGGGCCTGCCCACCCTCACAGGGAGGAATTCCTTCCCAATATCCCCTCTAACCCTGCCCTTTGTGGTTAAAATGGATTAAAACTATTCCCCCTTTTCCGGTCCCATCAGGACCTTGTCCAAAATTCCTGTCCAGCTCTCTTGGAGCCGCTTTAGGCACTGGGAGACTTCTCCCTGGAGCCTTCTCCAGGATGAACAACCCAAACTCTCCCAGCCTGTATCAAAGTCTCTCCCTGCACCAAATCCCACCTCTGATTGTGAGCTTTGCACAGTTCTGCCACCACGGCAGTGCAGGTCCACTGGGGAGGGAGCCCTGTTCCCCTCCCCAGTGCAGTAATCAGCTGCACAGCCCCAGCTGTGGTTTAATTTCCTGGCAGGTTGGAAAGGAGCAGGCTCCTGCACTCGCCCCGTGCTTCTCCTGACGCGGGAGTTTTGATCTCCGCTGCTGGACGCCAATGCTCGGGGGACTGGCACCGTTCCCCTCATTTCCTACCAGCCCCGGTGGAACTCCAGGACTGCTCCTGAGCCAGCCCAGCTCCCTGCAGCCCCTGCAGGCCACAGCTGCCTGTCCATGTGTGTGCAGGCAGGATCCTCTGACACGCTGTAGATCAAACCGCATCAAAGGGCTGCGGCACAGAGCTGCAGCCATTCCCCCTGACTCCCTTGCCTTCAAAAGTTTCGAGGAAAGACCTGGATAAAACGAGCATTTCCTGCTTTCTGATGTGTGGGTAAGCCAGGGAATATTACCCTATCTGCACAGCCCACCTAGGACAAGTGAGAGCAGGTCTGTGTTTAAGTGTCCCTGTAGCCGTGACTAAAATAACTGATGTTTTTTACCTTTTAGGATCAATATTTCCTCTGCTCAATGAAACTACTCAGGCAGCTCACAACACCCAAGGTATCCTGAGTGCTGAGCTCTCCCCACAGCTTTACACTCCCTAACACATCCATCAAGCACTTATTTACTGCATGTGGCTGCAGTCAGCCTCCTGCAACCCCAGGAGCACACTGAGCAGGAGGAATGACATCCTCCGGGCGTTATTCCCACTGCTTCCCTTTCAAAGTGCATCCTGCACCCAAAGCTGGATGGAGCCAGAGGAATTGTTTGTGGTGACCACTTAAAACAGGTGGGTGCTGCAATAAACCTAATCCCAAGAAGGTTTGGCTTACAAGGGACCTTAGAGCTCATCCAGTCCCAATCCCTGCCAGCCACAGGGACACCTTCCACTATCCCAGGTGCCCAGGGCAGCGGTGGAGTCACCATCCCTGCAGGGAATTCAAAGATGTGTAGATGTAGTGTTCCTTCTTTCATCCCACTGACACTAAAAGTTGGGGGAAAAAGGCAGAGAAGATGCAGTATCTAAAGTTTTCTCTGTAGGAAAATACCCTGAGCTCTTCAGAATCCAAAAACTCGCTGTGCTTTTCTGTCTGGCTCTTCTCTTGCAACCACCCCCTCTAACCTTTCTGGACAATTTCTCTGACACAGCCAAGGTTTTTCCTACACAATTAACATGCAGAAAGCAGAAAATGTAACTCCAAGGAAAAAATCCAGCTGCAAACCATGTCAAGCAAGCTGCCCCTCGCAGCAGGCACAGGCTGCAGGACTAGAGAGGGGAGCAAAGAGAAGGGAGGGCTTGCAAAATGAATTCCGAAATTAATTAAAAGAGGGTTTTTTTTCAAAGAGCACAAAGCAAACTATTTGGAGCAAGAACAAACCCCAAAAATCATTCTTAGCTGTTTCCCTCATCACACGGACTGCAAAGCACAGGTGGTTTTTAAGCACAGAACAAACACTCTTTAAAACACCAAGTGTCAGAAGGACACAAAACCATGGCAGAAACTTGGCAGATGGGAGGATGAGATGCCCAAAAGCGAGGAGGGGGGAGGTTTTGGGGGTGCCTGTACCTCGTTTCCCAGCAGGGCAGACACACAAGCCTCTGAGGCATCGCAGATGGCCGTGAGGTCGTGGCCACCCTCGAGGGCCAGCACGACGCGGCCCCCGGCCAGGCCCATCAGCTGCTTCGTCAGGTACCCGAAGCCTGCAAGGAGAGAACAGAGGAAATGCAGGAGAAGGGCAAAGGTGGCGGCTGGAATTGGGCTCCTGGCAGATGATCAAAGAATTAGGGAGAGGAATTACATCATATTAAAAAAGCCAGCGGGAATT
This sequence comes from Certhia americana, assembly GCA_018697195.1. NCBI lineage: Eukaryota > Metazoa > Chordata > Aves > Passeriformes > Certhiidae > Certhia > Certhia americana. The sequence continues at coordinate 36,599,554 of CM031863.1, read as the reverse complement.
TGAAAGGGCCCGGCGCATAACGCGAGCCAGGTTGGGCTTTAACGCGCTCGCTGCGCGATTGCATCCGTGGCTCTCTGGGATGGATCCCTGTGTCCCCTACCAGCACCACCCCAGCTGAGAGCATCACCATCCTACCCTTGCCACCCCTCAGCATCCCAAATGAAAGCCAGCAGCCAACACAGAAGCAGGGAAAGGAGTGGATTTCTGCTGGATGTTGCTCTGGGGGAGGGAGGAGGAAGGGGAATGGGCCCAGTTTGGGTCAGGATAGCAGCAGTGCAGTGCCCCAGAGAGATTTAGGTTTGACATCTCGTTCTCAGCAGATGGCTCTTCCCGTCCATAATATGCTATAAAAATTCCAGGGGCACCCGGCACTTTGATCAGATGACACACAATACATTTCTGCCCCTTTTAAACAAAACAGAACCAAGCGGCGAGGATTTAAAAAACGTGTCCTCAGAGCAACCTTCCCCCTCCAGGAGGAAAAAGAAAAAAATCAAAAAAAATCAAAAAGCCAAACAAAGGAAAAGCAGGGAATTTCCATCCTCCATTCCCACTCCCTGCTTTCTGCTTTGGAGCAACCCCCTTTGCGAGTCAGTAAATTAACAAACTAACAGACAGAGGAAAACATCCACTGCCGAGCCCATAACTGGTTTTGTGAGAGGAGCAGAACATGGCAAATTCAACCAGCAGGTAAACAAGACCTTCCTTTTTTCAAGTGTTTCTGGATATCTCAAGGAACTTGCCTCCTGTAAACCCATTTCACTTTATTCTTATAAAAAGTTTATAGGTTCAGTTCCCTTACGAGGTTTTAAAGTTCACTGTAGAGAACAACTTTCCTGGCTGGAACAAACTCTTAAAAAATAATAATAAAACCCTTTTTGCAAGAAAAGCTATCCTCTGGATTAATTTGAATGAAACAGTGCCATAACTTGGAGGGGTGGATTTCAGCGCATCTCCCAAAAACATCCCAGACCTGAAGCAAGAAGGAGGGTTTGTGAGCTTCTGTAATTAATTTAAAGGTGGAGAGCAGAAATATTCAGCTCAAAATTTTAATAAGGTATCCTGGAGGAAGAAATGGATTTGTAGTAGCAATGAGAGTATGGTATGGCCTTTTTCTGCAATTTTATACTGACGCTGGCATAACTCTCTAATTCAGCAGAGATGTGACTACAAATAAATTACAAAATGTTATATACTGAATATTTCAAAGTTGAAATATGCAATGTTTGAAAAAAAAAAAAATCAGGCTTAAGCCAGTCCAAAATATGCATTATAAGAAGATAAATGCCATGAAAATGCAAAGAAAAAGGATGGAAGTTTTGCCATTGAAATGAAAGATCTGAAATAGACCCTGCAAAGTAAAATCTGGGAATGCTGTCCTTTAATCCCTAGGACAGCAGCAGAAGTCAAGGCCCCACTTACATTTTGCTGACAGATTATATCCTCCGAGGGGTGTGGGATGCCCTTCCACAGCATCGAAACCAGATGACACCAGCACAACGTCTGGGGCAAACTCATTGGCAATGGGCATCACTACTGTCCTGCAACACAAAATATCCACGGCACACACGTTAGGGAGGCTCCTGAGCAAAGGCAGGGGCATTTAAATCCTCTCACCAAACTCTCATTCCACGGCAGCAAAGCTCATCTATTTCTCTACAGAGTGAGAGCCTGGCTGGAAGAACTCCTTGCACTCTCTGGGCTTTCCTCCACCTCGTGCTTTGAGCAGGGAAATGGCTTGTCACCCCTTTTGTTTCCCATTTAGGATCATATACTGATTTACGTACATGGGAATAAGGATAAAATAAGAGGGCATCTGGCACAGGCTGCAGAACTACCTGGGAAACCTCACCCCAAGGCATTATCTCCAAGTCCTCCCTCAAAACATCTCCTCTAGGCATTGTAAAGTGATTCCTTCCTCCCTTGTTGCTTCTCCCACAACAAAAGGCTGGAAGTGTCCCATGGGGCAGAACAGCTTTAGAATGCAAATATCCCACCCAAATCCACCTCTCCCAATGCCAGTTCCTCATCCTCTGATATTCTGTCCACTAAAAAATGGATGGAATTGCTCAGCAACTCCCTCCTATTGACTGTTAAATTTGCATATAAATGAAACAGGGTATCTGGTCCTGTGGTTTCTCACCAAAGGACCTTTCTCCCCTCTGGTTTCTCTCCAAACTCCACAATTTCTCCTCAAACATACACGAGGTTGCAAACATCCCATTCCCCACATCAAGACGCATTTCCCAAATTATGTTTTTTCCATTGTAACTGCACCTACTGAATTCTGGATGTATCCCTAGGGCAACCTGAACTTTAATTTTCCCATTTCCCCATCCTAAGAACAGCCACCAGTTAGGATCACTTTCTACGGCAGGAAGTTATTTCAACCACATCCCAAAGCATAGACCTGTAGATCTTTGCACACACGAGAACCTCACACTTATTGAGTCCAGTCTTTATGTGATGCTCTAAAAACAGAGTCCAGGGGGGGCTGCTCTATGCTGAGATGGCCCAAATGCTATCAGGATGCTCATAAAAGCTCCCAGTTTTTGCCACGAGGATATTAAACAGCCACGAGACATCTGCCAGAGTCAGCAGCTCGTGACATCCAGCTGAGCTTGAGTTTATTTTTAACGGGGCATCAATCTCTGCCAGGCACTGAGCAAACCCAACCCCAACTCTCCACTGCCACCACGAAGCAGGGACAGGCACCCAGATACCAAAAAACCACCAAACCCACACACCTCCAACCTTTATTTTTTCCCCAACTATTTGGCACAGCAACCCCAGAGCCTCTTGCAATCGCTGCTGATCTATGCGTGTAGACACCGAAACCTCTGCGAGGAAAAAAGGGACATAATTTTCCCTTAATCTGCACAAAATCCCAACAAGGAATTTGAATTTTCTCCTCTAATGACGTGATTGCCCCTCTCCATTCTGTCCCTGGGGGAGGATTCCGTGAAGAAGACGAGAGCACAGTTCTGGCTGGTGACTTTACTGTTTGGTGGAACCCACAGAAATTTTTAGGAGAAACCACCTCCCTCCCCAAGGCCTGAAGCAGCAATTCCTAAGCAAGTGCAGAGTCTGAGGGTTTATTTTCCCTGAGCTTTGAAGTGCTGCTGAGCTCCTTCCTTCCTAGCCGAAGGAAAACTGCTCAAATCATCAGATTTATTCCCCCCCCGCCTTGAGTTCTGATGCCGTGGGAGCTGCTAGGATCTCAGTGGAAGTGTGGGATCACCAGAGCCAGCCCAAACCTGCACCCCCAAGGTGTGGGAATGGCCCATCAGCACCGAGCAACCCATGGGATCACGGATCCATGGGATTCACAGCTCATGGAGCACAGAATGGTTGGGAAGGACCTTAAAGACCATCTCATCCCAACCCTTGTCACAGGTGTCCAATCCTGCCAAGCACAGAGGTTCCTGGGGCAGATGGGGACCCTCGGCTGGAGGTGGCTGTGGGTGACAGTGACAGAGTGACCCCTCCAGCACAGCCACACGGCCCCCAGGGCTAACCCTGAACCCTGCTAGGGGCAGTTTTAGGAGAGGAAAAGCCCTTCTCCCAATTCCAGTCCGACACCCAGCATCCCAAAACCACAGCTCCAGCTCTGTTTGATGCTCTCCATGGATGTAAAACTCAATCCAGGAGGGTCAAAGCCAGCACTCCCTCACTTTGCCTTTTTAATTGTAAGAAAAAAATGACAAAAATCCGGTGTGTTTCCGAGATTCCATCTGCGGACAACGTTTTGGACACATCTCATCCAGCTTTTTGCTTTTTAATTTTCCCTTGCCCGCAGATAAAAGCAGCCCCTTCACTCAGATCCACCCCAGTAAAGCCAAATGCTCCAGAGTACACCAGGATTAAACTGCAAACAACCCACTGGCTTTGCTCTGCTGACGGGACTATAAAAAACCCAGAAATTCAAATTATTACCCAGGAGATAAGCAGTTCTGCCTGGAATTGGGTCTTTTAAGGAATGGCTGAGGTGGCTGTAAAGTTATTCACTGAGGAATGAATATTCCTAACACTGAATAGTCATTCAATCCACGTAGAATTTTTAAAAACCAAGGAAACTGAAATTTCCCATATTTCAGAAGCTTGTTTTGATTGCTTAAAATAAATTCATTCCTTTTATTTGCCTGGTTATAGCTGAGCTGAACAGCTCTACACGAGAGCAAACTGATGGCTGTAACCAGCAAAACCTCCCCACTGTGTTCTGCAATCGCTTGGGACAGAGGGGAAAAAAACAAAAAACAATTTCAGATCTATTTTCCAGCAGGCTGAATGAACAATTTTTAGCCTGGCATTAGCCAATTCCCCAATTAAATGCCTAATAAATGACAGGCAGATGAAACAATCCTACAGAGGATTATTTTGGGCTTTAGATGCTCAATTGCAGCGAATAAATTGATGAAATTTAGAAGGCTGAACACTTTTTTTAGAGACTTTTTCCCACTCTTGGCCACATCTATGTTTTATATATATTTTTGTATATGCTATATATACATTTATATGCGTTGTGTATATATGTTATGCATATATTTATGTATCTATTGATATATTTAATGTCATATATATCATGTATATTTCTATATATGTTATGTATATATGGTTTCATACATTTTATATATTTTATATATATAAACTAAAAATGTTATCCACTGCTTCTCAGGCTAACCAGCTTCCCGAAAATTCCGATTTGGCTTCTCCATGGTCATTTTTACTGTGTCCAAAGGGATTAGGAATTTGGAGATGAAATCGGTGTGGGGAGAGCATGAAATTGAAAATACAGCAACAACCGTTCCAGGCAAAACATCATCATCTCTTCCCCCTCCTCCTCACTCCTGAAATGGTGTATGGACCGAGGGAAAAAATCCCAAATCCCCCCCAAAATTGGTTCCTGAACTTGTTTAATGCTTTTTAAAAGCTGCAGGAGGAGGGGGAAGCGCAGCCCTGGCTTTTTCCTTCTGGTTGAGGTATTTTAAATAAAATTGAACGTGGAATCGAGCTGTACATGGAATTATGGCTGTGGAGGAGACCTCGGGACAGCAGAAAAAATTCTCAGACACAACACAACTGCTTCCTGCAGGAAAACTTCCCTGCAGTAAATTCAGAGGGAAAACTCCTGCGGATAAAACATTTTTAATTTCACTAATTGCTGTTCCCATGTAATAAGGAACCAGCCGGAGCCTTCCTGCAGGTCTCTTAGCCAGATTTGCACCTGGATCAGGAGGATTGAGAGAGGCAAACAGGATTTCTGCTCATGGAAAATGTTAGGGAGCAACAAATCCTGGTTCAAGAAACCCCTCCGGATTTTACAATGTTTGTTTCTCTAACTGTGGAACAACAATGGAGACACAGGGAACGTTCTGAAGAGTTCAGGACGTCGGGTGCCCTGCATTCCTCCCATTAAACAGACCCCATTTCTGCCTGATCTGTGAAATCTGGGATTGCCCACATGCTCCGGGGGTGATTTCAGTCACAGGATGTGGAGCTAACTCCGGCACAGTCGTGGCTACCACAGGGTGCAGAAGCTCCAGGCTCCCAAAAATCTTCTCAAATCCCTTCTGATAACCACCCCCCCAAAAAACCAAAAACCAAAAGACAGGGCACCCCAAACTGGAGCAGGAGCAGGCAGTGATTTCCAGTGATTGCCAGCCCCAGGTTAGGAAGGTAACAAGTGACAAAGTGCAGGGAAAAGAACATTTTTAATTCTTCTTCCTGCTTCCAATACGTCTCAGTGGCATTAAGGACCATCCAGAGGTCAGGAGAGCTTGGGCACCCAAAGGCTGGGGAAATAATATTTGGGGACAGGATGAAAATCACTGATGTGAGTTCCCATCTCTATTTTGGACGGAGCAAACCCACACTGAAACAGGTTTTCAGCGTGGTGATGAGCGGTCTCACAGGGATTTATTTATTTTCTCATTTCCCTCATTTAGAAGGACAATTATCTCACTTATTTTCATTTCTCAAACACACACACTGGCTCTTCCTGAAATACGACAACAAAAAACCAAGAAGAATGTTGCTTATTCAAATCTGCTCCTTTTACCCAGAAAAAGGACTTTTTTCTCTAAAAACAGCATGTGAAGAGTTAAGGCTTGGGGAAAAAAAAAAAAAAAAAAAAAAAAAGAAAAAGTCTATCAGTATCTTTGCCTAGCTCAAAGGATTTCCACTGATTCCTCTCCAGACTTCAAAGCCTCACAGTTTGGCATTTGGACTGGTTTGAATTAAAGCTCAGTTCTCCACTGCGAGTTTCCAAGTTCATGGTGAAAATGCCTCCTGCTTCTGGAGTTCATTATGGCCAATTTTCTTATCTTTTCTTCATCTTCGGTTTGATCCCCAGCAAATGCAATGTGGCATTCGACGGGGTGGAATAACAAGGTGCTGCCTTGAAGGCATGTATTGTCTCAAGGGGCTAAAGCAAGAAAAGAAGGGGGAAAAAAATAGGATATATGACCCATTCCCTTCACTTTCTAACTCTCAGGGGACTATAAATTGCAAACTTCAAAGCGTTATTTTACATTAAAATCAATAGAAAGATTCAGGGGGTGGGGGTGGGAAGGAGAAATATTTTTCAAAGGAGCTGGTTAAGATTTAAAAAGGTCACTTGATAATGTATTATCATGGCCAAACTTGGCGTAAGATGAAAAAAAAGCTTCTCGTTTAACTTATGTTTAAACTGAAGGTGTGCAGACTCTGGGAGGAGCATCCCTCAGCTCCCCCAAAATAAGGGCTGTGACCAGTTTCAAAGGCTGTTCCCTAAAAAGCTGCAGTGTCCAGCAAGCAGAGCCCAGGAATGGCTGGTAAAGACCTCACTGTGCAGCCCTGAACCTTTTCCAGGAGCCTGGAACCACAATTCATATTTCCTGTCCCCACATCCCCAGCTCCAGGTGCTCTGGCAAACGAAGAGATCCATCCTGGGGACTGCTGGGACAGCCAGGCTTCCACTCTGGTGCAAAATGCTACCTCCCTGGGAGGGGGATGACACAAATGGCAGTGATTTGGTGTCATTTTAAATCGTGTGTGTTCTCTGGTTTTAATGGTACAACAAAGAGGGGGGAAAAAGGCGCTTTTTGCTCAGCCTGACAGGATGTAACGGGGAACAGCAGGAAATAATGCTCCCGGGTTTAAAGCCATTCCATGAAGGTAATATTCCAGAAATTCACACCCCATCTTCTGGCCAGTGTGTGTCTGCCTGAAATTAGGCCAGCAGAGGTGCACTAAACCTGGGGTGAGGACAGAAAACCCCTTCAGATTGTTAAAGGAGAGGCCAGGTGGACCCATGGCACAGAGGAGCCAGGGGGTGGGATAGGACAGTGTCCAAGAAAAATCATGGAACAGTTTGGGTGGGAAGGAGACCTAGAGTTTATCCAATCCAACCCCTGCCATGGGCAGGGACACCTTCCACTACACCTGTCCAGCCTATCCTTAAGACACTTCCAGGGATCCAGGGGCAGCCACAGCTTCCCTGGGCACCCTGTGCCAGGGCCTTTCTTGGATGAATAATATTAAAATTGTAAAGCTTATCAAAAGCGAAACAAGGAGGATGGCACAAGGAGAAAGAAACTCAGTTGAGGTGTAAAATACATTTGTGAGAGGGAAAATTCAGTAGTACCTGAAGGCAGTTAAATATTCCGTGTCTCCCATGGGTGGATCCAGGCCACCAGTAAATGCCATGTTAACATTGAAACCAACTCCTGCTCCTGTGCCAACCTGGAAAAGGGAAATGGGACTCTTAATTAGCAAATCCTGGCAACACATCTTTGCTGTTGCAATGTTCTCCCAGTTGAATTTGGATTTGGATTCAGTAGTGAGGTCCATTAGGCCCTGGTCCCTGAAAGAAGAGGGAAAATAAAGCTTCTCTACACTCGGACATTTATGGGAGCTGAGGACCAGTGGTGCTTGACTGCTGCTCCCCAAAAAAAACACCCCATCATCAACTGCACCCTCCTGATTTTTTTTCAGCAGTGTGCTGCATGTAATACCTTTCCATAATTCTTTTTCAGCTTGATTCAGGAACATATTTTCTATTTCACTACAGCTGCAACTGGAGGAAGAAGTGTATTTTAATCAGAGTGAGCTCCCCCTCTGCTGGAGAAAAATAGGATTCACAAAGAAGGGATTTTGGCTGCTTGAGTGACATGTGGGTGGGAGACGTAAAAACATCCCTCTCCTTACTTGTACTTCAAATGTCCCCATCTGCCCTGTCTGCAAGTACCTGAGATCGGGGAAAACTGAAAAATAAACCAGGGACTTCCAGTTTTTTTCCTTTTTTTTGGGGGGGGCAGGAAGGTCTTTGCATATTAAAAAAAAAAAAAAAAAAAAAGAAAAAAAGAATAAAAAAGTGAAAATTAATGTGTTGGCACAGCTGGATAAGACTGCATGGCTTTTATTGCACATTATTATATCATACTGGTGCAACTATTTTTCTAGAAAAACACAGGAGTGGGTGTTCATCTACCCAGATGGGAAAATAGGAGTGGGTTATTTATCCATTGTTGGCTTAAATCAAACTTGTTTTGTATCCTTTCTTTTATTTAGTTAAAATGACACATCTAAAAATTACTCTTTTTGCAAACCAGATTGCTCAAAAGCAGGAATTAAGCCTGATACAAAGGGCTGCTGTTCATTCACTACAACAGGGTGATGGAGCAGCATCACATCACATTTAAATTTCTGTGGAGGTTGAAATGGAAACATTGATGTTTTCTCAATCAGAAAATGTAAAATTTATAGGGGAAGAAGTTTTCAGTTGTCACCTGGAGAGTCTTGGAGCACTCTGAGTATTCCATAAAATTTCCCTTCCCTAAATCACTCTGAAGGAACCACATTTCCTGCCAGCCCAGAGTGAAATGAAGGATGATGTATCCATCCAGAGGTCAGCTCTCAGCTCCACTGGCCCAGCCTTCCTGCTGCAGGCTCTGAGGACACCACCAGCAAAGGGGGATTTGCTCCAGCAGCATCCATGACTGACCCTCAAATCCCACAAACTTGGGGTGGAGGTGCTGCCTTGGTGGTGAGCAATGCCTGAGCAGGGCCAGGAGGAAGAAGGGGAGATGGAGAAGGGGAGATGGAGAAGGGGAGATGGAGAAG
>CM031863.1:36428826-36590442 GCA_018697195.1 Certhia americana | reverse complement strand
TGGAGAAGGGGAGATGGAGAAGGGGAGATGGAGAAGGGGAGATGGAGGAGGAAAGGTGGAGAAGGAGAGGTGGAGAAGGAGAGGCAGACATGCTCCATGGCTGTGCCAGGAAAATTGAGCGTGGGTGGTGCAGCCATGGACAATCTGTTCCTTCTGCATCTAAGAAACAACTTCTGCTGAGGAAGGGGAAACCCTGACCAGGACATAGAGTGCTGGGACAGCTGGCAGAAGGCTGCTCTGGAACAGGTTGTCCCATAAGGGCTGGAGAGCTTAATTGCAGTGACTCATTTTCTGCCGTCCTGCCAGCTCCGGCCAGGACACGGTGCCTGTGGCTGTCAGATCACACAGACCTGGCGTGTCCTTGGCAGGGGAACACAAAAGCCAGATAAGCTCTGACAAGGTGGCAGGAGCTCCTCTGAGTCCCAGGATTCTGGGATCCATGTGCTCACCTCATCCGGAGCACCGCTGCCTGGGAAGAAGTTGCCATCATCGTAGCGGTGTAGTGAGATATAAAGGACGTTGGGATCATTGTAGAAGGCCTGCTGAGTACCATTCCCGTGGTGGACATCCTGCAGGGACAGGGATCACAGCAGGGAGGTTAATCCTTCAGTAGAAACATGGATTAAAGGCATTAGTTTGGGGTTTGCAGGGGTTTTCTTTGCTGTTGAGCTTTGTTTTCTCCAACCTGGCTGAAGCAGTTTGTGGGGAATGGGAATAACCTGCTTTGCACTCCCAGTTTGAGATGACTCTCCTCGTTTAACACATGTGATAAACACAATCCCAAATGTCTGTCAAATTGAGGACCTCATTTACCTGGAAAGAACTGGATTCACACCAGTCTTGGGGGATGGAGATACTGGCATGTTTGCTGCCCCATGTCTGCATTTTTAGTCTGTCTGTGGGGTGAGCACTGATCCAAATAAAGCTCTGCTGGATCCAGGTTAGACAACACAACCCATGAAAGCTCCCCTACTGAGCTGCTGTGTGGTGCACAAACACGACAGGACAGGTATTCAAAATGCTCCTCTCTGACATGAAAAACACATGGGAAGTGAGGGAAAAAATATCCATCCAGTAGGTCCAAAAGGCAAAATACATGCATGTTAACTGGTGGGTTTAACCCGTGGGTGATTTGTGGCAACAGAACCAAAACTCTTGGTTGATAATCAGTCACTCCAATACCTTCCCAGCCACATAAAATCTATTAAAAAATAAAAATCTACACATTGCACAGCAGAATCCCAAAGAGGATTGCCCCTCCTTCCCTTTCATTTGAAAATTGTGGCCCCTTTAAGAACTTTTCTCTGATTAGAAAACTTTCATTCAATTGAAACCCCAAATTTTGGCTTGCAGACTGGAGGCAAGAAGTTTTCTGTGCCTTACAGAGCTTTGTCTTGCAAGAAGAAACCCACCCAGAATAATTTCTACCTGCCCTCCCAAAGGGAAAGAGGGAGCATTTACTCACCCAGTCCACGATGAGGATTTTGCTCACATTGAGCCTTTGCTGGAGCAGCTTGGCTGCGATTGCCACGGAGTTAAAATAGCAGAAACCCCTGGAGAGGGGAGACAAGAGGAAAAGAGAGGTGTTAATTACAGCTTCCTGTGGTGCCAGTGGATCCATCACCTAGATGGAACACAGGAGGAAGGTATTGCTTTCACTCTTCTTTCCTCCTTGGAAACATGGAAAGGCTTGTGCTGGGAGGGACCTTGAAGCTCATTTTGTTCCATGGGCAGGGATTTCCACTAGATCCATTTCCCACTGGAAGTGCTGAATTCCAGCAGCAGGGTTCCAGGGAAACAGGGAATATCCCACACTTGCCCAAACCCATTGCTGATCCTCGCTAGAAAACATCCCCCTGCAAGCACTAAGCAGGATCTTCCCCTGCTCCAGAAAATCTGTGGAGCTTTGAACACCTCACATATCATCTAGCAATAAACAGAAATTCCAGAGCACTAGCCTAACAGAATTCCTTTGGGATTTCCAGCATGGATCCCCCACCAAAGGAGCCCTGGATGAAGTCAACGAGCCCCATACTCACATGGGTGTGCTCTCCTCTGCATGGTGACCTGGGGGCCGGACAACAGCAAATCCATTCTGCACACAAAAAACAAGGAGAGGAAAAGGTCAGAGGGACAAGGATGGATGCAAGGGATGCAGTCAGGAGCCTTAGTCCTGCTTGGAAGCTCTGGAGTTGCTCTTGAGGGATTCCTCCCAATAACACAATGATTCCTCACAATGTCAGGGTGATGCTTTCCCTCGCTATGGAGGGGGAAAATGTCCTGGAGCTGCTGCATGGCAGAGCCCTGAGCAGAGCCCTGCACAGAGCACAGCTGAGGATTGTTTTCATACCTTCAGTTCTCCTGTGGCCACTTTGAACACCAGCTCGATGACACAGCCCACAGCCAGGCGAGCGGCACCCGACGAGTGGACCTCGTTCCAAATGGTGTCACTGTCAACCTGATGGGGACACACAGGAACCAGGTTAGGAGCAGGGAGGGCAGCCAGGAATCAAAAGACCCCTGTCTTACAAAGACATCACTCACAAGAGGTGACAGGACAAGGGGATCGGATTTAAACTGAAAGGGAGGAGGTTTATTTCAGATACCGGGAAGGAATTGTTCCCTGTGAGGGTGGGCAGGCCCAGGCACAGGGTGCCCAGCTGTGGCTGTCCCTGGACCCCTGGAAGTGTCCCAGGCCAGGCTGGAGCAACCTGGGCTAGCAGAAGATGTCCACGGTAGGGGATGGACTGAAAGGGTCTTTTGGTTGGTCCCTTCCAACCCAAATTTCATGATTCTGTGACTCTGCCACCATGGAATCAGCACTTCTGTTTAACTGCTGCTAATTCCAGATGAAATAAAAAAAGTTTTTGAAATAATTCAGTGATTCTTTAAAATAAAAAAAAAAAAACTCCACAATGAAGACAGATGTTTAGTGTTGGGCATTTAGAAGATGACTGCCCAGGAGTGACAGCAGCTTTGCTGAGGAACCACAAACTCACCCACCCTAACAACAGACCTTCAGCATCCTGTGCTGACAATACAGATTTGCTTCAACACTAAATATTCAACAACAACCCTATTTGCCCCCTGAAAATGTGGAAACAGGCCACAGGCAACACCAGGCACCCTGCAGGCATGCCTGTGTTGCTGTTATTCCAGATCATGTCACCGCAGAAATGGGACATTCCTCACCAGGAAGGATCACCAGCTATTTTTCACATATTACTCTGCCCTGAGAGTATTTATGGAAACAATGGCAAAAGGCAGAGATTGGAAGAAAGAGATCATTTGCTGTGCCTGGCTCACTGAGCAGTGAGGAGACACAAGCGGCCCCACAGAGGACTGATCCACCTCCTTCCCAGCCATGCTGAAGCCGTAATTGGAAGTGATTCCAGCTCTGTGATCGTGGATGGTTTCTGGTAGCATCCCTCCCAAGGATGCTTTGGAGCCACAATAAACTAGGAAAGCACTTGAAGAATACCAAAAAGCCTCTAGGGAATGCCTCTGCATTGTGGGAGAGCCCTGCAGGGACTACTTGTGGCCTCAGGGCTTCTCTGGATCTCTGTAAATTTGGGCAGTAACCTGGGAACAGCAGCAAGATGGAGTCTGAGTTACACATACCAGCTCCAGAAATCCAGGATCAGGATTGCATACATGCAGAAGATGAGACTGACCTAACCAGGTCTTTCCAAAAGCCCCTAAAGAGGTGGGAAGAAGCCCAAGCTGCTTCTCCTCCCTACTGACCAGTGCACTGGTGCTCTGTGAGGGTCCATCTTTGGCCTCCTGTCACTGGATCTGGCCACCCACGAGTGTATCTACACCATCTCTGAGCATATCCAACCCCTCTTCCAGCAAACCTAGCCCATTTTTCTTGGTCTTTGGAAGAAAATACCTCAGGATACCAGCAGGGAAGAGTTTCCCTTCCTGCCTGGACACATCGAGTTCAGGGCTCTTCTCATGGGCCCTCTTCATTCTCTGTGAGGCACCAGGGGAATGGAAATACAAAATACCCAAATTCATGTGTCCTGAGGGGTGAACAGACCATCAGACAGCTGTTGGGGCCAGTTTTTCCTACAAAACAGATCCTTCAGTGCCAGAGCCAAGCACTGCCACGTTCAGGCCCCAGCAGAAACCTGGCTCCTGCCAGAAGCATTCCAGGAAGAATGTCCAAAATGAGACCCAAAGAGTTTTTCCTTCCTCATAATAAAAATTACAATTTCCCTACAAGTATTTCCTTCCTTTAAGGAAAACTTGAGGGTTTTTTATTAATATCCATGATGAGGCTCCTACTCACACTGTAAATTCCTCCTGCTCACACTGTAAACTTTCCTATCCACTTATGTGCAGCTATCTCAGAATTAAATGAGCACCTTACAAAAGATTTCATTATTCTACTATTTAATTTAGCTGAAAATCCACACAGGTAAGAAATCAAGCACCAGGACAGGTAGACACAGGTTGTACCAGAGCTTAAGACCCTGCAAAGTGAAGGAGTTCTGCTCTTCCCTTATGAAGGAAGACACCCCAGTCTCCTCCTGCTCTCAATTAAATAATTCTCACATTCTATTCCTCTGACTCGCTAATTAGACCCTCCTCATTTCCATTCCACAGAATTCCTTTCTGTGCTCTCTGCTCTGCAAGAACTTACTTTGCTTGCACGATTAAAATTGTTGATATGCTCCAATCAAAGCCCTTGCACCCAAAAATAGAATCACCTACTCTGGAGAAGATCAACAACACAAACACTTCTGGAGTTTTTAGAACACGTGCAGAAAAATGACGCAGATCTTCAGATATTTTTAGAATGTGTGCAGCAAAACACTAGACAGGAAAGAAAACAAATTTATCAGCTATCCTAAAATCAAGCCTCCTTTGAGTGTTTTAAAGAACCTGGATGCAAGTGTGCTGGGATGGTCTTGCAGATTTTCGAAGTTTAAACTCCTTTCTCCCAAAACCTTCTTCTAATTATCCTGGATTAGGGAAGGCCGTGGTGTGTGGAAGTGGGATATTGAAAAAGGGGTGTGAGCTGCAGAGGAGCGAAGCTGAGTAAAATTCCCAAGTGACCAGCAGAAATAAATGAGTTTCACTCAGAGCTCACATCTGTTGATTTCAGTGCTTCTGTGCTTTCTTTCTTCCTCTCCTGCTAGAACCAGACGGCTGCAGGATGGAGAAGGCTTGTCAGCCATGGAAAGGCTACTTAGGATAAACCAACGAGGAAAAAGAGTTTCCAAGCACCTGGGAACAAATCTACCCTTCCTCTCCTTGATTTCAAGTCACTGAGACTGACTTTTTAATTTAAAGGGAGAGTTTGAAAAGTGTTATGAGATGAAGGGATTTGCTCTGAACTGTTTTCCTGCTGCTTCATTCCAGGAGCTCCAGGAGCGTTTGGACAACACTCCCAGGGATGCACAGGGTGGGACTGTTGGGGTGTCTGTGCAGAGCCAGGGGATGGATCAATGATCCCTGTGGGTGCTTTCAACTCTGGATATTCTGTAATTCACTCTCTTGCCTGTCCTTGTCTCACTCGTTGTTGAGAACTCATGGCTGCCCAAGCCCCATCCTCTGTCCTGAGGCAGGGTAGTTCTTCAGGGGCTTCTCCCCCCAAAAACTGCCCTGCACCCTTTCCAGACCCATCCTTCCTTTTCATCTACACAACATCCCTGAAGGAAGAGAGCCACACTTGAATGCTTGCAGGAAAAGAACCTGGTTTCAAAGCTTTCCAGTCCATAATTTCACCAACACCTGCAGCTCCTGAATTCCAACCATCAGCCATCATTCCACTTTATCCTGCTCCAGTATAAATCCAAAGGAGGACCCGTCCCACATTATTCTACTGATTTTTTGAATTTTTTTTCCTTTCCTTTTGACTTTATAACATCGTGTTTGCCCTCTGAAAAATGTCTAGTAAATGGGGAATGGCTCCCCACTGAGATAGGGCAGGGTGAGGTGGGGTATTGGAAGGAATTCTTCCCTGTGAGGGCAGGCAGGCCCTGGCACGGGTTCTACTAATGGGATTGCTAAAACACTGCATCAGAGCCAGCAAATATTCAATATTAAGGGTCTGTGGAGACAACCCAACAGCAAGAACCATCTTTACTGGGAGCATATTGGGAATACCAGCGCTGAGACGTTTCCTGCCCTGATTTGGGATTTAATGCAAGACTTCTGGGCCTGTGCTGGGCTCAGACACTGTCTCTACTTGTTACCATTCAGTCTTCATTTGCAAATGATAATTTTTTTGCTTTGAATGGCATGCCTGACTGCAGGGCAGAGTAAATCCAAACCTTTTAAGCTCTGGCCAAAAATTTGCCATGAATTAGGCAACTGCAGCATATTTACAATACAAAATAAAATATCTCCACGAGTGGCGGTACGAATAAACGATGATTATTCTCTTTTTTTTTTTTTTTTTCTGACGGGATAATTTTCAAAGCAGCGATTTTGCAAAGACTCAGGAAGAAAACAATTTTGTTTCATTTCCATAACAGAATCCAGACCTTGAAAATTCAACCTCATGAGCTACAATTATGCAGCAGGACTACCACTGTGAATTTTCAAACACAATGCCTTTTATTGTCTCCTCATTCTTTTCCCCTTCCTGTTCTCCACGATTTTCTGTCCTGTCACCCTCCACAGAAACTCTGGAGCAGAAAGTCTGACTTGAAAGGGAAACTTTTAAGCTTTCAGGCTTCAAAGCAAAACAAGCAAACCTTCAAAACAAGGTATTTGGGGTTTGGGAGGGGGGTTTGGCTTTATGGGAACAAACAACAGCAAAAAGCCTGATTATATGGAAATTTGACAGCTGAAAAGTAATGCTCAGCTTTTCCATGAGGGATGGAGGGGTATTTTAATCACCTCCTGGAGAATCCACGTGGATTATCCTGGAGCTGGAGAATAAAAGATGCCAAATGCTGTTTCATTCCAGGGCAGTGATGCAGCTATTGACAGGAATATGTACATTCTCAAATATTGTCCTATTTTGTGGCCACATTTCCCACCTGCTGTGGGAGGCAGGCAGCTTTGGAGCCCCCAAGGCTGAGGATGGAACAGCTCCACAGCACAAGCACGTCCTGCTTTCCACAGAGACAAAAAAAGCACTTTGGGATGAGAGGGCTGCTTCCAAACGCAGCAATCCCTTCACCACAAAACATCCCTGCCTGGGAAAGGAGGTTTTTCCTCCTGAACATGCCTCTGAGTGTCCCACACTCCTGGGCTCTCTGGAACAACCCCGAAATCCTCGCGCTGCTTTTGAAGAAAGGCACGTGAGGCCGAGGCACCCTGCGCCCCAGGCAGCCCCTGAGCAGCATCTGGCTGCAATTACCCGCCCCATGGAATGCAAAGCAGCAATTTTGGGGACTGAGGGGATCGGGAGAGAACAAACAGGACATTATTTACACATTAAAGGGAGTTACTCACCCCGACACCACCGCAAGGCAGCCTGACAAACATCGACGTTAGGGAACCTGTGGGGGGGGGGGGGTGGACAAGAAATGCGTTCTGTGAGTCAAAAAGTCAGAGGTCACCAGATTCTGGGGCCAATTTTGGGGCAATTCTCCAATCTTTCCGAGCACAGAAACACAGACTGGGGGTTTTCTTCCCATTTTCAGCCAACACACACACACACACATACAGAGAGACACACACAGTGTGCACACTTGGGCTTCTTCAAAAGCTGTCTGTATATCATTTTTAGGCAAGGTTTGGGTGCTGTCTGATGTTTTGAGACTACGCATGAGGAAGATGCCACCAACAATCACTCAGCGTGTCTTCTCAGATGAGCGCTTTAACCCCTTCCCACTGAGGGAGGACAGGAAATCATAAAAACACCCCAATTATCACTCATCTGCAGTTCCTAGATGACTTTGGAGAGCATAGGCTTCATAAAAGGGGAAGACAGAAAAATAAACCAGTGGCAGGCAAAGAAAAAACATGTGTTTTGACTGAAATAGCAAGACCAATAAGGGGAATTTGAGAAAAACGGAAAAAAACCATCTGCAGGGCTAATTTTGGATCTGTAGGAAATGCAACATCACTTTCTGGGCGCATGTGTGAGCAAATTATCCCCTATTCAAAATTCTGGGGGGGGCCCTGAGCAACCTGGTCTGGTGGAAGGTGTTCCTGCCCACGGCACGAGGGTAGAATGGGACGGGCTTCAAGGTCCATTCCCACCCAAACCATTTGGGATTCTGTCACTGAAACAGGAGTTCATGCATCTGGACTCATCTGAGCTCAAACTGAGATGCCCTCTTTGATTAGATGCACATGGAAGTCCTTAGATCATCCTGCCTCAGACCTCCTGTCACATCTCTCACTGCTAATCCACCCATTATTTCCGTATTTATCTTCTTGACAACACTTTATGGCTGCTCCCCACAAATTAAAAGCAGCCTTATTTGCCTAAGTTTCAGCTTGTCCAACAGGCTCCAAGACATATATACATATATATATATGTCCACGGAAAGGTGGGTTTGTATTTTGTATCTTTGACAGGACAGGGGGGAATGGCTTTTAGGTAAAAGAGGGCAGGGCTAGATGGGATATTGGGAAGGAATTGCTCCCTGGGAGAATGGGGAGGCCCTGGCACAGAGTGCCCAGAGCAGCTGTGGCTGCCCCTGGATCCCTGGAAGTGTCCAAGGATAGGGCGTGGAGCACTACCCTGGGCTAGTGAAAGGTGCTCTTGCCCATGACAGGTAGTGGGATGAGATGAGCTTTAAGGTCCTTTCCCTATTTTTCTGGGATTCTGGGATTCTGTGAAGTCACATCCCCCTTTTCATTTGCAAAAGCTTAACAAGAAACATCCCGAATCCTGAAAAGCCTTTTCCCTTTCAGGCTGAGGTTTCTGAGGCTTTTTTTCTTCCTCACAGAGGTATGAAAGGCAAAGAGCTTACACAGAATCATCAGACACCTGCCAAGACACTCAGCCCTAACAAACTCCCGTTTGCATCCCTAAACCTCACACAAAGCTTTATCCTCAGCCTTTAAACCTGCCCTAGACCCACCCTCTAACGTGTTTCAAAGAACCCCACAAAGCCGGTTTGCACATTTAAAAGCCCTTGAAATCCCCAACAGGAGAGGATGGCTGAAGGAAGGAATTTTTCCAGGCTGATCCCCTCTCCACGTGGAGCTTTTCCCTCATATCCTCGCTCAGGTCCTGCCCTGTGGAAGCCATCAGGAGAGAAGGGGGTCATGTGGGCTGGCAGCCAGTGTCACTGTCAGCATCTCCAGGCTAAAATGATGCCAAATGGGCTTAGGAAACTAGGTCTAAGCCCAGTTAAGAGCTGCTGGACATCTTTTCTTGGAGACCCTTGAGGATCCAACCTCTCACAGCTCCGGGGCTTTGCTGCAAGTGTATCCAAAGAGGGAATGCTCTGTACTGGAAAGCCCTCAGGTGTCAGAATTTCTCTTCTCTATAGGATAAACTTGATCTCTAAAAACACTTTAAAATGAGCAATTAAAGCCATGAGCAGCACAAACTACAGGAGCAGAGGCAGAGCAAGGGTTGCTTCTCCTACAGGTTCTTTACAGAAACCATCAGGAATGGTTCAGCAGTTAGGGTGTCCCCCCAAAAATGCTATCCAAATAAACTGAATCTCCAAAGGCATCTGTGGAACTGGTGAGCCAGATCGTGCCTAGAGTCAAGGAGGAAGTGGAAAAGTATCCCAAGGGAATTTTCTCAGATCTCCCAGGGACAATTTACGGAGTTTTCCACTCCAGAGCATATGACATCATAAATTCCTGAAAGTTTAATCCTAAGGGACCTATCATTCAGCTGGAGGTGTCTACTTTGGGGTTCTCTTGGACACTCTGAGCAAAATCTTCCCAGCTCCTTTGCTGCGACCACTACATCGCCAAGGCCATGAAGTCGAACCTCCTTCTACATCATCCAAAGTCAAGCTAATCCCAAAAAAACTTTCTCAATGTCTAGGTTCCAGAACTGGCCTTTTTTTTTCTTTTTTTTCTTTTTTTTTCCCTGATCCCCACATGAGAACTTCCCAAATTGCCCCTCCATCCTGCTGCTGCAAAAAGGCAGGACGTAAAGGGAGGTGATGACTCCATGGAGGTGCTAAAATCCATGTTGCTTTGTTGCTTTGGAGGGTTATCTGAACATCCATCCCTTCGATTTTCTGCTGGGAAAAAAACCATATTTTTGCTATTTTTGTCTGTATTTTACAACAGACACGGCCCTTTTTCAGGAAGATTTGGTCTCCATTGAAAGGGATAAACAATCCCACTCCAGATTAAACAAATTTAAAGGCCCCTGCATCTCTCTTGCTGACAATCCATACAAATCTCTCATTTGTTGTTGCCTGTGCAGCTGGTTGGGGGCTGCAGATCCAAAATCCTTGGGAGGGTGTTCCAGTTCCTTCCCTAGTCATGGATAACTCTCTAACACACAGACTGCCCAAGGATGAAACAAGCTGCCAGAACTATCTTTCCTTCTCAGGAAAACATCCTTTTAGGTTCTGAAGACATCAAAGAAAAGAGGTTTAAGATATCTAGGGTTTAGGGAGCTGCCTGAAGAGAGGGAGATGAATCTTGTGCATTGAGCTGGGAAGAGTCCTCTTGGAGCTGCACAGAGCAAAGATTGAAGGGAGCCCCAGCATCTCACCCAGGGGTCAGGAAGGGGGATTTCCCCTCAGGGAATGTTACCTAGAAGCTTCTTGCTGTCCAGTTTCTGCCTGTTCAGAGGGTTTGTGCCATAGAGCAGTGTGTGGGCTTCTGAGTGAACCGTCTGCAGCTCCTCCAGCGTCGCCTTCCTGCCACGGATGCACTGAAAGGGAAAAGAATAGGGTGGTGAAATCACTGGTGAACTGCTTGACTCTCTTTTCTGTTTCCTTGGCATGCCATCAAGACAGACAGCAAAACACTGAAATGGGTCCTGAGGTAGAAAAGTTCACGTTTTGGGTTAATCCCTTACTCGCGTCATTTATTCGCACGGTGTATAAAGTCATTTTCAGACATGTTCAAGGTAAAGAAGGAGACTTTAAGACAGGTGCTGGCAGGAGGTGGTGAGGATGAAGAAAAGACCAGAGGGAAAAGTGCATCCTGAAATGGTAGGGCAGAGCTTGAAGAAAGCCAGCAGGGCATTAATGAAGAAATTTAGCATTTTGGGAAAAAAAGAAGACTCTGGTAAGGCTGAAAGTCACTGGTGGTCAGGAGGGAAACACAGCTGGAAAGCAGGTGAAGATCAACAACAGCTCCCATCGTGGGAGCAACCTAAAGTACCAAGGTAAGCATGGAAATATGGGAAAATAAATTTTCCTTAAGGAAATCAACAGGAAATTAGGGCCAATAATATTGCCTAGGATCTTACAGTGACGAACTTATACATGTATAAGAGAATATCTGTTACAACCATTGAGGAGGTCAGGCAATTAGCAACGAGGTCTATTTGGTCCCAAATAACCCCAAAATTCGATTAAATGGGCATCCACAGACTGAGACAGGTTTGAAAGGGCTGAACGAGGCCAGGACAGGGACATTTAGGCAACGGCAATGCTGCCACCACGTGGATGTCTTGTCTGATGGCTCAGGAACATTCCCAGCCGGAACTTGACATTGCTGAAATATTTATACTCTGGGATTCAGCCCCCTCAAGTGCTCAAAGAATTGATGAACACACACTTACACCCCTATTTATCACCACTGCTGTGAGCTGGAACTAATAACTACTCGTTAATTTTTATAATTAACCTTCATTCTTTCTGTTGAATAACTGAGCTTTTCTCTCCCTTTGCTTGCTCTGAAAATACTTCCAATAAATCTAATTTAACCTCTTCTGATGGAATGGTGCTCAGAGCCATCCTCCTATCCCTGCTCCTCTTACAGCATGGCTTGACCATTACTTATTAAAGAGCATAAAGAAAGTTATCAAACCACAGAAAAGCTGTCGCTCTACAGGTTTTGCTGGGACAATTGGAGGGATAACAAATGAGAGTGTTGCACCAAATCTTTTCTTTGGCATACCAATACCACCACTAATAATATACAACAACAGCAATAAAAATATTAAATAATAATGCAATAATATTAAAAATACTAATAAAAACCAATGACGTGGCCTTTTCTGGGGTTCCTCTCACCTCACACTTGCCCCGCAGCCCTGTCTCCTGGAGCCTGGACCAGATGCTCTGGATCCTGCCTGCGTGCTCAGGGTGGCTGTTGGTGTTTCCACAGGTGCACTGGTGCTTCAGCATCAACGTGTCGTACACAAGGCCTGCACAGGGGACAAAATTGCTCTCAGGTTAAAAAAAAAAACACCAAAAATTTGCCAGTTACAGGGGAAAAAAACCCACATTTTGCACTTTGCCGTCAACGGTTCTAGGCCAAAATTTTGTGTTCGACCGGGAGCCGTTTCCACAGAGAAGTGAAAACCCAAACCTGCACCCACCATGGGAATCCTCAAGGGAGATGAGAAGGAAATCAGTACCAAGATGTGAAATTAAATGCTTAAATGATTAAATCAGTACCAAGATGTGAAATTAAATACTGCGGAGGAGACACCTGTGTGAGTGCGGAGGTGCAGGCACAGAAATGGGATCTGGGGCTTTTCCCCTGGCTGCCAAAACGCCTCCAGGGCTTGGGATCAAAACCCAGAAGGACCAAGTCGTTGGTGTCAAGGTGTTTCACAAAGCAGTTCATGCTGAAGTCCTTGCACCTCATTATCTGCTAATTAAGGCCATTAGCACCAACTTGAACATCATTATTTGGCGTGGAGGTGTTCAGCCAAATGAGGGGCAGCTAAATCCCCCTGCATTCCCAGGGATTTATGGCATGAGAGAAGAGAAGGAGGCTTTGATTCATGCTCCAGAGTTGCCTGAGTATGATTTTGAAAGGGAAGTTTGGGATTCCATAGCCAATATTGCAATTGGAAGAAAACAGGCAGGTCCTCTCCATTGACAGATCTTTAATTGCTTCTCTCGAGCAAAAGATGTGAAGTCAAATGTTTAAATCCATCTTTCCCTCAGCCAGAAGCTCCAGAAAACAGAATAAAAGTGGTTGGTTTGGGATTCTTTTCCCCAAGAAAAAGGTTTTTTGCTGTATGAAAGTTGGTCCAAGGGCTGGAGCCCGTCTGTTGAGAGGGTGGGGTGTGCTCACCTGGCAAAGAGGAGGCTCCAGGGAGACATCAGAGCCCCTTCCAGTGCCTAAAGCGGCTCCAGGAGAGCTGGAGAGGGACTGGGGACAAGGGATGGAGGGGCAGGACACAGGGAATGGCTTCAAACTGCCGTAGGGCAGGGATAGATGGGATATTGGGATGGAATTGTTCTCTGTGAGGGTGGGGAAGGCCTGGCACAGGGTGCCCAGAGAAGCTGCAGCTGCCCCTGGATCCCTGGAAGTGTCCAAGACCAGGCTGGAAAGGGCACCCTGGGACAGTGGAATGTGTCCCTGCCCATGGCAGAGATTTTAAAACGAGATAACCTTTCAGGTCCTTTCCACCCCAAGGTTTTCCACGATTTCTGTGGAATGAAAAGGTCTTGATGAGAATCCAAAGCTTCTAAAGGCACCAGTGGCAAAAGCCAGTCCCAGCTCCCATGTCCAAGGCTGTGCATTCCAGCTGCCAGGATCCTGGGCGAGCACACCCGTGTCATGGCACGCACAGCTGGATGCACGTTCCCAGCTCAACCACGGACACACAGCACAACCTGGGAGTTCCAAGGGAACCCTGAGAGCAGCTGGAGCTGAGGCTGTGCCCCTGCACGTTCCCAAGCCCGGCTGCAGCTGCAGTCCCACCTCCTAGCTGGGTGTGGGCATGTCCTGCCACCGGGAATCTTGGCTCCCTGCTCTGGCCCCGGCACTCTGCAGCCTCAGGGGAGGTGTCTGGCAGCTCCTTGCTCTGCTGTAGGTGAGTGCAGAGGAAAAAAAACACCCCCCAAAAGCCAAACCACGCTGGGTTCCAAGGGGAGAGCAGAACCCTGGTAACTGGCTGCCCTCGGGTCAGCTGGAGTTCATCTGGAGGAGGTTGTGTTGCAAAGCTCTCTCAAGGTCACCCGTGTTTGATTCACAGCATCAAACACCACCAGGAGCTGCTGCACCAAGGCAAGCTGAATAACTGAACTAGTGCAAAGTCTTAAAGTAAAAGATATTCAGATTGGATTTATGGAAGAAATTCTTTCCTGTGAGGGTGGTGGGGCCCTGACTGTCCCATCCCTGGAAGTGTCCAAGGTCAGGCTGGACAGGGCTTGGAGCAGCCTGGGATACCATGATCCATGGAACTGGATCATCTTCAAGGTCCCTTCCAACCCAAACCACACAAGGAATCTATCCCACTCCAAACCTGGTGTTCCCAGAACCAGGTTCATCAATGGTTTCTCCCTTCCCAAGGGTTCACAGATAACAGCAGTGTCTCAGGGAAGTTCTGTGCTGCAATCACTCATCATTTCTCTTTCCTAGAAACCAGCCCGGCGGAAAAGTGAGCTGTTCCCAGTTCCTTCCTGCGGCTGGGGACACTCAGCTACACTCACACTCACTCACACACACACACACACACAAAGGGAAGATCATCAATTTCACTTCAAAATACAAAACTACACTGGCTGTTACAAGTTAATTGAAGTGGTGCTGGAAGCAAGACTCTTTTCAGACATAAGAACAATCACTTTTAAAGGTCAACACTAAAGCAAAACCAACTGGCTTTTCTTGGCAGAACAAACATATGATCTGAGGTTCAGATAATTATATTGCTCTGCACAGGAGAGAATAAATGCCTTCAACAGAAACGAAAAACCCTTTAATGCAGAACATCAGAATAATTTGTGGACCCATTTTTGCAGGAGATCAGAGACTGGATAATTGGAGCTATGCAAATTAACAGCCTAACCTGAGGATCCTTATTCAAGTGCGTAGAACAGGGCAGGCACGAGTATTCATTAAAGTCACGGGGGCTGATTGAGCTAGAGAGGGCAAGTTCAAGGACCGGCTTTCTGGGAGGAAGGAAAATTAAATGTCATGCTTCGGGACATCAAACTGATTGTTGGAAGGATCCAGGAAGGGCACAGCTTTCACTTTGATGTGGAGTAATGGACATCATGTTTGAGAGCTGCAGTATGTGGCTGTTTCCCCCTCGTACCTTTGAAGTCTCAGGTGTTTGGTCACCGAGAGAGACAGGAAAATAAAATATACATCAGCCCCAGAGCTTCCAGCTGTCTGGAGCTAACTCAGCCAGGGAGAGCACCAGCTTTCTGTATTGCTTCTGTATAATATCCCAAACATGAAAGGGAGGAACAATTCCTTTGTCTGTTGGACAATGACTGATCTCTTAAGGGCCACATTGACATCCAGAGTGATCACGGTTGGCTTAATTAGGGCCATTCAATTAAGTTTGCTTCTTGCAGCCCTCTCACAAAACCATCACACCCAATTCCAGTCCTCATTCTTCTGCCTTAGGATCAGTGTCCAAAGCAGCTACTTACCAGCCAGATGGATTTTCCTCGGGAAAAAGAAGCCTGATGCACTTCAGCACTGCTTGCTTTTGAAAAACACCCAAGACTTTAATTTCCTGCCTTTCAAAGAATAGCTCAATCCCGGTGATTAAGCTCTAGTATCCACCTCCAGAAACACAATCTCCAACGCGCCACCGTGGACAACTCCAACAAAACATGAGGCAATTTAACTCACACACATGCTCAGCAGCTGAAATGCCATTCCTCCCTTTCTCCTGCTTCCATGCCCATGGCAGTGGGATTTTTTTCCCTGCTTCTCCTATGCAGATTAATTAAACCAGACCTAGGACTACTTTTAGGACTAGTATGGAGGTCTTACCTCTATGAGTTGCACTTTAATTTGTGGCAGTGAATGTCTGATTTTATTGTGTTTTTCCTTCTCTATTCACCCAGCATGAATGCAGAGATGGAGAGGAAAAGTCAAGCCCTTGGAATCTTAACCTGGATAAATGCTGTGAAAATGGTATTTTACAGGTGAACTACCTGAAGCATTCTGCACCTCATCACTCTGTGCAGTGCTGGATAAAAGCAGTGTGATATTCCAGCCACTTCTTTAGTTTTTCAAACCCCGCCTCGGAGGGAAATAAATCCTGATACTAGAACAGCATTTTTTCCAAGCAGCACAGCTCTCAAATCTGCACTCATACTGCTGCCTGCAATTTTGAATGAAATTCAGAGGTACAGATCGGAATCAAACATAGATCCTCTGGTAGGAAATGTTATTTATTTTATGTTCAGAGTCTTGCACGTGATTGATTGGGCAGCTTCAATACTGGCAATGGAGGAAGAGGGAAGAAAGAGAAGGAATGAATAATCCCTTCAAGCAGTGCCAGGCTTCCTTGTTTTTAAAGCCCCAGGTTTTGGTGTTAAATGTATTAGAAGCTCAAGTTTCATCTGCTCTGACCCTGAGCCAGGGGATGTTTCCTTGCACCCTTGGCAAAAGCCAAAATCTTTTAATCTCGCCAGAATGGACTGTGCTAGAAATGCAGTTCTGCTGAAATTCTGGGGTTCAACTTTTAACAACATATAGGGACTTTAAAGGGCTGATTTGCAAAACTTGAACCTTTTTCTGAATTTTTCCTGAGCTAACAGCAGATGCTTCCCACCCTGCCTGCAGCCAGGAGCTGAGGAACACTGAACATGCCACTATTACTACACCATCAGGGCCTGAAAATAAACCCGATTCACAGCACTGAGCTGAGTGATGCAAGAAGTGTAGGTTAAAAATGGAATAAAAACGGAAGAGAAATAACACCATGAGTCGCTCTTATTTGGGCGTTGTGGATTATTTTTTCCCCTCCCCTTTTCCTTTTCCCAGGGAACACATCACGCTGCAAACTGCTCATTCACAAAGAGCCTGACATTTGGGGAAGAAGGCGAACTTTGGAATCAGTCCTCATCACCCAGCACAGGGCTTGAGGGGTTGCACGGAAAATCAACTTCCAGCTGTTGCTAAGGGCATTGAAGAGGCAGAGATGATTCTGGAGGAGAAAAGTTGGCTGTCAGGATACAGGAAGAACAATTTAGTGTTTTGCTTTTAATCTTGGTGGGGAGATCACAGAATCCCAGGATGATTTGGGTTGGGAGGGATCTTTTGCCCATCTTGTTCCACCCCTTCCACTATCCCAGGCTTTTCCATGCTGGCTGGGAACACTTCCAGGGATGGGGATCCACACCTACTTTGCACTTGTGTTTCCCACCAGACAAACACAGGACTGTACTCATCATTTTCCTTCACAGGTAAGCAAACACTTTGGTCTCTTTGTCTCCTCGAGACAAGTTGGAATCACCAGCTCACCTCGTTTTTCCTAACCTGCAGACACAGACTCGTGTGTGACAGGAGGAGGGGAGGCTGGCAGGGAGCCTGGAGTGGATAACTGATGGCATGAGATTACGGAGGGACTGGAGAAGGTGGAGGAAACAGAGCCAGCATTGCATTTGGCACCCTGTCCTTCAGAAGCACTGGCTCTCCCTGCCTCACCTGTCAATCAGTCCTGTCACAGCCTGGGGTTGGCACTGCCTGCCTGGAGACACACAGCTCCAGGGCTGTGCTGCTGCTGGTATGTAGAGGGTGCTTTTGCTCTGGGGAAGGGACAAGCAGGACAACAGGGATGACTCAGTCTGCTCCTTGAGGAAGGCAGGATGTTCTGGAGTACCCAAATGGGGATGAGGTGCACAGCCCACGCTTACGGATTTGCAGGGACAGGGAAGAAAATCACAGAATCATCATCATGGAACGGTTTGAGTTGGAAAGGACCTTAAAGCTTATCTTGTGGGCAGGGCAGACACACCTTTCACTACCCCAGGGTGCTCCAAGCCCTGTCCAACCTGGCCTTGGACACTTCCAGGCATGAGGCTGCCACAGTTGTTCTGGGCATCTTATCACCCTCACAGGGAAGGATTTCCTTCTGATATCCCATCTAACCCTACTCCCATCCTAAAGTCATTCCCCCTTTTCCATGCCCTTGCTCAACATAAAAAACCCCAGCCATCACAGCCCCCACCCCCAGCCCCAGCTCCCAAAAAGCTCACCTGTTGTGAACCTTGGCTTAGTGGGTGGCTCCTGCACGGACATGGGGAAGGTGGCTGAGGCAGGGGAGGACTGTGCCCGGGACAGGGGCCGGTGTCCCCCGAAAGACACAGGCATGCCAGCTGCCTCCAGCGACGCCTGGTAGTTTCTCAGCTGGTGAATCCGCTGCTGCTCCAGGAGCAGGGCTTGCTGTGGGTAAGAGAAGCAGGCAGTTGCTGAAAGGGCCTTCCCAGAAGGATTTTTGAAGGCTCTCAGGCTTGGACTCCTTTCCCTCGCACACAGCAAAGGAAGGTGTGACGTTTCTAAAGTCATGCAAAGCCATGCAGGCACAGCACATGGAGCCCCAGCCCTGGGACTGGTGCACACTGATAGGGTCAGAGGCAGGGGCAGCTCCATCCTGCCCCACAATTCCCTCATCCTCCTCCCCCTGCGCTCCCATCCCACTGCACTGGGGCATTTAGCAGTGAAACATTCCCAGCCATGGAATGAATCCAAACCAATGTGTTCCCAGGCTGGAGAGGAGCTCTTAACTGAGCTGGTTTTTTGTGCAGCTGGACAGGCCCCTGGTGAGAAGGGACGGCTGTTCCATCCTATTCCCTCTATTTATACCCTCCTGCTTTGAGGCAAAACAGTTGCAAAGGAGATACTATTTTAAAGACTCCTGAGGTGCAATTCAGGATTAAGGTGGAGAGGCTGCACTTTCAGAGGAATGGTATCACTGATAATGGTCCATTTCTACCCAATTTCAAATTAAAACCACCACAATCAGCAACATAGAATTAGAGAATCCCAGGAAGGTCTGGGCCTTAAAGCTCAATCCTGCCATGGGCAGGGACACCTTCCCCTGGTTGCTCCAAGCCCTGTCAAACCTGGCCTTGGACACTTCCAGGGATGATGTGGCCATAGCTTCCCTGGGCAAATGTGGCTCCTAACATCCCAATGACATTCCTGGAGGATTTGGATCAGCTCCATTACACTGTGCTCCCTTGTTATTGGATTTATCACCTGCAATCCACAAGCCTCAGGTGCTTTCCCTCAAAAGTGATCCTGGCTGGAGGCTCCCGGATCTCTAATTAAGAAGCAGGAACACCCTCCACTTGTCCCCTGTTCCCTTGCATGCAGCCTTTCTCCGGAGATATTTGTTTTAAATCACTAAAACCAAAATACAGGCTCCTGTTGGTGGCCCAGAAATCTTAGGACACATTTTATCTTCCCAAAGAAACAGCCATGGAGTGGCTCAGTAAACACAATGACTGCATTTTGTGCAGGTGAGCCACACACTCCTCCCTGGGGTTTATCAGCTGTCAGGTGACTCCAGGGAAGGAATCAGCTGCTTTTACATCGGGTTCCTGTAACCAACCAACCCTCAGGAGCTGGTTTCCCTCAGAGTCTCCCCCTCAGAGCAGCAAGGTGACTTCCGAGCCCAAGTCCATGTTTTGCAGCAAGCCAAGTGCCGGACCTGGCGCTCCTCGAGCTCACCTGGCGGAACAGCAGCTCCTGCTCCGCCTGCCTCTGCCCGGACTCCAGCTCCTGCTGTGGCTCTGCCTCCTCCTCGTCGCTCTCGATGGGCTCCTGTTTGACCTGCACCACGCTGGCCAGCCCCGGGGGCTCCTTCTGGCCCGCGGCCCTGTCGCCGTAGGGCTCCTCCAGCAGCGCCTGGTGCTCCCGCAGCTCCTCCTCCGTCTCCTCGGGGTGGCTCTCGTGCTGCCGTGCCGGCTCGGTGGGTTTGGAGATGATCTGCAAGACCCCCAAACTCATCAATGAACTGCAGCCCACCACGGGGAAAGCTCGCTCTGCTCTCCAAGCTCACAGGAAAGAGCAGATCTGAGTTATTCCGTCTCACAGTCTAGGCCCGAAACAATCTCAGGGAAAGGTCAGGGCAACCTTGGCATTAAAGGCTCCGAAACCATGTTCCGAGCAATGACACCCCGTTATTTTCCACTTCATCTTCCCTCTGAAGGAATAAGAGCCTCTTGTTCCTGCACGCCTCCAGATGCTGCTCCATTCACAAACCCACAGAGCAGCCATCGAGATGTTTGGCAATTAAATTCTGAAAGAATACAGGGGACACAAACCCTCCAACAGGGTTTTTGCCTGTTTGCTCAACATCACCTTGAATCACTCCCTGAATTTCATCTTTGAGGCTGAAATAATGATTACTTGAAAATCTGCACTCTTATGGAGCTGGTTAAGAGGAAACTCAGGACATGCAGCTGAGAGCAAACCTCAAGAGCAGCATTGTTCTAACCTGACCTTCCTAACCAGACACAGTAAATGTCTCGGAGAGCAGCTCCTAAACCTGAAGGAACAATTTAATTTTCACTATAATTCACTCAGACTTTTTGTAAGATCTTTGGCAAGATAAAATTCACAGCTCTCTGTCTCAGACTGCTTATGATTTTTATTTGGGATATAAAAAAAAAAACCCAAATGTGACCTGTTTTCAACTCCAGCATAGGAAAACTAATCCATTTCCTCCCTTTCACAGAGCTCAGGCTGTCCCTGTTTCACAGGTTTGTAAAGAAACTGCTGCGCTTTGAAAGTTGTCAGGGCAAGGTTTAACGAGGATTAGGTCATCGGTATGGAAAGCAATATTGATTTTAAATCTAATAATGCTAAATCAAAACATGGTTATTGAACACGTGCAGGAGGAGGGACTATTTGTCAGCAACTTGCTCTTTGAAGAACAGTGGCTCCAACCTGGAATTAAGCCTTTCCCCCCCACCAAAAGCAGGAAGGAAGGTTCTGCCTTAAAACTTAAGCAAGGCAGAGGTGTAGGAATGGAGTTGCATCTGGCAAGGGACATGAAGAAAGGAAAAAAGGAAGGCTAAGGAGGTCCTGGAGGCCAGTGCTGAATGAGGGAAGGCACCTGGTGGCACATGAGATAGAATTAATGCCTTATTTAAGATCATCCCTCAGGATTTCCAGGACTCTGACATTAGAGGAAAAGTCTGGAACAAGGAAATCTTCCCTCGGTGCAGGAATTACCAGGTTTAGGCAACACTTAAAAGGCCTGGATATCCTTAAGTCCATGGGACTCTCATGGGTTGCACTCACAGGTGATGGGACAGGAGGCACAAATTAAAACCCATAAAATAAAACGTTCGTCTTTGGTTTTTTTTTTCTGTGAGGGTGGTCAAACACTCGAACAGATTGTTCAGAGAGGTTCTGGAGTCTCCATCATTGGAGATCCTCAGACAACCTGCCAGAGGAGTGACATTGCCCTCAGTGACATCAGGAAGTCCCCGCAAAGATTCAGGGATCAAAACCCCTCAAGGATTTTTGTGAGGTTCCCCCTGTGCCCCCTCCCCTGCCAGTTTCATTCCTTATAACACACACTGAATAACCAAACCACATTAAGCTGAAAGTTCTTCCACCAATCTTCTTTAAACCTTCTTAGGCTTGATGAATATTATCTGTTTTAAAGATAATTAAATCATCATAAACCATCTGCTGCTTGTTTTGGTTTTTTTTCCCTGCTTGGATCGAAGGTCTCAAGCTTTTGAACTTCTGAACTGCACAAGGTAATTGCTGGGAAAAATAACTTGTCATATCTAATGGGAATGAGAGGCAGTGTAATTCCCTGGAAGTTTTAAATTATTCCTACTCCTTAAAAATATAAGAATTAAATGACAACCATGGTGAAAGTTGAGAAGACCAAGTGGTCAATGCCAAGGACATTTCAGAGAGTCTGTCTGCAAAGGGAACCTCCCAGTCTGTCACCAATTCCAGCTGCTGCAACCCTGCTCTTAAAGGAAGATTTTGCACGGAAGACACTTTGTTACCAACACATTCTACATAATATATGGAGTACCTGCATCCCAGGCCCACTCAAACTCCCTAAGAAACTTCCATTTGTGCAGTTTTATGAGCACGTGCTCGTGCAGTTTAAAATTGGAGGGAGTAAAAGTGCGAGGGGCTGGCTGTAATGGTAGCACTGAGAATGCCTGTAAATATATCTGAAATAGTATGCACAAAGCACCATAAATAACCCCTCCATCCCTTAATTAGCTCTCTGGCTTCCTCTGCCACGAGGTTACTCCCCTGTTTTTATACCCAGTGGCCTCTGGCTGTCACAGACTGCCACCATAAACCTCTGGTAAAAGCACTGCCTCTTCAGCCTTGGGCAGAAAATGACTTCACTCTGGAATAAATTACAGCTCTCTAGTCACAAGCATTTTTAAAAGGCTCCATGCAGCTGGCAAGATTTCTTCTCCACAGCTTTGAAATACAAAGAATAGAAATGTAAAAAAAAGGGGAAAAAAAAAACCATCCAAAAAACCACATAGCAAAGTCAGGTCATAAATACAGGGGAAACCAAAGAGTTCATAATTTTTCTGTGGATTGTTTCATGAGGGGAAAAAAAGCTGCATTTCTCACTAGTGACATGCATTCATGCTGTCAGCTGGCATTAGATTTGTCCAGTAGATGTGATAAACAGAATCACAGAATCATTAAGGTTGGAAAAGATCTCCAAGGTCATCAAGTCCAGCCTCTGATGGTACGGACTGATGAGCATCACCACGTCCATCAATCCATACCATCTTCTCCAAGACATCTTTCTCCACAGTGGCAAGTTCCTGGGACACTGAAGACCTTGAAGGTCCTACCAACAGGTTAGAGATCTCTATTTACACATGAGAGATCCATAAGGAGTCCCCAGCAGAAAAAACATGGAACCCCAGAATTAGTTGGGCTGGATGGGACCCCGATCCCCATCAGTGGGGAGGCACAGGAGGAAAACCAGAGGAACAGAGGAGCCAGGATGCAAAGGAGGATGTCAGCTAGCCCTGACCATGCCATGATGTGCAGAAAGCAGCAGAACCTCCCTTTCCTCCCTCTGGAGGAGAAGGACAAACTCAAGGAAGATACAGAACAACTCTGGACAGCTGGAGACACAGCTTTGATGAAAATGAGGAGAAAACTGAAAAAAAAAAAGGGTGATAAATGCTGAACTCATTCGACTCGACAGGGATCTTTCCACATTCCCTTTGGGTTCTAGTTTTTAACTTTTATAGACTAAGGAGAAATAAGAGATGATAAGGGATGATGGGAGAGGCCGACTTGGGCACCAGCCATGGAGGAAGCTGGCAGAGCCTTCTGCAGCAGCCAAAGCTTACAGAAATCTCTTGACCTGTTTTGTTTTTTTTTTTTTTTCCAGAAGTGATGGGTCAGCAGGGGAAAAACAACTGTCTGAGGAAGCCTCAGTCCTACAGCTGAAAGGACCAGGAGACTGTGGAGCTTCTGTGCCTGAAGCAGAGGCAACAACCTACCTGCAAGGCTGGATGGGGCTTGGAGCAAAACTTCTGCTATCACACATCACAGAATCCTTAAGGTTGGAAAAACCCTCTCAGATCATCGAGTCCAACAATTCCCCCAGCACTGCCAAATCCACCCCAAACCCTGTCTCCAAGTGCCACATCCACAGGTTGTCTGAACACTTCCAGGGATGGGGACTCCCCCACTGCCCAGGCAGCCTATGCTAGTGCTTGACCACCCTTTCAATGCAGGAATTTTTTCTGATCTTTTTTTAACCTAAACCTCCTGTGGCACTTCCCTTTTGAACATCAAACATGCAAAAAAGGTGGGAAACAGAAGCACAGGCTGATGGTGGAATACCACCTCAGTGAGAATCACAGAATGGTTTGGGATTGGAAGGAATCTTAAAGCCCATCCCATTCCACTCCTGCCAAGGGCAGGGACACCTTCCACTATCCCAGGTTGCTCCAAGCCCCGTTCAGCCTAGTCTGGGACGCTTCCAGGGATCCAGGGGCAGCCACAGCTACTCAGATGATTATCCTTATTATTTTTACGTAAAACAACACATTTTTCCTTAGCTGCCTTCTTGGAAACAGCAAGACTTGTTTTGGCTGCAATTCCCTCAAAAATTTCATCTGTTGCAGACACCTAACAGGGAATGTCTGGGGCCAAAATATCATAGTTTGGAAAAATCACAAGGAATTAAGAAAAGTCTGATTTATGGGAACATAAACATATAAAATACTTCAGGAGCATTATTTACAGGAAATCCGCAAATAAAAAAATTAACAGGCAGTGCTATCGGTCCTGTTAATAATTAAATAATCTTTTTATTTTTAGTCCTGCCCTTAACTCTCCTACACACACAAGGGTCCTAAAATATCCCCACATCTGGGAAAAGTCTTTTCCCATGTCAGCACTTGGATGCTATCCCATGGGATAAATCCGCCACACGCACGCAGCGCTAGCACCAAAGCGATTTTAACTCGTGACTCCTATAAATCAAACACAGAGAAATCAGTTTAATTAAACCCCCTCTGACTGATTTTGCTGTAGAGAGCAATGGACAAAGCTGGAATTCAGAGTGCTCCAGTGGCTCTCCAGCTCCTGGGAGGTCCAGGAGAAAGTCTGAATGAGCTCAGCAGATACGTCACAGCCAAGTCTTTGGAAAAAGCTTTAAAAACCTTCACGCAAAAAATCTCTCCAGCTGACACTTCCCCAAACAAAGAATCCCAACTTGCTGCCCTGCACCCCATGGCCCTGGTCCTGAGGAGTGTTTGGAGGGGGGAAGAAATGGGATCCCTGTGGAGCAGCAGCTCCCCAGGGCCCCGTGTGCGGGGCTGAGCCAGGGCCAGGGCTGGCACCCGCGGTGGCAGCACTCCACGAGGACAACATTGACGTCAGTGACTTGTGTAATCATCCTGCCTCAGCCCCGGCCCATAAACAAGGGTTTGGGGGCAGTGTGTGAGGGGGGGGTTGTGGCTTCTTTCATTCTTTGATCCAGCCCTCGGTGGTTGTGTTTTCTCACTAGAACGGTGGAAATATCTGGAGGAACCTCTGCCACAGTAAATGAAACAGCAATGAGCTGAGCCTGCTCATCCTGAGCACCAGACCTGCTGTCAGAATCACTGCTGTCCTGAGGAAAGCCTGCACTGGAACTCCTTGTGAGGAGGGTTTAGAAAGCCTCAGAACAGTACAAATCCCAGAGGGGTTTGGGTGGGAAGGGATCTTAGGGATGATGCAATTCCATCCCCTGCCATGGGCAGGGACACCTTCCACTGTCCCAGGCTGCTCCAAACCCTGTCCAACCTGGCCTGGGACACTCCCAGGGATCCAGGGGCAGCCACAGCTGCTCTGGGCAACCTCTGCCAGGGCCTCCCCACCCTCACAGGGAACAATTCCTGCCCAATATCCCATCTATCCCTGCCCTTTGGCAGTGGAAAGCCATTCCCTGTGTCCTGTCTGATATCCCTCGTCCCAGGTCCCTCTCCAGCTCTCCTGGAGCCCCTCCCTTTAGGCTCTTGAAGGGGCTCTGAGGTCTCCCTGGAGCATTCTCTTCTCCAGAAAAACAGCCCTAAGTCTCTCAGCCTTTTGCAAACATTTCGGTTTCCAGTAAATCTGAATAACTTCCCTCACAAATACATCCTGGTGTTGTCATGCCTGAGAGAGTTCCAAGGCTGAGAGGCCCAGGGATGCTGGAGGTAGAGCCCACAGACACACCTGCACTAGAGACCCTCAAAATCCACGCCTGGAGCTGCTGTGGACTGAAAAAAGGCATTGGAAGTTTCGTGCCTACCTTGTTGATGTGCAGCTGCTGCTGCTGGAATTGCTGTTTGTGTTTCTCCAGGAACTGCTGGTGCTGCTGCTGGATCACCAGCTGCTGGAGGGCCTGGGCATTCTGGGGCAGGGGAGCAGACTGGGTGCGCCCGAGCGGGCGGTGCTGCCGCAGCTTGTGGATCGAAGGGGAGACCCTCTCTCCACCCACCAGGGGCTGTGCGTGCAGGGGCAGTCCTGAAAGATACCAGTCTGAAGATAATATGGAGGAAAAAACAGCAGAGGAGAAACAAAAGGAAGAAGAAAGGAAGGGAGAAAATGGCTGTTGAGTAATGCTGACGGTGACAATGATACCACGTCAAACCCAGCCACCTCGCCATCTACAGCTGGAGCTGCCTTGAGAGAGAGCAGATAAATTAATCACCACTGCACAGAGCAGTGCTTTGCTTGGTTTGTCTGCTTGGTGACTCAGAGACCCTCTGGAAACATCTCATTTTTTGAAACCAGCAACGCCTTACCGACCCTTCTGTCGCTACGAGAGACCACAGTGGTCTGGAAAAGTTTAAACCCCACAGCTCGCCCTGGTTTAGGGAATGATCCCAAGTTCAATTCTGAACCAGTTGCCTCCCCAGGAGGGCTAGGGCTGCAGACACTTTTGGGCAAGAAGCCCTCTGCTCTCCTCAGGCTTTGGTTTAGGAGAGGGAAAAGCTGTCCAGCTGCTGCTGGATGCTGAGGATTGGAAACACCTTGGCATTTGTGTCCCAGGATGTGAACTCCTCTCCCACCAATTCACAGAACTGCCCTACGTGGAAGAAGCTGACTCATGTGAAAACCTCTTTTCTCAGAAGGCTTACGGAGTTACTCCTACTCTCTGCTTCTTCTGAAAGGGACCATGTGAAAGGGTATTTGATTTTAGAAATGCATGTCTCTGCAGATGTCGATGTGTACGCACACAGGTCTGCATATGAATACACAGATAATTGGGAAAGATGTGCTCCTTTTCCCTGAGAGCACAGTTCCTCCTCTCAAAAGTTCAAATCACACAGCAGAGCTTGCACAGGGTATTTTGTAAGATTACCTTCCTCCAAGGCAATGGCCCAGGTGCTCCTGGGAAAGCTTTTCTGGAGACACCAAGTTCACAGAATCCTGGAACCGTTGGGCTTGGTAGGGACCTTAAAACTCATCTCATTCCAGCCCCTGCCATGGGCAGGGACACCTTCCACTATTCCAGGCTGCTCCAAGCCCTGAGTATGTTCCATCGCGAATAAGGAACATCAGGACATGTATCACAGCATGAAGGATACTACCCAAAGTAACAATTCCTAAGAACAATGGCACAGCTAAGAAAATCTAGTCTAGCTTCCCAAACTGGCCATGTCTACCTTCCAGCCCAGAGAGATCCATTGCAGCTGGATAGTTCTGCAGCTGTCAGGGGACTATCTCCAGAGCTCAAGGCCCTCCAGCAGAATCCTAATAAACTCCACTGTGTTTCCAAGCAGTTTCCAAATATTAGCTGCAGCTTGGCAGCCGGTGCACTCCAGGCTTTGGGGACCACGTGTGAGCTCAGTGCCTCTCAGCTGCAGCCTCTGGAATGTGTGTTTCTCCCTGTTTCTGCGTCCTGACTCTTTCTCCTGAGTGCTGGGTTGCGACACGCTGTACTCGCTCGGGAAGCGCCGCACGGAGCAGGTGGAGTAGAAGGAATTTGCTCGGCAGCAAACACAGTGTGCTGGGAACTGAGGGAAGCAAACACCACACTTCTCTGCATCAGCCTCCCCATATCTCCGTGCTGCCAAGCTTATCCCAACCCCATGGATATTTCTGGGGTTTGGATGTACAACCAGCCATGAGCCGCAATGCTGCAGGGGCTGACACCTCCCGAGAACTTCCATGAGAAATGGAAGGAAGGGAAGGAAAACCAACATGTCAGTAACTGAGGCAGAACATCCTTTGTCCCAGCACCACACACGGGAAACCAGGAACGCATCCCAGTGGGAATTATTGTTTTGAATCCAGCCTATTTATAGCCACAGGCCTTCCCACAGGTAGTTCATTCTGAAAACCCAGCACCGGGAGTGACTCACGGCAATTAACATCCTGGGAAGGGAACGCACACAAACAAATACAATCTGCTGGGAGGCAGATGATTTTGCTACGGTTTTGCTATTTATATTAATGATGGAAAGGAAGTGTTTTAACCTGTGATTTTCTAAGTGCGTGCCTTTCATACTTTCATGGACTAGAAACTATCTGTGGCAAACAGGAATCATTAAGACGCAGTATTTTTACCCCCACTTTGATCTGAACTGGTCAGAACTCTCAACAAACAGAGTTTTCAACTTTCACCAGCCAACTTTACCTGTCCTGATGGAATAACAGTATTTACTCTCATCTCACCTAAATGAGGTGGGAGATCCAACTTTGGAAAAATCACCACTAATGAATCAACAAGCAAAGGTTTATTAATGTTCTACCTGAGGGGTGCAGAGGTGATGCAGGACCTAGAGACTGCCTTGACAACCACCCAACAGATCCCTGCTGCCTTCCTCTCTTTTCCAGGTGCCTGAGTGCTGCTCCCAGAGCACTCACCTGTGACCAGGGGCGTTTGTGCAGTTGGCTGTTCCAGTAGGACCATGTGCTGCAGGAGAGGGTTGTGTGCAGTTCCCCCATCCCTCTCCAACGTTGTAGTGCTCAGGTAGGGAGTGAGGTGAGTGCCAGGGAATAAGGAGATCCGCTGCTGCAAGGTCGGGATTGCCAGCCTCTCCGCGTCCTGCTGCGCTTGTCCTGCCTGCAAACACGACACAGGGGTAAAGAGACATCCCAGAGGTTGATTCCAACCCCACTGACATCCCAGAGGCTGATCCCAAACCCACTGACATCCCAGAGGCTGAGCCCAATCCCACTGACATACCAGAAGCCAATCCCAAACCCACTGATATTCCAGAGGCCGACCCCAACCCCACTGACATTCCAGAAGCCAATCCCAGCCCCTCTGACATCCCAGAGGCTGATCCCAGCCCCACTGACATCCCAGAGGCTGATCCCAGCCCCACTGACATCCCAGAGGCCGATCCCAGCCCCACTGACATCCCAGAGGCTGATCCCAGCCCCACTGATATTCCAGAGGCTGATCCCAGCCCCACTGACATTCCAGAGGCTGATCCCAGCCCCACTAACATCCAGGAGGCTGATCCCAGCCCCACTAACATCCCAGAGGCTGATCCCAGCCCCTCTGACATCCCAGAGGCCAATCCCAGCCCCACTGACATCCCAGAGGCCGATCCCAGCCCCACTGACATTCCAGAGGCTGATCCCAGCCCCACTAACATCCAGGAGGCTGATCCCAGCCCCACTGACACCCCAGAGGCCGATCCCAGCCCCACTGACACCCCAGAGGCTGATCCCAGCCCCTCTGACACCCCAGAGGCTGATCCCAGCCCTACTGACACCCCAGAGGCTGATCCCAGCCCCACTTACGCTGGAAGGGCCGGTGGCAGGCAGTCCCAGGGTGATGTTGGGCAGGGAGGGTGAGGTGTAGAGCGGGAGCTGTGTCACGGAGCCCTCGCGGTTCACGAGCCTGTGAGCCAGGCTGGTCTGGAAATGAGAGTGACAACGGGGTCCCGGTGAAAACCCATTCCCAGAGCCTGCCAAGACTTGGCACTCAGCAGGACAAGGCAGCAGGAGGGGACACAGAGTCTCCAGAACTGCACAGAACCCCCCAACAATCCCACCCTGTGCATCCATGAGAGTGCTGTCCAAATGCTCCTGGAGCTCTGGAAGCCTCAGGGCTGTGGCCATTCCCTAGGGAAACCTGGCACTGCCCAGCACCCTCTGAGGGAAGAACCTTCCTCCAGCATCCAACCTAAACCTCCCCTGGAACAGCTATGTGCTGTTCCCTTGGTACTTGACCTTCTCAAGCATTTGCCCTTTCTAAAGGTAAAACAGATTATCTTAAATAAATAAATAAATAAATAAAGCTTTACAATTGTTGTTTTTCTCTTTAGCAAATAACAGACAATTTATGTTATTTAGTTGCGTGTGTTAGCATAAATCAGACTTCAAAATCTCATCCAAAAGCCTCAAGGTTGCATTTATGGAGCTATTTCCTGATTTTCAGGGTGAAATGCAAGATTTGCTCAGTTATCTTACAGGCATTTGAAGCAAGAACACTTTAGCAAAAATACCTTTAATTTCTAAACAAGACTGATTTGAAATACGCACCAGAAAACCCATTATAAAAATTGCAATAAAGTGCCTGATTTTCCT
Source organism: Certhia americana (assembly GCA_018697195.1). Taxonomy (NCBI): domain Eukaryota; kingdom Metazoa; phylum Chordata; class Aves; order Passeriformes; family Certhiidae; genus Certhia; species Certhia americana. The sequence continues at coordinate 36,560,676 of CM031863.1, read as the reverse complement.
GTTAGGAAACCAGTGTTCTGATCACTCTGAGGTCTCTGCGGGTGATTTTCCAACATGAATAGAGTTTAGACTTCAAGAAGACTACTACAGAAGTCTGTTAAATTCAGGGGCTGCTGTGGAACAGGGGATTTTGTTTAACTCAATATTCTATTATGGGGCAGTCTCTACCCAAAGAGACTGTGGCTGTCCCACCCCTGGAATTGTTCAAGATGAAGTTATTCCACCCCCTGCCATGGGAAGGGACACCTTCCACTATCCCAGGGTGCTCCAAACCCAAAATCCAGCCTGACCATGGACAGTTCCAGGATGAAGCTGCCACAGCTTTTCTGGGCAGCCTGAGCCTTTTTTTTTTTTTTTTTTCCAACAGACTCATTGTAAAAAAAACTTAATTTTCCTCTGTAATCTAAAGTGACTCTCCATGTGATTATTTGTACCCACACACTTCTCCTTCCAAGTGATTTTTGAGCACTCCTGGCAATTTTGCTTTAATTTAAATAACATAATGTCAGTGTGCCACTGAAAATAAGATACTTATTGTCAGCAGAGGAATGAAAAATTTTACTGATATCATAAATGAAACAAAACTACATCCATTTTCCCTTTGAACAATCAATACTCTGGAGTTGTGCCTCAAAGCCTCTCCTGGGGATTTGCTATAGAAAACAGAGGAGAGAAGAGCACAGCAGCTTGATGCTCCCAGCATATGGGATTTGGCAGCATTATCAACACTTTAAACACACAGCTCCCATCCCTGAGCTGTGCACAAATGGGCCTGAATTGCACACAGCCATTTCTGAATGCACAGTTTGCAGCTGTACTCAAGCAGTTCTTACAGCCTTGTACCAACTGCAAGGGCAGTGACTGTTGTGTGCCTTTCAGAGAGGGAAAAACCTTTAAAAACAGCATTTCAAAACAGAAAGTGTCTGTTTTAACGGAGGCAGGGCTGCAGTCTTTCCCCACTAAAGGCATTCAAATGATGAACTTAGGTACCATCCTCCAACATGCCTGGTTCAAGGGTGATGCAACAAACTAAGAAGCAGTGAGACACACTTCTCATTTAAAATACAACATGAAGGTAAGAATGAAACACATCTTTTCAGAAACACTATAATATTTCCAAACATTTAATGGTGGGAACATGGGAAATCCTGGTCCATTGGTATTAAAGGGATCTCCACCACCTGAGCTCCCAGGTCATACAATTCCTACTAAAGAAGAAGAATTTAAAGACACCAAACCCCACTTATTTTTTCCCAAATACAGGCCAGTGGATCAGCTGGGATCACAAGACATGAATGCTGAAATAAAATGCAGAGTTGTTTTTCTTTGGGAAAGGGAAAGGCTTGGGCAGGACAGGGGTTTTTTTCCAAATCATTTGTGCTGCCACGCCTCAGCCTAAGTCACAAAATTGCTGCATTACAAGCAGTTGATGGAAAGACTTTTTCTTGTGGTCAGTTCACCTTTGATTAGGTTTTGGTGGTCTAGTCCCAGATGATCAGCTCTAATTATTAAGGTGAAAAATCAAATGGATGAGGAGGACACTCCAGCTTCACACTGACCTGCAGGAGCTCACTCCGACTTCATGGAATGGTTTGGGCTGGAAGGGACCTTAAAGACCACCTGATTCAGATCCCTACAGGGACTTTTGGGAAGCTGCCTCCTTTGTTTATGTCACAAAAAACCTGTCAAATCCACTAGTTTTTCCATCAGCAGCAACTGGGAATTTGCAGTCTGTTAAGGACAGACCAGACTGCTCCTGGATCAGCAAAACCAAAACTCAGTGCTTGTCCTCCTGAGGCAAGTGAAGCCTCCATCTCCACCATCCTAATCTTCACACTGATTACCTAAATCTGGGAGGTTTACTACAGACTAGCGTGGCTGGAACGTGTGCTGGATCACTTGGCAGGGCAGAGGGTGGAGAAGGAGGCCTGTTCCCCATATTAAATACTGTTACACTACATTAGAAATAAAAATAAAGTGCAAATCTGTACAAAACTAGAAAGCAGTAAGGTCTGACATTTCCACCATCAGAAGGCCTTTTCAATTCTAAAGGAATATTTATGGAGAACAAGCCTCAGCCTGTTTTTGGAGCCCTGGTGTTAAGACAGACTCTATTCATGGGGAGAACAGCTAATGGGAAGCCGGATAAAAAGAAATGCACCAGTAACATCAGACAACCACACTGGTTTTCTACAGGCACAGCTCATAGTGGGAGCCAGTCCACATGGCCCAGACCCCTTGGAAAAGCTTGGCTCCAGGATTCCTGAACACAGGAGCTGCTGTGCTCAATCCAACCCCACCTCACCCAGGCCAACACCCTGCCCTGGGCATCCAGCAAGGCCCCAAGTGATGGTGACAGTTTACAGGATTATAAACCAGCACATAGCACCAAGCTTTCAGATCCCCAGATGTGGAGGAAAAGTTTAAATCCATTCCCTTTAACCCAGTTATGATCTGGTTAAATTTACACCAGCCTACGGCACACAATAAATCCACCTTATGTACAGGAATAAATTCCCCAAATATTAAAATACTTGCATTTGACCTTGCTGAATCCCTTTATTTTCACTTTCTCCTTACTACAAAACCACTGCAAGTTACCACAAGCTGCCTGTGAGCTGGTTCAAACCAGATTTAATAAACAGATAAGGCATCCTGTCAGCCCAAGCTGAGAGGTAATTCCCAAAGTCTGCTCCAAGTCACAAGCTGGGGTTTTCCTTTCGTGTGGTTTAGTCCTCAAACTCTCCCAAAGCTGATGGCTGTTAAAAAACAGAGGGAAGGAAGGCTCTGTACCTCTGCTTGGATACTCGTGACTGATCCTGCAATTCCATTCTCGGTGCTGATGTTGTTGGAGCTGTTGTTTGGAGAGCTGGGACCAGATCCAGGAGCACTGTTGCATGCAGAGTCTGAAAAACACATCCAAAAACAACTTTTAACATTAGAAACCATCTCTGTGATGGTATTTAGACAGATAACAACCCCTCAAGTTTTGTTTTGGACAAAAGCAGCCCTCCTCCTCCTTGTCCCCTTCTTCCCCTTAAATCTTCCCAGGACTCTTAAAATACCAACTTTCAAATGGTTTATCCAAGTTCCTACTCAGTATATTTAAGTCTTCTCCCTATGGGGATTTCTCTTAGAGTGTATTAATAACTTGAAATATGATTGAAAGAAAATAAAAAGACATGGAAGGTTTGAAGAGGTCAGATTGGAGGATGTTGGAGTTGTTCTGCTTCATTTTTCTGGAAGTGCCTCTCTCATCCTCTTTCCTTCTAAACCTAAAGACACTTCCTTGCATCAGACCTCTCTCAGAAGGTCTCTCACCTGCTGTGTGGCACAGCTGCCAGTTTCTCCTTTTATTTGGGAAGGTTAATAACATTCAAAAGTTCTTTTGAACTTTTCCTTGTCCCCAAGCATTTGCATCAGGAGAATCTCCCAGCAGCTGCAGTGGCTTGGGCTGCAGCAGGCTCCTCATTGCTCCAGGAGGAATAAAAGCTAATTTTTACAAGGGCCTGGAGGGACAGGATAGGGGGAATGGATTCCCACTGCTACAGGGCAGGCTCAGATGGAACTGTAGGAAAGAATTCTTCCCTGTGAGGGTGATATGGCCCTGGCACAGGGTGCCCAGAGATGCTGTGGCTGCCCCATCCCTGGAAGTGCTCAAAGCCAGGCTGGAGCAACCTGATCAAATGGAGAGTGTCCCACCAGAACGCCCTGTGTTCTTCAGAGATTAAACATAATTTCTATTCTCCAAAGTGGGACTATTTTTAAATTTATTTTCCACCTAAAAGTCCCCCCTTACCATGACAATTCAGATACTTTTCTAAGAGGCTCCAGGCTGGCTTCTTGAACCAAGTCCACTGTCATCATTGCAGGGAGAAATGGTCAGCCAGCAGGCTGATTTATCTCAGGAGCCATGTGCCATATAGCATTGTGTGAGTGAAGGAAATTGGATTTTCAGGTCTGAAAGGCTGCCAGAACTCACAGAGTGTTTGGGAAACGCTGTCAGGCACAGGCTAGGATTTTTGGGGGGTCCTGTGCAGGCCTAGGGTTGGATTAGATTATCTTTGTGGGTGCCTTCCAACTCAGGATATTTTATGATTCCGCAACTTTTAGCTCTTGAAACCCTCCTTCCCCTCTGCAAACAGAGAGGCTTTGACACAGAGAAGTGCTGAGGCACCCCAGTGTCTCCCAAATCCACCTCATCGTCTAAAGGGAACTCCCTTTGAGTCTCATGGAGTGATGATCGTGTGCCTCAGAGCGACACAAGCCTGACAAAGCTGCCACTGGGTGGTACTTACACAGAGACATCCCTAGATGGTGCTAGGAATTAACTTAATGGTAATCTCATCACATTCTTTACTCTGATCCCACTTGCAAACTTTAGTCCCGGAAGGACAGGACGTTTCAACAAGAAACTGTCAGTAGAGTAGTCAAAAAAAAGTTTTATTCAGCTATATGTATGTATAAAACCCCTGGGTCAAGATCCTTTCCCTATTTTCCATCCTAACTCACACAGCCCCATCACAAGGAGATGTCACAAGGAGAAGAGACAGGAGCTGTGGATGGAGACGAGGCCTGACCTCAGCCTCCCCCATGTTGGACAATTCCAGTGCCCTCAGCTTTGTTCCAGCACTGCTCAAGCACACGAGGGAGACAGGAATGCATTTTGGGAAAGCAGAAGGGGGTGAAGAACTGAGGAGTTGTCGCTTACCCGCCGTACCTGTGACGTCCAGCGGGCGCTTCTTGAGGGCTGTCACCACGGGCCCGTCCTTCCTGCGCAGGAGGGGACTGCTCCTCCTCTCAGCCACCTTCTGCTTTAGTCTGGAGCGCAGCTTCAGGTTGGGTTCAGAGGCTGGCCAGGAAAAGAAAACAGCGTTAGGAGTGTTTCAGAAGTGTTTTACTCAGCCTGCAATTGAGTTGAGTTGAGTTGAGTTGAATTGAGTTGTGTTGAGTTGGGCTGAGTTGATTTGGGCTGAGTTGAGCCGAGCTGTGTTGTGTTGTATTGTATTGAGTTGGGCTGAGTTGAGTTGGCTGCAGCCCAGCACTTGCAGGAGGCTAAATTAAATTAAGTCATTTGCTAACAAGTATTTGGAACACAGATTTTTAATATAACAAACAGGCCGCAGCCCATGCAATGTCTGGATTCGACAACAACAACGACAGACATTTGAATTAAAAATGTAATAATCACCCTGCAATGTCTTCTTTGAACAAAGACACAGACTCAGGATTAGTGCAGAGTTTCCCACCTCTGCCCAACTCCCTCCCAACCCAGCAGCAAACCAGCTGATGGGATCCAGGGAACCAGCAGAGGAATGGCTGAGCCAGCTGAGATGCTGCTGTTGGTTATCTCTGATGTGCTGCTGGAACGGGCAGCTCCACACTCTCAGGGTCACTCGACCCCAGGATGAGCTGGCTGAGAGAGGGACACCAGGCCAGGGGGAAAGAAAACATCAAAAACAAACCCTACAAGCAAACCACTCCCTGTGTCAGCTAGAGCCAGTGTTACCTCAAGGGAAAGGGCATGAGAGCATGGCCAAGGAAAGCCAATGCCAGGGAGGAGGAGGTTGGTTTGTTTGGGAAGCAACTTGGGGTTCCATCATCACAGCCCCATAGTCCAACCCTATGCAACAGCACATCAGACACCTGGGGAATTCCAGACTGCACAGGGCAGGTGTGGATGCATTTCCTGTGACCACAGCCTTGTGTACAGCACGCTTTTGAGAGACTCCCTCCAAAAGCCAAATCCTGAGATCCCCAAAAGCCCAGGCAGCGCCCCTGGGGCCAGCACAGCCGGTGACAGCACACGCACTATCAAGTCTCCATCAGGGTCACAAAGCTTTAATTCAAGACGACTCCTGCAAGATGATTTCCTCTGGGAGCTTTCTGATCTCCTGAGCCCTGAGTGAAATACCTGCTGTGGGGTTTGAGGGCTCCTGACAGAGCTGAGTGAACCAGCCCCATCTTTTCCCTTCCTCAACAACTCCGCTGCTTAATCCCTTTGAACCAGCAAATCCTGTGCTCACACCAACACCAACCAACACACTCCAGGGCCAATGATCTATATTTCTTCAGAAGAATTAAAACAAAACAGGGTTTACAAACTGATTTGAATTAACTCAGTCTGGCTGCAGCTGTATTTCCCTTGACCACTGGGTCACGTCAAAGATCAAGCCTGTCAACGTTAATTGCAGGGCTCGAGAAATCAGAAGGCTGATGAATTCAAGATCAAATGCTTGAAGTTAAGCCATCAACACAGTGCTTTGATGGAATTTTGGGGAGGAAGAAAAAAAAAAAAAAAGAAAGGAGTTTTTTTTTTTGTGAATGTTTTGGACAGAAAAACGCCAGCAAGAGATAAAGGGAGCACTAAAAAAACAAGTGTTTCCTCAAGATGATGCTTCAAATGCTGAATGAAGTGCATGAAGTGCATTAGCAAGGGGGAATTATCTTAGAGAGAGAGAGAATTTGCATATAAAATGGCAGGGGACTGAATGCAAATTTGCTCCCAGGGCAATATTAAAGACTGGACCAGTTCAAACACAAGCTCCAAGCAGCAATTTCTCCAAGTTCTCTTCAAAACAGAAGTTGACTTATAATTTTAAAAGGAATGTTCGGGTACACACCTCATCCCACATCTTTACATTCCCAGCTTTTATTTGTCCCAGTCCTGGATGCCACACTCATGGCTGGAAAGAGATGATCTTTAAGGTTTTAAGAGATGATCTTTCCAACAAAATCACTCTGGGATTCTGTGGAAGGGGAAGGTTCCACAGCTGGATGCTGATGCATCCATTTTAAACCAAGGAAATCTAAGCCTATGCCACAGGTGTTGGAAGGATATGTCCTCTGACAAAGGAAGACATGGCAATAAAAAACTGCCTTTCAGCCCAAATTTTATTCCTGGTGTTCAGATGAAGGATGGTTTCTGTCAGGATCGCATAATTAATGAGGTGGCTTTCAAATAAGGAGAAGGAATGGGTTTGAAACACCTTAAAAATGGGCACAGAAACAAAAGATTTGAAGTCACAGATTACTTAACACACCCCATATTTAAAGCCACAATAAAAACCTCCTTCCATATAACAAAGAGGTGAACAAACATAGAAAATGACAGCCTTAAAAGAGAAAATACCTCCAGTGTAAGTGATTGCCAAAGCAACGTATTGGAATTTGTCAGATTAAACTATTTTAAGGCAAAATCACTCTGTGTTTTCCCCTTCTGCTGGGGGATCAAGTTTCAAAACACCAAAAGGTCTATTTAAAGCCCTGCTCTGATTTTGTTGTTTATCCCTCAGATATAATCCCAAATCTAACATGGCATCAGGACCTCAGAGAGCATAATCCCTGCACGGATTTAATTGGGTGCTCCAGAGCCCTAAGTAGGTGAATTAAAATTCACCACAGGCAGTGCAGTACAGCCTCAAACTCACAGAATTTACATAAAACCTATTATATAGTAAAACAACTTGGGCTTGTTCAGATGGTTTTTAAATTATTATATATTAAAAATATTTCTAAGCTGAAGAGAGCTGCCTTTCACAAGTGTAAAACAGGAATTTAAACAGCACAAAAGCACCAATACCTGACAGTCAATGCAGGTTAAATGCTGCCTCTCAGGAACACCAGTTCCACTGGAAATCTCCTCAAATTCACTCTGCCAGGCAATATGCCCAAACAAAGCCTTGCTAACTGGAATAAACTTAAAAATTGGAGACTAAACTACCAAACCTAAGCTAAAAAAAAATTACTGCTCCTCTACATCTCCAGGTGAAATATTTAAAACAAATGCTGGGAAATTATCAAAATTCCCCTCCAGCAAACAAATGAAGCCCATGCCCAAATCTGAGTCAGCTCCCACAAAGCCAGTGGGAGTTCTTAAGCACTGACATACTTAATTTGGCTTATAATAAGGATTTATACAAAGAATATTTTGTTTACTTCCGAGTAAATTAATAACCAGAACATAAGGCAAGAGATTCCTCGGTTTTCACAGGCTCCAACCCAAGTTACCCCTCTTATACATCATTGAGTGCAAGCAGGACCCATGTAATCCAATTCTTCCAACGTTTCTGTCATTCCCATTGTTTTTTGCCTAGAATTGCAGCCCTTAAGCTGCTGAACTAATCGGACATTAAGTCTGTGGAAGTCAAAACCCCACCAAGTCCTGGGCAGAGTTTGCTGTGGAGACTGGAAAGGGATGTTTTTATTATTATTATTATTGTTATTACTATTATTAATATAACTATTAATATTGTTATTCGTTTCAGACTAAGCTTTACTAGTCAGGCAAAAGCCAACAGAATTATCTTGTCTCCCTTCTAACATCCATGAGAAAACTCCATGAGGAGAGGGAGCTGAAGGAGGGAAAGGGTTAGATGGGATATTGGGCAGGAATTGTTCCCTGTGAGGGTGGGCAGGCCCTGGCACAGGGTGCCCTGGAGCAGCTGAGGCTGCCCCTGGATCCCTGGCAGTGCCCAAGGCCAAGGAGCAGCCTGGGATGGTGGGAGGTGTCCCTGCCCATGGCAGGGGGATGGAATGGGATGGACTGTGAGGTTCCCTCCAACCCAATCCTGGGATTCAGCGGACAGTGCAGGCCCCTGGCAGCCCCTGGGAAGCAGAGATGGAGCTGGGAGGACCAAGGAGGAAGAGGGTGGGTTCTCTGAGTGACTGGGATCCCCCAAAGGTGACACTAAACCACAAGGCTTTGTTTGGTCTCCTCCTGGAAGAGGTCTCTCTTTTGGGGCACCACTCACAAGAAGTGTCTTCATGATTCCACAATGGTTAAGGCTGGACAAGACCTCTGAGATGACCAAGTCCAACCATCCATCCATCACCACCACAAACTATCTCCCCCCAGTGTCACATCCCATTTTTTTAACACTTCCAGGGATGCTGCTTCCACCACTGCCCTAGGCAGCCTGTTCCAATGCCTGGCCACCCTTCCAAGCTAAGTGCTATTTTTGGATCAGACAGACTGCTGTCTTTCACTTGAAGCAGGACAGGGCATTTCCAGCAGGGATTTTTCTGGGGGTCAGGGCCTCCTCTCAATGTGTGGGTCTGTGGGAAGCCAAGCTTCCAGCCATGCTGGCTGCAAGGACAACGTGGGTGAGGAGGCAGAGATGCTCTCCAACTCGAGTGACACTCCATGCCACACAGAGCTCCAAGATTTCCTCTGAATTATACTCCCACATTACACCAGGGTTTCCGACTAGCCTATTTTCTTCCAAACAACCTTTTGTCCTAAAACAAACCACTCCAAACACTCCAATAATCAGAACCAGCTCAGAGGGACATTACACTTTCCTTGACAAATGTAGCATTATAATTGTTGACAAATTCTTTCATTTTCCCTTTTATTTCATTCTAAATGCAACAAGTTCACACCAATTTCACCTGCTTACCTGCAAATAATACCCAAACAACTTCTGTTTTCTCCGATACTAACAACATCATGCTGGATGCTTTCCTCTCTCAGGCTCACCTCTTTTGCATGGAAGAAGAATCATGGAGTCACAGAACTATATACGTTGGAAAAGCCCTCTAAGATCATAGAGGAAAAGCATGTTAAGAAGTAAAATAATTCCCTTTAAATCTGCATGATGGTGGTGGTGTCAGCTTTCTAAGTAACAGCATGTTCTAATACATGCACTGCTCGGATTTCAGAAAGCAGGGAATGCCATCAACAAGCTTGCTCCTGAGGAGAAAACAAGGACAGGATACCTTGAAAATGCAAAACTGAGGAGCTCTGCTACAACCCACTTCAGCAGCTCCAAGAAAGGTGTTGACAAGTAACTCTTGGGGTTATCAAAACAGGCTGTCCCAGCCCAGAGTCAATCACTCTGCAAGGATTCTCTGGAGATTTTCCTTAGAGTACCCCAGTGCAGCACATAATGAATGTTATTAAATTTGGGAGACCCCAGCCTTGATCTGGGAGAGGAAAAGGTCACTCAAAATTTCCCCCCTCAAAAGCTGTCAATAAAACTCTGACACTAAATCCTACACAGAACAAAGGAAATTCCCCAAAAGGGGAAATAAAAATCCTTGTGCTAATCCAGGTATTTAACAGCAAAGGCAGGAGCAGCACCAACCAAACTGATCTTAGTTCAGTGAAAAAAAGGACAAGCCCCAAAGCGCTTGGAGATAGGGAGCAGAGTGAAATCAATCCCCCAGCCAGGCTAAGAACAGGATTCAAGCAATTAGTAACTGCACCAGGAAAATAATTTCACACTGAAACCAAACAGCCAAGAAACTGGAGCATAATTTAGGAAAACAAATCAGAGAGAGTTGGATTTCAGGGCACAGGAGGCATTGGGAGCATTCTGCAGGAGCTGACTGTTCCCCCTGCTGAAGGCTTTTGAGCACTCTGAAGGGATCACTCCTGCACATCCTCCCTCTCCCATAACCTGTGACCATCAGGGTGCTTGACATAAGAGTAAAGACAGAGTTTTTCCTAAAATTCCCCTAAAATGCAGGGAAATGGCAAATCTGATGGAATCATGGAATGGTATGGGCTGGGAGGGACCTTAAAGCTCACCTTGTTCCAACCCCCTGCCACGGGCAGGGACACCTTCCACTATCCCAGTGCTCCAAGCCCTGTCCAACCTGGCCTGGAACACTTCTAGGGATGGGGAATATTTATTCTTCCCAAAAAATGTCTCAACCTGCAGGACAAACTCCCAGCTCTGCAGACTGGGAGAAATGATAATTCCAACTGCCTTCCCACCACTCCTTAAGCTGCCCTCTCCCCAGCAACGGTGCTGGTTGGATTCCAGCTCTGGTAATCAGAGCTGTATTGTGATGGGCTCTGTTATTTGAGCTGCAAATATTTAATCAAATTTAATAAAATTGGACTACACGATATGGCGGTTTTAAATTACCAACACAAAGCCAGAGCGTTGCCTGGTGCCAAAAATCTGAAAAGCTCACCCGTAATAAAGAACTTTATTTAGGATGGGCTCCAGCCTTCCCTGCCTTTTGTTTATACCAGACTGTTCAGGAGCCTTTCTTCTCCAAGCAACTTAACATTCTTGGCACTGGGAATTTTTCAGGATATTGCCGTGCCAGAGCCTGACGTGCTGTTGCGTTGAAAGGAAAATAAAAGAAAACAATGAAAAAAAAAATTTTCCCTGAACCTTACAAAAGTAAACTCGTTTGTATCCCAGACCAGTGCCCAGGAGATTAATGCTAGTGCCCAAAAAGAACAAGCGCCAGCGTTCTGGAAAACCAAAATCAGCTGAACGTCCTCCCGCTGGAAAACAACAATGGGTTTGGTGGCTCCCACTCTTTAATAATGTGATTAGCTCCATTTATCATCCTTAATTCCCCTGTCTGACAGCAGGAGTTCATTCAGCAAGAGATTTGGTGAGATCCCAGTTTGGGAAGCAGCATAAGGGTGAGATGTGCAGATGTCTTCCTTCTCCTGCAGGAATTCCCTTCCAGGACACTGGGAGCAAGAAGGGCAACTGCTGCTCAAAGCCAATCAAAGCCAAGGTGCCCTGAGGTGACAAGCCAGGCAGCTTTGGGAGGATGTCAAAGCCCATTTTTAATGTGGGAATGCTAACAGGGTAGGAATGGATCACCTGGCATCACAAGGCATAGGAAAGAGCTAAAAATCTCTTGGAATCAGGCTGCCCACAGGCCCTATGAGAAGGGTTTGGTGCCAAGGGATGTTTCCCTGCGTGGAAATGCTCTGATTCCCCAGGGCAGCCTGCAAGCTCTTCCATTAGCCAAGAGCAGAGAGAAGAAGATGCCCTGTCCTTAGCAAACCCAGTTTTCTAAGCTCAGCTTTTGGAGTCCTCCAGGAAGGGCACAGTCAAAAGTACCATCCCCAAAGCTACAGGGACACCTTTCCTAGGGAAAACCCACATCTTGGAGCCAATTTTTGACTGGGTTCCTGTGCAGCTGAAGTGTTTGTTACTCATCAAGCAACCAACCCAAGGGGGAACAGAAACAACTGCACAGATGGGAACCCGTCCAGCAGGGCAGGTGCTATGGTTCCTAGTGAGAAATTCCCAAAAGGGGAAAATTTCATCACTGAAAGGCTGGTCAGGCATTGGAACAGGCTGTCCAGGGCAGTGGTGGAGTCCCCATCCCTGGAGGTACTTAAAAAAACTGTGGATGTGGCACTTGGGGCCATGGGTTAGAGGTGGCCTTGGCAGCACTGGCTGAAGGTTGGATGATCTTAGAGAGTTTTACCAAACTTAACGATTGTGTGATCTTTCCAGAGAAGTCTTTTTTGCTGTCCTGAAGTGATTCCCAGCATGGCCAGTGAGCAGAACTGCTCCCTGAGTGAGGCTGAGCTCTCGGAGCTGTGTCGTTCGCCGAAGGCAGCAGCCCGGTGCTGGTCGGGTTGGGAGCCCAGGCTGTGCTGCCTCAGGCATGTGCTACGGAGCTGAGGAGCACGGCCAAGCCAAACAACCTGGTTTACATAACACAGGCTTGAGGAATAACTGACCTGCTCAGCCACCGTGCAGGGAGAAGTCAGACTGAGAGAGAACTGTCTACGTGTGAACCAAACCCTCGCAGGAAGCCCCAGCACTCGCCCCAGCACAAGCCTCCTTATTTACCTCAGGTACAAACTCGTACATAAAATGCAAATCCCCCAAGAAATGAACTTCTCCTCAGTCCTCCTCTCACTCAGCAAAGCATACTTGTGCTGGAGACATGCGGATGTCTGTGTGAGCCTTGGGTTTGGGAAAACATCGCCCGAACTTTCACACGCGGCTCCGCTGCCTGCCGCGCTCCTCGCACAGCCCAGAGCAGCCCCAGGCTCCCTGGAACACTGGGAGGAACACAGTGACACGTGAAGGGGGAGCAGATGGAGAGGAGGCTTGGGAAACAAAGCACGGCCTGGAATCTCCAGCTTTTCGGCAACATCCCTTCTTTTTCAGGAAAACCAGATCAGAGGGCCAAGCATGACGGTGGGCACAGTTGGCAGCGCAGCGAAGAGAAGGGCAGCCCTACCCGTTTTTCTGAGTGGGAAGTCATCTTTGGAATCGTACATCCCCAGGACTGGGTGGTTGTAGGTGCCAGAGACGCCGCTTTGGGGTGGGGAGCTCTGGTCCAGAGAGCTGTGCTGGGTCTTCCTGCACAGAAGGAAAGAGAAGAAGGGACAAGCTTTACATCGGTGACACGCAGAGGGGATGAGCACAGAGCCTGCCACCTCAGGGAGTGGGGAATGGGGCAAAGGCAAAGGCTTTCTCCTCCTGGGCATTCCTACAAAAAACCCCACTAAAATTTACAGGAAGGATATTAACTCAGTTTTCAGTGTAAGACTCCACCTTCCCTCAGCTCATGCAGATATTTAACCACGAGTATAAATTCTAAGTCTGTAACCTGGGCTGGGTTTTGCTAAGTCATGTTCCTGAATCTCAGCACAGGTGAGTCCTCAACTTCAGCCCAAATGAACCATTTCCCTGCCCAAAATAAACCCCAGGCTTAGCAGACAGAGTCCAAGGCTGAAGAAGCACTGAACCTGGCCAGCAGCAGCCATGCCACACAGGTGGCCCCTTGCCTTTCCTCCTGCCTGTCCTCCCACCCCAGGAGCTCAGCAGAGACAGGGCCAAAGCACTCAGCACCTTTCCAGCTGAACTTCCCTGAGATGATAATTTATGGCTTTGTTTGAGCAGGCTGCTGGAAGTAAATTACAGTCTGTTTGCTGAGGATATTAAATAATGAATGAGTTTTCTCAGCCTCCTACCAGTTTGTTGGCTGCATCTCTCCTGCTTAATGACTTGTGCCCAGCTTTGCTGTTTCTCAGGAGCTCCACCAGCCTGGGAGAAGGCTCCAGTCAGCAGAGCAGCTCCATCAGCAGAAAAACTGATTTAGCCATGAGGTGACACTCACCGGGCTCTCACAACTTCACTTTAAATAAATAGAATTTAGACCCCGTATTTCTTCTAAATACTAAAGGATTTGGGACAACAGAAAGCAAGCTGTTTGGTTTTTTTTAAAAAAAAAAAAAAAGGAAAAAAAAAAGTGAATATTTGAAATTTTGTGCTGCCTAAAAACCAAGCTGAAAACATTCTCCTACAAAAGGTTCTTCAAGGAACCAAAACGAGCCATTCCCAGCTGGAAATTGCACAAATTCACGCTGTTTCTTGAGCAGTAACAATCCCTCGAGTGCAAGCTCAACTCAGAAGTTGGTTGTTTGCTGAAATCCAGAGAATCCATTCCACTGCAAGTTAAAGCCTTCAAAAAACACGTGGCTAATGAAATACTAGGAAAACACATTGAATTTTCTACATAATTACAAAAAAACCCCCAAACTGTTCTGGGATTCTATGGAAGTATGAATGACTGTGGTTTCCCAATCTTCCCTCTTCATTATCCAGATTTCTCTGTGCATAAAGAAAAGTGATTTTTGAGGCTCTTGCAGGGCCGTGTTTCCCACACCCACCTCACGCTGTGCCACATCCCCACCCCTGAATGTCCCCCATGCACACTTCAATCTTCCCCTGCAATCAAAACAGAGCCAAACTGAAAAAAAAAAAAATCCCTCCTGGAAAAATATGTGGCTTTTTCTGCTGGGACCTGCTCATTCCATGGGAAGGCAACACACAGAGATGTTTCACTCCCAGGAATCCTGGATGCTGTGATCCGAGAGCCCTGAGCCCCATCAAGTCACACAATGACATTTTTGGCTCTATGTGAGCAACAGACTTTTTTTTTTTTTCCCCTCCTCTTTATTTTTTTTTAAATCATGACCTAAGCAGCACAATCAAGTACATTGAAGCTATTTTCATCCCTTTGTCAGGAAATGTGCAGGAATTCAAAAGGCCTGTTTAGATGTGCTCCAGGGCTGCTGAATGACAGATATTGAGCTCTGCAAACAGGAATACATTCCCTGGCTCCAGGACTGGAGTCTTGACGCTGCTTCCAGCAGCCTGCACTGGTCTGCATGCCCCTTCAGGAATGTCAGAGCTCTGGGACAAGAGGAAATTGGACACTGCACAGAGCTTGCAGGCATTCCTGAAGGCACATCCCTTCATTCAAGGCATCCCCTGCTCCCTGAGCTCCTTCGAACACCCATGTGCACAGACAGAAAGGTTGGAGTGATGATCTTGGAGGTCTTTTCCAGCCTTAGCCATTCCATGATTTGATATTTCATCCTTCAATTACGTTCAGCAAGATGCAATGAATATACATTCATGTGTGTTCAACATGTGTACCTGTGCTGGAAGGTTTTGTGTTCACACCTGTGGATGCTGGGATCATCCAAGGTATAAATTAATGTGTTATTTGAAATGTAATTGTGTAATAATGTAATACCTCTCTATCTCCTCACCATGCAAATATCCAGTTAAACTCCCTTTCATGGCTGCTAGCACACGGAGTGGCTGCTTCCCAAGCACTGCTGACAGATTCCCAGGGGAATCACAGAAAGCAGAAATTCCTGGGAGCTGGGCTGCCCAGTGTGTTCAGAATCCAGGGGAGGGACAGGCTGATAATGCAGTTCCAGAGAACCTCCTCTGCTGTTGCCTGTCATAAAATCCCAGAGTATCTGGGCTGGAAGAGATGTTAAAGACCAGTTTGTTCACCCCCTTCCACCCTCCAAGGCTGCTCCAAGCCCTGCCCAACCTGGCCTTGAGCATTTCCAGGGATGGGACATCATCCTAGAGGTCTTTTCCAGCTCTAATACCTCTGTGATTCCAGCAGAACATTTTTCCTGTCACAGCCACTGACGTCAGACCATCACGGTGCTCAATACCCTTAGGAGACTTAATTTTTTTTTCCCAAGCAACATTTTCAATTTTTTTTTTTTTTTTTTTTTTTAAGAAAAGGAATTCACAAACCTTAATAAGACCAAGGGAAGGGCTTAAAAGCAGGCATTTCACTTCGAGAGGCTCTCCCAGCATCTGTTACCACTTAACTGCCTTGCCTGCTCACAGTGGGAGCGTGGAGTGGATCTCCTGCGAGCCCCGCTCGCGTGTCCTCAACCCAGCCACCACCCAAATGCCTCACAGCACAGCTATGTGGGGACAGGAATGTCTCCAGAGCTCAGCTGGTAACCCATGAGATGCCATATAAATAAATACTAAAACGTTAGGAATGTAAAGGTTGATTCTCCTTTTTTAAAAAAAAAATTAAAAAAATAAAATAATAAAAAAAAATTAAATAGAATGGAAAGGAAAAAGGAAAAATATCATCAACTTCTGTCTTAAGTGAAGGGTGCATTTAAGAAATCCTGTGCTGCTGCTGTCTGGTCTCCTTGAGGGCTCAGCAGGACAATTCAGCACTGAGAAAGAGCAGTGAGGCCCCAAGGCTTTGACCATCTTGGGTTAGAATCCAGGATACCAATCCTCAACCCACCACAAAACCAATGGAAAATGAGGGAATGGCATGACCTGAAATCCCTGTGCAGTGGTTTGTGCATTGTCTCGGCTTCATGAAGAATCCCAGGATGTTTTGGGCTGGAAGGGACCTCAAAGCCCATCCACTGCCACCCCTGCCATGAGCAGGGACACCTTATATTTTCACAGGTTCCCTGAAGCCCCAACCTCACCTTGGACACTGCCAGGGATCCAGGAGCAGCCACAGCTGCTCTGGGCATCCTGAATTGTGTAACTGACCTTGTACCACTCTTGCATTAAGTGTTATTTTAACCAGCTTTTAAAGAAATGGAGGCTCAGACTCTTCAACCACCTTTAATGAAATCCCCAAGTCTCAGATTAGATTTTCAGAGATGTATTAAAGCTGCTCGCTCTCACTTTGCCTCCAATAACTTCTGACTTCTTCTGCCAACTCCACTTCAGCATTTCTGTCCTGGCTCAGAGCTGGGATAGCTTTCAAGTTTCATTGCAGCTCAGTTTCTGGAATTTGGAAACATCTTCTGGCTATGACCTCATCCTCCCTGTACACACGTTCATTTCTTAAGACTTAAAACACTGTCAGTGCCTCAGCTTGAACATGAATTTCATGGCAAAATGAAATTACTTTTGACTCAAAATTTCATGAATTTTAAGGTCACGAAAGCCAACATCCAAAACACTTTGGCTTTTTATTGAATATAGACAGTGACAAAGTCACAGCAGTGGAACCTTTCAAGTCACATCACATTTTCTGATTGTCTTTAGTATAATGACAAAGTTAATTTCTGAAATTGGAACTGGAGACCAGCAGTTGAATATTTTCAGTTGAAAACAGATGTTGGAGCAGTTGTCAGACTGGACCCACTAAATGTTTCCAATAAGAGCCAAATAAACAAAACTTCCAACTCTGAGAGATTAAGAAGAGTAGTAAAGTGTTAAAAGCTTTAAAATGCAAAGCTTAACTACCCTGAGCTGCAGGAATTCACTGAATCATAGAATATCCTGAATTGGAAGGGACCCACAAGGATCATCAAATTCCAGCTCCTGAGCATAAAAAACTATCCCTCATTTGACTAAAGTTCAAGTTTTATAACACCAGGCAGGATCAAATCCTGTGTGAAAAGCTGGAGGATTTACCAAGGCTGATCTCTGATTGTAGAACTTGTGAGTTTGAATAACTGTGGATTACAGATGACACGAGGACCTCGCCCTACACACTGAGCACCGTGACCATCACAGCAGACACAAAACCCACTCACACTGGAACCCTCTGGAAAATGCATTTTGGGAATGCACAGTGTCCCGTCACTGCTCTGGCTCATCCCACAAGCACATCAGGTCTGTTCCTTCAGGGAACTGGGGACAAAGGTGGCACTGGCTGAACCCTGCAGAAAGCCCAGCACCACTTACCCGTACCAGAAGCGAGGGTCACTGGATATGCAGTGGTTGAGATTCCGGTGGGCCAGAGCCTTCTTCTTGTTTAACACAAATTCCTGCAATTTCATCTTCACTTCTGTGCTTGCCACTGCACCTGCGATTTAAAAAAAAAAAAAACAAACAAAAATTTAAAAAAGTTTATTAAATCAACGCACATACTTGAAGGATTCTTAAATTTTCTAAAAAAGATTCCGAATCACATCTTTTATTTTCTCTCAAAAAAAAAAGGAATTTTTCTTTCAAAGAGAGAAGAACAAAGTGCCTCCAGTAAGGAGCTCTCCCTTTTTATCCCTTTAGCTTGGCAAAGATTCACAAGTTATGTTTGAAAACACAGATGACATTGGGTTTATTTCACCAGAAGAGGAAGTTACACTTGCATAGAAGCACACTCAGAATAAAGCACTTGTCCAGGGTATCCCAGCTCTCTTTGAACCAAAGTTTCTTAAGAAAAGGGATCTTGTGCACCCTCAAGTTGTTAAATGTCACATCTAAAAGCAGAAGTGGAATGAGCCCAGTGGTTCATGTGTAGGTTTTGTCTTGAAAACTCCTGTAAACAGGGACCTCTTTGTTCCCAAGTCTCTGTGCACACCACAGCGACGTAACATTTTGCTTCATTTACAAGCGTGCGGATCTCTCCCTTCAAATAGAAAACCTAACACTTGAAAAAAAAAAAAAAAAAATAAAAAAGAGAGTCAGTCATTCTGCAGAGCTAAAATGTCAACTGTGTAATCCCTAATCATGATTTCCTGCACAATGGAGAGCAGGCTGTTCCCCTGCCATGATGGATCCCAGCGATCATCAGCTTGACAGCCCAGACTCCTAGGCAGGGCTCCTGACAGAGCAATGCATCCCAAGTTTGGCAAGGGAACACGTGGAAAATGATGGTTCATCCACACCGTGGCGTAAAGCAGGAGCTCCAATGGAAAATATCTGGGCTGGGAGGAAAGGAAAAGGCCAGGGAAACTGTCTGCTCTGCTGGGAACAAGAACTAAAAGATCACCCCGTCAAGTTCTCATGTCCTGTGCCCTGCTCGATGACAAGGTGATGTTTGACATGTTGGGATAATAATTCCTGGGCTCTCCTCAAGAGCAGGGAGCTGCAGCATTCCCACAAGGCACTGTCTGGAGGTGTAAATTGGTTCAAACACCAAAGCGAGACAATTCCCCTTTTTTTGAGCCCTGCATTTCTCAGCAGCTCCACAAGCACAGGTTTGGTGGAAAGCTCAAGCAAAGAGCTGGTGATAAATTCCTGAGTAGCAGAAGAGGTGACAAACCCATGCTTGAAAGCTTTCTCCCTCCAAAATGTGTCATCCTTAATCCATTAGTATCCTTAGAACACTCAAACCTGGCTGTGTCCTGTCAGTTTGCCATAAACCTGTTCCTTAGAAGACTTAAAGTTCAGTATTTTTGGAGTGTAGGGTTTCCCTCCTTTACTGGAAGCTGAACGATATAGAACCTCAGAGAGCTTTGGGTTGGGAGGGACCCTAAGGATCATCGAATTTCACTTCTGTGCCATGGGCAGGGACAACTTCCCCTATCCCAGCTTGCTCCAAGCCTCATCCAGCCTGGCCTGGGACACTGCTAGAGATCCAGAGGCAGCCACAGCTCCTCTGGGTAACCTTTACAGGGTCTGCCCACCCTCACAGAGAGGAATCCCTTCCCGATATCCCACCCAGCTCTGCCCTCTATCACTTAAAAACCATTCGCTGTGTCCTGTCCCTCCATGCCTTGTCCCCAGTCCCTCTCCAGCTCTCCTGCATCCCCTTTTGATGCTGGAAGTGGCTCTGAGGTCCCCCTGGAGCCTTCTCCAGGTGAACACCCCCAGCTCTGTCAGCCTGGCTCCAGAGCAGAGGTGTTAACAAGGAAGAACAAACCCCACCTCTCTCACACTCACTTCATATTTCAGATCAGGACAATTTTAGCTTCTCTTTGCCAAATTTTGTGATGTGAGAAAAATAACTTAAGTATCCTTAAGAGCTGAGGTGTGATAATGATTCTACACCACAGGACTTCTTAAATAAAAAGTAACTTAAAAATAAAACTGTAGCCATGGGAACAGGATCTTCAACTTATCATCCCCAAATTCTGGGTTTTTTCCTCTACACCTCTGTCTTTCATCCAAAAGATGCTTTGCTCCCATTTTCCAGAGATTCGGGTGTTTCAATTTCTTTTCAGATTACTTTAATTAGTATGGCCAGGTATCAGTTCTAATGACAGGCTCAGAAAAACATGGATCAAATGTCAACAGCTGATGGGAGCAGCAGGGGGAAGTGGAAATGTTTAGGGATTCTGAACCTCTGCTCTTTCTAGCACTTAAAAAGGTCTCCCAGACCCCAGTTTTTTCCTTCTGAAAAAGTTCTTGGAGTTTTCTTATTCCCAATTCCCAGCCAGCTTCCCATCTTCCTTTCACCACTTCTCCCATTGTGAAACCAGACCTGAGGAGTTGATGGCACAACTTGGTGAGGTATTTTGAGGTTTTTTCCCCCCCCCATTCACTTGCAGAAGAAGCCCAAACAAGCAGCCCAGAGTGTCTCTGATAAGGGACATTGTGAGGCCACAATGATCGCCTCAAGTGCATAATGACACACAGTGGGGAAGGCACCCACAAGCTGTAACCTCCTGAAAAAAAAAATCCCCTCATGAATGGAAACGCTTCAAAAAGGGGAGAACTGAGAACTCGGCTACTTCTTAAAAAGAGTAAAATTCAGAGCAGCAGAAAGAGAAAAGGAGTGCAGTGTGCATCTGGTGTATTTTATGGGCTTAATACTCTGCCTCCATTAGGAATGCTGCCAAAAATACTTCCAAAAATGTTAAATCAAGGGAAGAGAGGATACGCTTCCTTTTGAAAAACGCTAAAATGGCATTTAGTGAGACAAAAATGAAGATGAAGCAGAGAAATGCATTTCTCTCTTCCCCTCAATTCCCACAAGCTCCCCGTCCCCTCAAGGAGGTTCCTCCAGCTTTCTGAGGCTCCTTCATGCCTCCTATGCACCCTTCACCACCCAAAGGAGTGGTGCTCTGGCCACTTACTCTCTTTCCCTTTCTCTTTGTTTTTCAGCTGCTGCAGTTTCTGCTCTCGGTGCTGCTTCTCCAGCTCCTGCTCCTGCCGGTGCTGCTCCAACTTCCTCTGGTGCTCCAACAGCTCCTGCTGATGCTTCATGGCCAGCATCTCCTGCTGCTGCTGCAGAGAAGGGAACAGGGAAAAGGAGCAAATTAACACCATCGGCCTTCCCAGAGCCACAGCAGAGGCTGGAGGAAGGTGACACTGACAGCGCTTCATTCATGGAAAGAAGGACAAGCACGGGCCACCTCTTATCTCCATCGCCTGATTTTAGATAAAACCCCACTTAGGGCACCCTCAATATTATTTGTTGCACGGAGAAACTGTAGAAATTGTGGCTGCCCCATCCTTGGAAGTGTTCCAGGCCAGGCTGGATGGGGCTTGAGGCAACCTGGGATAGTGGAAGGATGGGGGGTGGAATGAGAACGAATTTATCATTCAGTTCAACTCCAACCACCCTGAGATTCTGTGATCAATTACAAAAAGAATTGCTCCAATAGATTAAAAAAAAATTAATTCCCCCAAGAATTTCTCCAGGAGGGATTTTCCCTGGCCCTCTCAACTCACCCATATTTTTGGGAATAATCAGGAGACATGATGTCTAATTTAAGGCAATTAATTTGCGAATTAAATGGGACAGTCAGCTGAAGCACCAAGGCTCCTGCCCCATAGCAAGTCCTCTGGTTCCTCAAGTCCCTGAAGCTAGGTTAGTTTTATTCAGTGTCCCCCACCTGGGGATATTTGGGGTGCATCCCCAGCCCATATCACCCTGTCTGGACAGCACCCTGTCTGGGTGTACAGGGGATCCCCCCAGCCCAGAGCACACTGTCTGGGTGTACAGGGGATCCCCCCAGCCCAGAGCACCCTGTCTGGGTGTACAGGGGATCCTCCCAGCCCACAGCACCCTGTCTGGGTGTACAGGGGATCCTCCCAGCCCACAGCACCCTGTCTGGGTGTACAGGGGATCCCCCCAGCCCACAGCACCCTGTCTGGGTGTACAGGGGATCCCCCCAGCCCAGAGCACACTGTCTGGGTGTACAGGGGATCCCCCCAGCCCAGAGCACCCTGTCTGGGTGTACAGGGGATCCCCCCAGCCCAGAGCACCCTGTCTGGGTGTACAGGGGATCCCTCCAGCCCACAGCACCCTGTCTGGGTGTACAGGGGATCCCCCCAGCCCACAGCACCCTGTCTGGGTGTACAGGGGATCCTCCCAGCCCACAGCACACTGTCTGGGTGTACAGGGGATCCCCCCAGCCCACAGCACACTGTCTGGGTGTACAGGGGATCCCCCCAGCCCAGAGCACCCTGTCTGGGTGTACAGGTGATCCCCCCAGCCCACAGCACCCTGTCAGGGTGCAGAGGGGATCCCCATGGGACTGCGGGTGGCAGTTTGATGTGCTGTGCCTCAGGATGGCGTGAGGGGATGCCCCATGTCCTGCGCAGCTGTGGAAAAGCAGGTGACAACAGGTCCCAGCAGCCTGCAGGGGAAGGAAGGGATGTCTGTGGGGCTAAAAACTGCTTTCTCTTGAAAGAGCAGGGATTTCCCACCTCCCAGTTTGATTTGCACGCTGCCCAGCGAGGCACAAGCCAGGGACGAGCGCATGGGCTGCTCCTGGGCCTCCCGCAAACCCCTGGAATGCCGGGGCCCTCCGGAGCCTCCAGAGCCCTCCGGAGCACGGCGCCCACCCCACACTCTTTACGTTGGCAGCTTATAAACCAAGGGATTGACGGGGAGCTGGCAACCTCCGGCCTCCGAGCCCTGAGCTCTCCGGGGATGTGCTTAATAGGGGCCTGTGCTCGGATACCACCCACAGCTCCCACGGAACCCCTGCCGCAGACAGGGACTGGCAGCACGGAACTGTGGAATGGTTTGGGTTGGAAGGCACCCCAAAGATCACCCCATTCCAAGCCCCTGCTATGGGCAGGGGCCAAGCCCCCGCTGTTAAGACAGGGAACCCGATTGCTCCAAGAACATCTCGACCCATCCTTCTCCAAACCCTGCCAGTTCCTGCATACGTAAGACCCTCGCCCCAAGGTTTCTCCTTGAGCACATTTTCCTTTTAATCTCTTTAGCTGAAATTCTTGGGGTGTCCTTTTCAGGGCCAGGAGTTGGACTTGATGATCCTCATGAGCCCCTTCCAGCTCTGGATATTCTACGCTCCTCTGATTAATTTGTGGCATTGCACACTTGCACCGCCCAATGCTTCAGCCACGGATGCACAATAAATACAAATAAAGTCACACAATTCAATATAAAGATGCAAAAAAACCAGTCTAAGAGATATTTACAATCTGCCTGGCTATCTGCTGGAAACCCTCCATAGAGGAATCCCTGCTGCTGCCTGTTCCAAGCAGGCAGGCTGTTGTAAAACATCAGAAATCCAGTTATTTTGCAGTGACTGCACCTATGCTTCCCCTCCTAATTCTACTGAATTATATGTAAACAACCGAAAATCCACACTGAAAAAAAAAAACCTAGAAAGGAGGAAAAAAATAGCGGGAACCAGCTATTTTTGTTTTCTAATTAAGCAGCAGCTTCTACTAACACGTCTCCATTTGGGGAAAGAGTCTCTTTCCCGACTTCCAACAAGTCCACCACATGGTGGGCTTTGAGAACCTCGCCATGGAAAGTATGCAAATGAACAATATTTAATGCACAATATGGTAAAACAGGTTTTGTTATTTTTATGGAATCAGGAGCCTTTTCTCTCCATCTGCAGTCTCCTAGGCTCTGCGGGCTCTGCTTCCTGCGATGGTTTACATACATTAGGCTGCTTTAGAAGGAGCTGTGCTTTCATTGACATCTGGAGTGAAATGGGAATGAAAAGCCCAATTTGTCACTGGATGGTTTAGGGAAGTTTCATTAGGGATGTATTGTCTCTGCTCATTTTGACCCCGGTTTCCACAAAGCCTATTCTTAATATAGTTTTTCAAATGGTTTCAAAGTTGAAAAAGAAAAATTTAAAAAAATAAAATAATGAAGCCACGTCTCTGACTGTACCCATGAAAAATGAAAAGAAATCACTGTTGGTGTCTGCTGTAGCCTGGGAAAACAAAAAAAGAAAACCCATCTGGATGCCTTCTCAGGGCTATTTCTCCACACTTACCAGGAATGCTATGGGGAAACAGAAATTTAGGCTGGATTATCAGGAAAAGGTTCTTTCCCAGAGGTGGTGGGGCACTGACTAGGCTCCCTGGGGAAGTGGTTCTGAGACTGCCAGAGTTCCAGGAGCATTTGGATAACGCTCTCAGGGATACACAGGGTGTGCTTGTTGGGGTGTCAGGAAAGACATCAGCTTCTGATTCATATAAAGCAATGAAGGCAACTTTGAAGAGGCACTTCCCACTCAGACCCTGTGTGTTCACCACACACAGCTGGGGCAGGGGGTTTATTCCCCTACTGTATTTCCCAAACAGTGAAATTTCACTACAAAGTGATTCACCAAAGGAAATCCCTGGATCTGAGATCTCCTCAGCCCCGAGTCTGAGGAGCACTGCGTGACAGATACACACACACACACACACACACAAACACACACACACACACACACGCTGCATTAGGGAGCTCAGAACATCTGAATTAGGTGCTCTTGCCAAAATCAATATTTGTAAATATTCGCAACTATGGGGATTCCTGCATATGTTTAATGTCACTGCTCCCACTATTTCTGAAAACTGCACAAATGTTCAACTGTACCTGCAGTTAGTGCTGCTGGTGCTTCTTTAGCATAAATTAATATTAATAAAGGTAACAGGGAGAATGCAGAGCATTTCCAGGTATTTGTCAACTGTCAGCCTACCGTGAGGACTCAGCGATTTCAGTGAGGACTCAGTGATCTCAGTGATTGAGAGGATTTTGCCACCACATTCCTCAATTGTCTTCAGTGCTCCAGCTTGTCTGCCTTAGGAAAGGGACTGACACCTTATCAGTAGGGAAACTGACACAGAGAAACCTCTTTTTAAGGGAAATGCAGCTAAAATGGTTCTCTTTAGTCTTTGCAATGCCTTCCCAGGAAGTGCTGACACCAAGATCCTGTATCCCAGAGAGAATCAAGATGGATTTCATGGAGAGACTTCCACAGCTGCCAAACAAGAAGCCAAGCATAGAGATCCTTCCTTCCCCCCAGCTCAGACTGGCTCCGAGGTGTTTACAAGAGATATTTTCAAGAGCTGCAATTAGTGGAAGGGAGAGAAAAATAATTGTGGAGAAAAGCACAAGCCTGGGTGAAAAGCAGTCAAAACACTTCTGGCTGATAAATATTTCCTGGCATCCAAAGTTGCCGTGACCAGCTCCCAACCTGCATCTCAATCCACACCTGAGATCAGCTCCAGCACAGGGGGATATCAGGGAAATGTTCTTCTGCCACCTGTCCTGGCTAAATTCTACAGTTTTGAGGGTTTAGATCAGGTAATCAAAATGGTCTTTGGGCTCAGACTCTGTAAAAATAAAATCACATCATAGGTGAGGATGAAGAAAAACTCTCCAAGGAAGCACACATCAAATTATCCCCCTGAAAAAACCTTGGCTATGGGTGACAGCAGAGCACAGGAGCTGGGATTTCTGGGAGCTGGATTTCTGGGAGCTGGATTTCTGGGAGCGCTGCTCTGTTGGGCTGTTTCACAGCGATCCCAACGCTGGCTGGACTCTGTGTTTCATGTTCCCCCCATCCTGTTTACTGAGGTCTCAGGCTGTGGCTCCAGTTTCAGGATCTGCTCTCTTGGCTCGGTGGTGGTGTGTTTGGGATATCTCCTGGAGCACCAGGCAGAGTATCTCAGCTGTGCTGGGAGACGGAGAGGGAAGAACATTGTGGTTTCCAGCAGCAGGCAAGACA
Organism: Certhia americana; assembly: GCA_018697195.1. Taxonomy (NCBI): domain Eukaryota; kingdom Metazoa; phylum Chordata; class Aves; order Passeriformes; family Certhiidae; genus Certhia; species Certhia americana. Next base: position 36,535,037 of record CM031863.1, on the reverse strand, counting down.
CAAAGATCTGGGAGAACGAGCGCCTCTCTTCTCCTTTCTGGGACACACATCCCATGTGCCCCCTTCCCGGCATTGGGCAACTGACAGCCGGCTAATCCTGTGCCAGAAATTCCCATGGGCAGGGAATTTTCCGCAGGGAAACAATCCCTCCCAGCTGGCAGCTCCCTGGGCAGGAGACTGATCTTGGTCAGACACATCCTACTGAGAACGTCTGGTGCTGAGGTTTAAGAGGCTAAACCGTCTCCAGGACCGGGAATGACGGTGAGGTTCCCTTCCTGCCAGCTCCAGGTGATAAAATCCCACGTTTTTATTTTGGCAGCTTTATATACGGATGAGGAATTTCGTACCCCAGTCTTCTTCCCATGCCATTACCTCTCCTAAAAGGCTGGAAGCCCTCTGAGGCCTGAATACCTGCAAAGGTTCAGCACCAGGAATGCTTTTGTATGAGTCTTTTGCTCCCTGACTCCCACTCCAGCCTAACGTTCCCCTTCCTCCAGAAGCAGAATATCCAACAGCCTTTCCAGAAAGAGGCAAGCTATGTTTGTAGTATCCAGCACATTCAGTTCCTTCTCCAATTTTCCCTTTTAAAGCTGAGGAAAACTCCTGTGAGTTAGCCTCTGCTTGGCTTTACATGGCTATTGTTGAAAGGGAGGGAATCAGGAGCAGGCAGTGCAAATCCTAGCATGAATGGTGATGAGCAAATCAGAAAATTTGACTTAAACCAATCCCTGTAAAGAACCGCATAAATTTCTGTAAAGGAGGAGCCCTAGTTGTTTGATGCTAAATAAGAGATGAGACCTCTGTCCTTGAAGGAGCAGTTTCATCCTCTGTGAATTGTTCTGGGGTCTTTTGTGTATTACAGGAATTCCACATTTCTGGGCGTGAATGGATCAGCAGTGGTGTACATTAACAGGTCAGTATTCCTGGCATAACAGCAGGATCCAGTGGGGTATTTCTTTATTCCTGCCCTGATTCTCCGTCTTTTCTTTGACTTCTTCCAATTATTTTCTAAGTTCAAAAATAAGATAAAATTGGAGTTGAACATTTGGGTGTGGGAGCTGCCAAAATATCCCTTCTGCTGCCGTTTACTCTGAAATTCTAAACTGATGAAAAAAAAAAACCAACCATGGTGCCCTACACGTGTTTTACTCCAGAAAAATCTGGAATTCCCATTGTGCTCCTTCCAGCCAATCAACCGTGGCCCATCTCAGAAGAAACCAAAAGGAAACGTTTCTTCTACCAATTTCCAGTAGCTCTGTAAGGCCCAGAGCAGACAAATTTCCCTGGATGAGCATTCCAGCTTCTCTCCTGACACCACCAGCAGCACTTGGATGACAGGAAGATGCCTGAAGTATCCCAGCCTGATGCAGGACTTCTTCAACTGAGAGATGGGGTAAAAGGTGTCCAAGCTGCTCCATGGATTTGTTGACAGAACCCAATCCTCCATGCACAGGTTTGTCCTCACTGCTCTCGCAAAAGATCCTGACTCTGAGGCTGAGGAAAAGTCACCACCCATCCCCTTCAAAAGGAGCAAACACTCTGATCTTCCAAAAGTTTTCCCCAGGGTTGCTTCCATCAGAAGTTAAGTTTTGCAGGATCTAAGGTGTAAGTTTTGGAGAGGGCATGGTGTGCCGGCAAAGCGAGGTAAGGTCACTGAGAAAGAACAGGAAGCTGTCTGGAAATAGCGCGAGTTCCAAGGCATTTGAGTAGTAACGAGGCACAAAATGTTCAGTCTGGTCTTTTACCACTGACTGTACCCAGCTGCAGCTTCCTAAGATGAATAATCCTGTCATCCCAGAATCCAGACAGAGGCGGACACCTGGTATCTCTGAGCTTTTCAAGTTCCTCTTGAAAGGGACACGGGCTGCGACGAACGGGTGCGCTGCGGAAAAGCCGCACAAAAACAAGCAGAGGGAGCTCCTCCACGCTGGCTGCTGCAGGAAGAGAGCACGGAGCAGACAGGAATGGGAGCTGGAATATCAGGGGGTGGGATGGAAGTCGGCCCTTCTGTAGTCCAAGGGTGCTTTGCAGGAGCCACAGCACTGCTGGCAGCATCCCTGGGGACACAGGGAAGGTGCCACAGGGGATCAACAGATGACACCAACCCCAGCAGCAGAACTGAAACATGCCCAGCTTTCCCTGCTAAGCAGGAACCAATATGGAATCAACACAGAGAGGCCACCAAAGAGAACCTCTGGGCACTGTCAGGGCTATGCTGAGAGCAGCCCCACTAAAAGACAATGTGGTTTGGGCCCAGTGAGCTACCACAGAATCATGGAATGGGTTGGGTTGGGTTGGGTTGGGTTGGGTTGGGTTAGAATGGGAGGAACCTTAAAGATGATCCAGTTCCATCCCCTGCCATGGGTGGAACTTCCACCCCAGCCCCATCCAGCCTGGCCTTGAGCAGCTCCAGGGGTACCCTGCAGGCAAACCTGCCATTCCATGGGCAGGTGGCTCCACATGAAAGCAAGGAGCAGTTTCTCCTCTCAGCATCAGCATGACAACTATCAAGTCTAGACATCTTTGGGAAAGAATTAGACATTTCTTTACAGCACAGCAAAATCTGTCTGGAAGATTCCCTGAAAGATTTTCACTCCCTGAAACCAAAGGAAAGGTCCAGGAGTTTCACCCCGTGTCTCTAAACAAGAGGCTGATCCCTCAGATGTGCTGCTATCCCTCACTCAGTGTAGGAATTCATTCTGTCAAGGGAAAGAGAACAATTTCAGGATCACTGCACAGCAAACATCCTCACAAAGCTCCTTTCCCTGCTGCTGCTTCCTTGCCCATCCTGTCTATGCTGGACACACAGCCCAGCACTCCCTGTGCTACGGATGCACACAGTCCTTTCTCAGACGGTGGAAAACTGGGGATAGGATTGCACACCCACAGGTGAGGATTTCAGGCCCACGAGGAGCTGGGAGGCTCAGCTGCTTCCCTGAGCTGTTATCCCACCACTGATGTGCGTCAGCATCCTCAAGAAGTTTCCAGCTGTGGCTATAAAACAGCCAGAGCTGGGAAGAGCCCTGCTCCAAACACAGACAGAGCAGATGAACCACATTGCCCACGACGTCCTTCCATCCCCACTGAGCTCACTGCAGCCGAGGTGTCTCTGGCTCTGCCAAAGCACCCATCCTGCCCCTCTTCCCTCCAGCCCTTGACCAGAAGGGCAAACGGAAAAGCTTTTGGTAACTTCCAGCTGATCTTGGCTGGGAATGAGTGACTCACAAAGGAAAAAATTCCCAGCCGATTCCTCCGCAACCAAAGGTCAGGCAAAGCTCACAGCAGGGAGAGCTTTGAAGGGAGAGGCTTTCAACCATCTCACCTGAGAGCCAGACCCCTTATTCCATCCTTGGTTTTGCTCAGGAAGGCAGATTTGAAGACCATAAATATTGTCCCACATCTGGCCATGCACGGAGGAGTGGAAAATACACCTGGCTGAAGGTGAGTGGTTACAGGAGAGAGCAGCAGCCGTCGGTGCCTCCAGCCTCTCCCTCGGCGCTTTCCGGAGCCAGGCCTGGCCAATCTGCAGAGCTGCTCTGGAGCTGTGAAAGAAACAGCCTGCCCTGCTCCATATGGTGTGAAGCCTTCAAAAGGCTCAGCTTATTTTCCCCAAACACGCCGGGGTTTTCACAGAATCGCCACGGAAGGCTTTGGGCTGGGAGGGACCTTAAAGCTCATCCCACTCCAACGCCCTGCTGTGAGCAGGGACTTCTCCCACTGGAGCGGTTTGCTCCAAGCCCTGTGCCTCATCACTAATTTCTTCCTAATATCCAATCTAAACTTACTCTCTTTCAGTTCAAAACCATTCTCCCTTCTCCTATCTCTCTCTCTCTCCATGCCTGTGTTTTCTCCTTACCCTCCCACTCCTCCCCTGTGCCGAGCTCTGTGTCCATTATAGAACCCTTCCCAAATATTGTTTCACTCATTTCCTGACTCTCTCCAACTTGCACCATCTTGGGGAATCTGGCACTTTTACATGAAGGCCAAAACACAACGTCTATAAAAGTGAGGACTGGGACATGCCAGAGAAAGGATCACATGCTCAGGCAGTCATCAACTTCTCCTCCTGCACTAGGTCAGATGATTAAAACTGAGCTGATGGAAGTGATTCCAAGCTCTGGAAAAAGCCAAAACTTCAGCTCTCAATAGGAAAAACTTATCTGCTGGGATAGAAAAACAGGCAATCATGCCAGCATTTTCCAGGCCAAACTTCACTCACTTAAGTGTTCCTCACACTTCTGCTTTGCTTGGGGGGTGGGATGGAGGGGTGTTCACCCCTTCTTACTTGCTGTCAAGTCAGACCAGTTTTTCTGTTCCCACCAACACCACGGCAATAAAAGAAATAAAACAACCCCAAACCAGGACTCCTCCTGTACCAGCAAAGGAGTCAACACTAGAAACAAAGGAGCTGTTTGAAAGCTTCATCAGCTGGGAGAGCTGGCGAAGGGAAAGGCTCCAGGAAAACTTCAGAGCCTAAAGGAGAGCTGGAGAGGGACTTGGGACAAGGGATGGAGGGACAGGACACAGGGAATGGCTTCCCACTGCCAGAGGGCAGGGAGAGATGGGATATTGGGAAGGAATTGTTCACTTTGAGGGTAGACAGGCCCTGGCACAGGGTGCCCAGAGCAGCTGTGGCTGCCCCTGGATCCCTGGAAGTGTCCAAGGCCAGGCTGGATGGGGCTTGGAGCAAACTGAGATAGTGAAAGGTGTTCCTGTCCATGGCAGGGGGCTGGAATTGGATGGTCCTTAGGATTCCTTCCAATCCCAAGCTTTCAGGGATTCTTTGAAATAAGTGCATTGCACTCCTTGATTAAAATGGTGGATGCCAGGCTATAGGGGAAAAAGCCAAAGTAATCAATTCTAGACAGTATCATACACACAGAACAGAGTAAAATGCAGAAATTTTTCCCCCTTCACGAAGCAGTTTCCAAAGCAATTGTGGGTTTAACATTATCACAGAATCACAGAATGGTTTGGACTGGGAAGGACCTTAAAGCTCATCCCATTCCCAACCCCTGCCATGGGGTATTCATGCCTGTGAGCACATGGGATTAAAAAACCCAAACAAACAACTAAATTTCTCCAAGAAGAGCTCTGCATCTTCACTCAGGAATGTTTCTATACCACACTGCACAGCTCAAGTGCTTCACTTGCAGAAGATAAATGGGTTTTATTTGCTTTAACATCCCCACCTTGCTTTCTTCATGAGCTGGGCAGCTCCAAGTCCAAATTTAAAGTTATATATTTAAATTCTCTGAGCAAAATAATTGCTTCCCCGCACTCACAGGCATTGGACTTAACACAGCTGCCAGTTCTAAGAGTCACCTAAATGTGGGCAGACTCCTGCACACAGAGACAGGATGTTTTCCCAGAGAAAATGCACCACAGTCACATGCTGGGGTAGGGACTGAGGGTTACTTTCTTTGTGAGGCATCACAGGGTTTATTTCAACAAGGTGTTTGATTTTTAAAACAATTCTGGTCCCACTGACACACTTACTACCCAGAGATAACCTTGCAAGCCACTTTTTGGTACAGGATTATATCATCCCTATTTTAAGGCTCTCATTTAGCCAAGCTTACACGAGATGAAGAACTTCATCTCCTAATGTATGGTTACATGGGCTGGATGTACTATGGCATCCCAAAATCAGAGCTCAGCTTCCTCCTTACACAGATTTTGAGCAGAGCCAGTCAGAGCTTTGACATAAATAAGAGCAAATATGTTCCCATCACCTGTGCTTCAAGCTTGGCCATTAAATGGGAACGAGCCTGCCTGATTTTTCACAGACAAATAACTACAGGCATGGGGCAATTACAAGGGAATAATGGAAATATTTGTCACAGGAATTCCCCATCCTTCTCCCCCACCCCAAGTGCCGTAGGCAAACGCGCAACTGCAGAAATGTGGGGATACGTAAACATTCCACAGACACCCCCAGAGATGCACACATGGTGCATCCATGTATAAATATATTCACTCCCAGGCACCTCCTCACCTCTGCCCTGGTGACAGCACAGAGGACTCACCAAAGGACAGGGGCATTTGCTGTTAATCCAGCCTCAAACAGGGACACTTCTCATAAAGCCCAGCTCCTCTCTGTACTAAGAAGACTGTAAATAACACCCCATTAACTTTTAATCCCATCTTCCCCATTCTGACATGCATTTTGTATTGAAATGAAAGTTATATAAGGTTGAATCGAGGTTGCTTTTTAATATTACATTAAGGCTATTTACCATGTGCAGCACTAATCCCCCTTTGAAAAAGGAGCCTATTACCAATTCGGAAATTATGTTGCCATAGCAATAGTCCAGCACTGGGAAATATTTATATAATGTCTCATGTTTTCACCCTGCAACAGCCATCTTCCAGACTGGACTGCCCACTGACCCTGCCTGGTGTTTCCTCCCTGTCCCACGCAGGGCACAGCACCTGCTTGGTGCCTAACTCTGAAAAATCTGAGCATGTGCATACCCACCTACAGGCACTGTCCCTGCATTCCCTGCTCCTACAGTCCCACCACAGTCTGCAGCTTGTGCTGATGGCAAACGTCCAGGGAGAAGTTCCTGTGCCACTACTTCCAAAATGTGACCACAGAAACAGGTAGCCTCCTGCTGGAGTAAATTCCACTGAGGCATTTTTTGTGTCCAGGGAAGGGAATGGAGCTGGGAAGGGGCTGGAGCACCGGGAGCAGCTGAGGGATCTGGGAAAGGGGCTCAGCCTGGAGAAAAGAAGGCTTGGGGGAACTTCTGGCTCTGCACAACTCCCTGACAGGAGGGTGGAGAGCAAGGGACAGAACAAGAGGAAACAGCCTTGAGCCATGCTGGGGAAAGTTTAGATCGGAGATCAGGGAAAATATCTTCCCTGAACCGGTGGCCAGGTGTTGGAAGAGGTTCTCCAGGGCAGTGGTGGAGCCACCACACCTGGAATTGTTCAGAAGGTGTGTAGGATGCAGCACCTGGGGACCATGGTGGTGCTGCTGGGTTGATAGTTGGAATGGATGATTCTGGAAGGTTTTTCCAACCTCAACAATTCCACAATCCCCTCGCCCCCGCTGCCCTTACCTTGATGTGCTCATGCAGCTGCGCCTCGTGCTGCCGGGAGAGCTGCTCGTGCTGCCGCTGGAACTCTGCAATCAGGATCTGCCTCTGGATCTGCTGCTTCTGCTTGAGGGCCAGCAGCTCCTGCTGCAGCTGCTGCTCACGCAGTGTGGGCTCTGTCACCGGCATGGAGAACTGGTGGTCCAGCCGCAGGTCCATGGGCACCGAGCTCGGAGCCACTTGCAAGGGCAGGGCTGTGCTCACGTCAACTGCAGGGAGAGCATAAGAGCAAGGGTGAGCAAATTCCTAATCCAGCAAAGGATGGAGGAGCCATGGTCTGAATCAAGGGCTGCACCATGGAATTCACACCATTCTTTTAAGGGCTAACCAAGGACTGCAGGAATTCAGGGAACAACAAGTTTCCCACCAGGCACCTGTATGCCACTCCTACAAAAACCTGTGTGTTCTTTACAAACAAAGAGAGTCATGTTTGACCCATCTGTGCCTTCCAAACACATGCACACCTCCATTCCACACATCCAGCACCACTGGAAACAAGGAGGATAAAGAGTAATCCAAGACTTCACAGACAGGATTAATGCTGACTTGTGATGGATGAACTGATGGAGTGCCCTGGTCAGGAACATGAGGCTCTCCCTTTAAGAAAGTCATGCAGAAAACCACAATGTCTTGTATAATAAGTCCCAAACTGGTTTGCTTGGAAGGGACCTCCAAACCCATTCAGTGCCACCCCTGCCATTCCAGGGGCACCTTCCACTATCCCAGGCTGCTCCAAGTCGTGTCCAGCCTGGCCTTGGACACTGCCAGGGATCCAGGGCCACTCACAGGTTCTCTGAGCACCCTATGTCCACCCTCACAGGGAGGAATTCCTTCCCAATATCCCATCTAACTCTGTCCTATGGCAGTGGCAAGCCACAACCCCTTTGCAATACCTGAACTCAGCTTGTTTCTCCTAAAAAAAAAAAATAAAAATTACCACATGTACCACATGAATGACTAAAAATGTTTTAAATTTCACCTGAGTGACAGTTCTGCCTTTCACAGGTATTCTGTATTTGCAACATTTGCTCTCTCTCTCTCACTCTTTCTCTCTTTCTCTCTCTCTCTCTCTCTGGGGCAATCCCTCAATAACTCTGCTGAGAGTGCTGAATGAACATCAGTTACGGGATAACGAAGGCTAATCCCTCAGAAACACTGAGCGTCGACAAAACTGGAAAATAAAGGTGGTTTTGGTTTTTTTTTCCATATCCCCTGTCAAGACATTAATCTTTATCCATCCCGGGGAGAGAGTTTTTGTTGGGTTTTTCCCAAATACTCTTGTGAAGCAGAGGTCCAGGAGGGTATTCACCCCTCCCTATCCCCAGCTTGTCCGAGGAGGAGGAGGAGGAGGAGACTTTCTTTTTTTGATGGAAACATTTTCAGCAAAAGGTCACATTACTGGAAGTGTTGCTATTTTTCAACCCACAAGCTCTTCCCTCCACTTCCCCATTGTTTTCCTTCCTGTGGCCTTTTCTTCACTCCCCACTCTCCCCCACAGGACCACAGCAAGGATTCCTTGCCATGGATTGATTCCTGAGCCACAGCCAGGGATTTTGGGGAGAGCAGCACACTCTGACCCACAGATAACCACTCCAACTCACCTAAGTACTGTGTCTGAGATCTCCAGGGAGAGCTCAGAGCCCCTTCCAGAGCCTAAAGGGGCTTCAGGAGAGCTGAAGAGGAACTGGGGACAAGGGATGGAGGGACAGGATACAGAGAATGGCTTCCCACTGCCAGAGGGCAAGGATAGATGGAATATTGGGAAAAAATTGTTTCCTGGGAGGGTGTTGATACCCTGGCAAGATACCCTGGCAGCTGTGGCTGCCCCTGGATCCCTGGAAGTGTCCAAGGCCAGGTTGGACAGGGTTTGGAGCAACCTGGGACAGGAAGGTGGAAGGTGTCCCTGCTCATGGCAGGGGTCAAGACAGGATGAGCTCTAAGGTCCCTTCCAAACCAAACCATTCTGTGACCCCATGTGTTCCCCTTGTCCTGTCCCTCCATCCCTTGTCCCCAGTCCCTCTCCAGCTCTCCTGGATCTCCTTTAGGCACTGGAATGGGCTCCAAGGTCTCCCTGGAGCCTTCCCTTCTCCAGGCTGAACACCCCCAGCCCTCCCAAGCTGGTTTCAACCCAGTTTCGGCAGAAGGAACACCCTGCCACTTGTGATTGTTCCTTGAGATCCATTTCTCCTACTTTACTCCCCCAAAAAGGGCCTTAAGTTGCCGTTCCCTGCTGGAAAACAGTGCTTAGAAAATTTGACAAATCCCCCGCTTCACTTGTTGATCCAAAGGGACTCATCCCCCCACAGCTGCAGGGATGAGGACCACAATTCCCATTCAGGGCTCTGGCAGAGGCTGCGTCATCCCTGACACTCGACTATTTCAAGCTCCAAAAAAAGCCCCTCTGCCCCGCCGGGAGCTGCTGACCCATAGAGCCCTGCCGAGCCCCAGCCAGCCCTCTCTGCTCAAAGGACACAGCCCCACAACAAAAACCCGCCTGTGTCCCAGGCAGGGTTTGATGGGACACTCGAGAATCGCTTTTCCAGGTCCTGCCTCGAGAATGCACCAGCACAATCGGAGTCGTGACGTGAGCCAAGGCACAAAGACGACATTCAGGACTGGCATGAGAAATGCCAAAGCCATGAATTAGGAGACAAGATCCTGATTATGAATAATAAACTATCTCACGGTCTCTCCCTGCTTTCTTTTTTTTTTTTTTCTTCTCAGTAAGAACAGAAAAACATTAATTTTCTAATTTCCCCACCACCACCACCCTTGGCATACAGGGAATTATTTTTTTCCCCATGGTCAAGTTAGCATGATTTTGATTCCATGGTCATGTTCCAATGATTTTTATACTAAGTTAGAACCACTCTGCTGGTGTTTCCCTTCCCAAATAAATAAAACATGGCTGTACATTAAAGCCTGCTTGCATGCTGCATGTTAATTAAGACCTAAAGCACTTCAGCCCCCCTTGGTTGCTGATAGAGATTGGAAATTTGACATCTCACAGCTCGTCCATAACACACTGAGGGGAATAACATAAAACACAGGAAAAGGAAGTGACAATCTCCGACCTGAAGGCAAAGTGCACGTCCCACAAAAAGTATTTATTCATGGAACCACAGGACGGACTGCCTTGGAAGGGACATTAAAGCTCGTCCAGTGCCACCCCTGCCATGGGCAGGGACAACTTCCACTGTCCCAGGTTGCTCCAAGCCTCATCCAGCCTGGCCTGGGACACTCCCAGGGATCCAGGGGCAGCCACAGCTTCTCTGGGTAACCTTTGCCAGGGTCTGCCCACCCTCACAGGGAACAATTCCTTCCCAATATTCCATCTATCCCTGCCCTCTGGCAGTGGGAAGCCATTCTCTGTGTCCTGTCACTCCATCCCTTGTCCCCAGTCCCTCTCCAGCTCTCCTGGAGCCCCTTTAGGCCCTGGAAGGGGCTCTGAGCTCTCCCTGGAGCCTTCTCTTTTCCAGGTGAACACCCCCAGTTCTCCCAGCCTGCCACCACTGGAAAAATTAACATTTCACGCAAAGGCTGTAGATAAGACATTAGCAGGGGAGTTTGTATGTGTAGATTCTCCCACACTCCAAAATGCAAAAGATCTTCTCCATAAGTCCTGAGTGTTTTGGAAGGGATTAGGGGAAGGTGACACTAAGCCTGTGAATACATTTTTCAATAAAACTAACTGTAATAATTGAATTTTCTTCCCCTTCTTTGATACAGCATTTTCATGCTGGTCTTTGAAGGATGGAAATACAGGATTGAGTCCTGAAAACGCACTAAAATGTTAAACCAAAAATTTGGTATGAGAGGCACCAAACAAATATTTAAATTCAAACCTTGTTTCAGCATACCCTTTACTTAAGGTTAATTTAAAAAATACTCACAGAGTTCCAGAACCACAGAGAGGTTTTGTTGAAAGGGACCTTAAAGACCATCACATCCCAGCCCCCTGCCATGGGCAGGGACACTTTCCATCAAACGAGTTTTTTTATATCAAATGCTGTTGCCAAAATTACTCTTTCCTTTCCTGCTTTTTTTTTTTTCCTTGATTTTTTTTTTTTTAATTTAAATTTAAGCAGCACAGAAAACTGCCTCTCACATTTGAAATCGAACATCACCTTCAAAGGGAAAGTGCAGGAAATGCTTTCCCTGAGCTCTCCCTCCCTGCGGCACAGAACAAGTCCCGCTGAACACAAACAGCTCCTTCCCAGCTCCTCTTTCTTCAACAATTCCCTTTGGAGAAGGGAAAAAAATCCCATCAACCTCCCCAAATCTGCTGCAAAACCCTGGGTATGAGAGTGTGGTCAAGGCTGGAGGAAGAAAGCAGCTCCAGGACACATCCCACCTGCCCATGACAGAGCAAGCCTGGGAGATTCCCAAAATCCCAAGAAAATAGCACTCCAGCTTCTTCCAGTGACTCTCCAGTGCCTGGTACCCTCTCAAGTCACTGCCCACCAGGAATGAGATGTTCCTGGAGCTGGCTGTGGTTGACCCTCCCCAGCCAGGGCTTTCCAGAGCCCATGGACTCAGCTTCTCCCCCTCTCAGATCCTTTCCAGGCTGGGGCTTTATTTCCAGCTAAGGAATTTGCTTTTTAATTACTGCTGTGCCCTCGGGCCGGGCTCTGCCAAGAGCAGCACATCAGCCTTTGGGCAGCCACAAAAAGCAAACGCAAAGCCAGGGGCTGTGCTCAGTATCCCAAACCATTGGCTGCTGCCATGGGATCATCCCCATCCCGCTGAACCATCCAGCAGGATGCTGAGGAGCTGTGTGAATGGATCTCCTCCTCTCTGCATTATTTCCAGCTCTTTCATCCTCAGGGAAAAGCAAACAAATCATGTGTTTATTCCCTGACTTTATTCCTGAGGGCTGTCCTGGGTGTCCAGCCACAGTCTGGGATTTTTCAATAATTTCCTGTGTTCTGAAAGACATTTTAACACCAAGTTGCTACCGGCAGGAATGCCTTGGGCATGTGGGGAGCGTGACGCTGGCTCTGAATCCTCAGAACACTGTTCCTGTAGCCCAGCACCCCAATTTTCCTTCAGAATCAGCCTGCAAAGGGAGGCAAGCAGCTACTGCTGACTCCAAGCACAGCCAAGGGAGCACTTGAGGTGGTTCATTCTGGCAGGAAGATGTGTGTCAGTTGAGCTTTGCTGGATTATTGTGAATTAAATCCATCCTCCCCCTCCCAGCAGTGTCTGGAGCACTGGGATCCTCTCTGCCACCCGGCCCACCCAGGGATCCTTTTCCAGTGGGGCTCCCACTCCCCAAATTGCCAAAACTCCCTGAAACACTGCGAGACGGTGAGATCAGAGCTATAAATAGCACTGAGCTACTGCAGTATGTGACTGCAGTGCCGGGATAAAAGCAGCGGATTTTGCGGGGAAACGGAACGAAGCCCAGGCACAGCACCCTTGGAGCTGGTTCCACCTCCAGCATGTCCCACACAGAAGGAGAAATTCATAGGAGAGGGGGGAACAACATATTGAGCTTCACTCAATTCTGAATTTTTATTCTCTAGACAAGATTGTGCCAAGCTGGACTAGAGGAACCCCAAACTTGTCCAGGAGCAGGTCACGGCAGGACAGCTCCCAGAACATCAACATCCTCTGAAGCACATCCCAAGCATCACGTGGGGACAGGATGAAGGCACAGTCCTGCTCCTCTGTGGATCCACACCAAACTGAAGAACTATCACAGATTTATGGAATGGCCTGGGTTGGAAGGAGCTTTAAAGATCATCTGGTTCCAAACCCCTGCTGGGGTGGGACAGCAGGAGGAAACAGTCACTTCTGTTCCTCTCAATTCTTACCTCTGTTGTCCCTGTCCAAGGACCAGGATTCCAGGGAGGGTACTTTGGGCTGGAATTAACCAACAAGCTTGAGCATCACAGCCCAGCTGGAGGCACAGGCAGATCAGCACCCTGCCATCCCCGGGAATGTTGGGACAGCCCAGGTGGATCCTGTTCGGGAGCAGGAGCTGGGAGTAAACAGCAGCCGAGGTCTCCTACGAGCTGCACACCCACTGCAGCTCGGTGAGGGCTGGAGTCACTCCCTGCTCGGGGAATATTTCCTGCTCTGTGAATGGGAACCGAAATTAATCATCCCATCAGCCATGGAAACACGTCGTGAGGCACCACTCCGCAGGCAACAGATGGAGCTTTAAATGTCACTCACTCATTCATCGCAAGGAAACTTCTCCCTGATTACTACCGAGACCTGCAGACATAATGAGGGCGCAGAGATTCTGGATTTCCACATATCCAGCTTTCCTGAGCCTAATTCCTCCCCTGAACAGACCTCATTAGCATTTATTAGGAACCTACACGGAAATTTTATTCATGACGATAAGGAAGCCAAAACTTGAAGAGCAGACCACTTATCCTACTGTCTCCATCTTAGATTTAAAGCATTAAAAAATGTCTCTTCACTGAATGAAAAAGAAAACCCACAGCTTATGTCCACAAAAGACAGAAAACAACATTTTCCAGTGCTTGCAAGGAATCCCAGAGTGGTTTGGGCTAAAAGGGATCTCATTCCAACCCCTCTTGCCTCAGAGCAGGGCATCAGAATTTGGAAAATTATAAACTCCCATGGATAAATATCCAGGGGTATTTCCTTAATGAGAATATGGGGAGTTCAAGGCCAGCACCAAACCCTTGATGGCAGAGGCGTCTCCAACAGAGATGTCTCCAACAGATGAGCCTGTGCAGGACAGAGCAGCTCCAAAGGGAGACACTCCAGTTTCTCCACCTCCTTTTCAACCATTATCCCACTTTATCTCCTTGCTGGTTTCATCAGTGACATCTCTAACAAATGAGTGTCTCAGATGAGCTTTTTGTGAAATTAAAGATAATGGAATGAAAGGAGTTGGCTTGGGCTATTTCTTATTTCAAACTTCACACAATTGTGGGAAACCTTTCCTTGCACAGTTTCCTTGCATGGAGTGGGTAAGCAAAACTCGCTTGAGTTTCCACTGAAAAAAAACCCCATCTAAATAAATAATAAAACAGAAAACAACAAAAATAAATGTATAGCTCTTCTTACAAGGCTCAGGAAGTTGTGGCTGCCCCTGGACCCCTGGAAGTATCCCAGGCCGGACTGGACAGAGCTTGGAGCAACCTGGGATAGTAGTAAAAGCTGTCCCTGCCTGTGGCAGGGGGTGGGACTTGATGATGTTTAAAGTTCCTTCCAACCCAAATCATCCTGGGATTTTGTGATTCCTGGGAATGTAATTTCACCTGCCTCTTTGCTTCAGGCACTACCCAGCGCCTGAACCTCTTTGATCCATCTGTCTTGCTTTCAGAACAGGAAACTTCTCCCCTCAGCACATCCTCAGGACAAAAAGCAGAGCTGAAGGAAGCCCAGCTGCACTTCTGTAGGGCCAAACCCACATGGATTTCTCACATGCTTCTCTCTAATCTCACTCTGAACTTCCTTCAAGGGAAAATGACACTTTGGAAGAGAGAATTAAACATGGAAGAGATGGAGCAGGAGCCAGAAAGTCTCATTCTAAGACTACACATGAAAAATTTCCCATGAGAAAAAAGAAATCCACCTGGTTGGGTCAGCACAGGGGAGTTGAAGGATTCCTAGTGAAGGTGGGGTTAGCCAAACACCTGGCCATTTCCACTGGTCCACTGGTGGAGAGCTTTCCAAGCCCAAGGGAAGCTCTCCACTCTCTCACTCCCAAGGGGTGAACTCTCCAATGGCAGGAATAAAGCCAGGTGATGAGCAGGTGGCACAGCATGGTTTGGGTTCTAAAGCCCATCCCATTCCACTCCTTGCCATGGGCAGGGACACCTTCCACTGTCCCAGGTTGCTCCAAGCCTCATCCAGCCTGGCCTGGGACACTTCCAGGGATCCAGGGGCAGCCACAGCTTCTCTGGGCACCCTGTGCCAGGGCCTGCCCCCCCTCACAGGGAACAATTCCTTCCCAATATCCCATTTAATCCTGCCCTCCTTCAGCTTAAGGCCACTACCTTTTGCCAAAAGAGAAGGTGAAAAAAAATTCTGAGGAATTACCTGTCCCACTGTATTTCAGAAAGCAAATAAATGGTTATTAATAAGAGGAGAGGGAGCTTACTTCTGTCACCAGCCAAGGGACTCCGAGCTGTCCAATAAGCCCCAAAAGGTGCAACACCATCTCCTCCAACATGACAAAAATAAAGCAGCAGCTAAACAGCAAATTGTAATAGGAATGTTATTCAACAGCTCTTGAAAACTCAATAGATTGCTTAAAGGCTGCAGTTCTGAGTAGGAATCCGGACCATGGTGGAAGAGAAGTCCACCTGAATGGGCAAGTAGCCCACAGCTTGCAGTAGCCCCCTCTGGAAGGGCTTTACTTCCAAATAATGGATATACTATATCAAGTGCATTAGGACCAGCATGCTACTTGCTGTCCATTCAATATAGTGAAAATGCACATTAAAATGAAGAAAAAAAAAAAAGGCTTTTAGGAGGGTGTCAAACACAGGCAGTTTCCTAGAGAAATTCAAGTAACCTCAACCCATTCAAACCCCTGGACAGCACAGAGAAATCACACTAAAGCACCTTTTTATTCTGGCAGAACAGGCAGCGGTTGCCCTTCCTAGGTGCACACACCAAAACACGCACATGAGGTAAGATTTCTCTTAAAAAACAGATATTTTCCATTTTTTTTTCCTCCCCAAGATGAACGGAACACATTAAAACCCAGAAGCCTGCTACCCAAATCCTAAAGGGCTAGGGCAGGTATTCCCTGCATTCCCCATGCCACCAGTGATCCATGCATGACAAGGATTCCCCATGACACTGATGGCCCTCCTCAAAGTGAGCTCTCTCTTGGCATTTATGCCCAAACCACTGACACCAGGTGGCCTTTTAGACACAACACAAAAAACTCAGTGCTGCTTCTACTGAAAACCTGCCCAGCCTGTGGCATTTTCCTTCAGCAGAAGCAGCCAGGTGCTGCTCCTCAAACAAAGCCAGAGCCACGCAGGGATCAGCTTGCAGGTGACTTTCATCACAACACCACAACAGGTTAAATCCAAGTGTGGCTGTGAAGAGTTTCAGGTATTTCTCACAAGGAATCTCACTGGGATTCTCCATCTCTACCCTGCTCTGGTGAGAGTCCACCTGCAGAGCTGCCTCCAGCTCTGGAACCCCCAGCACGAGAAGGATGTGAAGCTGCTGGAACAAGCCCAGAGGGTGCCAAAGGATGGAGCCTCTCTGCTCTGCAGCCAGACTGGGAGAGCTAGGTGTGTTCACCTGCAGAGGAGAAAGCTCCAGAGAGACCTCTGAGCCCCTTCCAGAGCTGGAAGGAACTTGGTACGAGGCATGGAGGGACAGGACACAGGGAATGGCTTCCCACTGCCAGACAGCAGGGAGAGATGGGATTTTGGGAAGGAATTCTTGGCTGGGGGCTGTTGAGGTCCTGGCACAGAGTGTCCAGAGCAGCTGTGGCTGCCCCTGGATCCTTGGAACTGTCCAAGGCCAGGCTGGATGGGCCTTGGAGCAACCTGGGACAGTGGAAGGTGTTCCTGCCCAGGGCAGGAGTGGCACTGGACAAGTTTTAAGGTCCCTTCCAACCTAAACCATTCTGGGATTCTGGGATTCTCTGAATGCTGTTTTTCAACTCATTTTAAACTTGCTTTCCTAAGGAATAAACACCCCTATGAAAGAACAAAGAGAACAGCTTCATTTTGTCCCTGGAAGCTTCTAGACTTCAACTTCCCATTTCTTTTAGTAAAAGCTCTGAGTTGGGTGGTCGCCTGCTGAGCGTGGTAAGCAGCTTCCCAAACCACAATACACCCACACTGCATCTACTACAACCCCAGCAAGAGGGGAGCGAGTCCTCCCTCAGAAATCCTGAGAAATTCTGGATTATCTCACTTAAAAATGCCACTTCAGCTGCGAAACTTGGACCTAATACAGGGTTTAGGGATTCTGGCAAATTAAATGGTGGTTGCCTCTTTCAGTGGGAGGCTACAACTCTGCTCCAGCTACGCTCAGGCACCCAACTTCCCTGCCAAGGAGTCGACTGCAGCCTGATCCTTCCACAAAAAGAAACAGGATGCTGTGAGAAACCCAAAGGTGAGAGACATAAAATATCTATATAAGGATGGAGCTCCTATACGTACCCAAAATAACAGTGACTCACTTTTCAGAGCACTGGGAAAAGATAAAAGACTCGGGGAAGGAGCTGAAGAGGGTTCAGGGATTTAGCCGAGTGAGGCTTAGGAGGGCACCACGGACAAAAGGCAGTTGGAAAGTTGGGAGAAAGAGATAAAAAGGACATCTAGGCAGCAGCTGAGGAACAGCTGCAGGAAGCAAGCTGAAGAGGAAGGCTTTTAAAAGCAAGTCTAAGGAGGATAAATCTGATTCAGTGGTATCTGGAAGCAAGCAGAAATGGCAATGGCTTATCTGCTGCCTCCTGAAGTACTACACAGCCTGGGTGTTAACAATAAATGATGGAAATGGGGCATCCAGGCTCTCTTCCACATTCCTGGCCAAAACACCGTGTAAAAAAGCTCCAAAACCCTCTTTAGGTATAACTCCTGCCTGATACCAATACACAGCTAGGGGGTTAGCTAATCCCTTCTCCACTGAGCAAACCACATCTTACATTAACTGTATTTGGTTTTCAGGCTCTTTTGGTTTTCAATGAAGCTCTGTGCTCTGCAGGGTCCTCCCTCAAGTTGAGGAGCCCATTCCTCCAAAAGGTTACAGAAGCCAGACATCCCTCCAGGGACAGCCAAACCAGCTGAAACATTCATAGAACAGAATACCAAGAGTGAAAATGCTGCCCCGAGAAGCTGTGGCTGCCCCATCCCTGGCAGTGTCCAAGGTTGGATGGGGCTTGTCCCATGGGCAGGGGACACCTTTCACAAGCCTGGGCAGCCGTATCCATATTTTCTACACAAATCCCAGAACTGTGCATCACTCAACGTTCCAGAAGCCCACAGGACTTGTGATGCCCACAAAAGCCCCTCTGCTCTCCCCGCTGATCAGCCCGAGGAGTCAGCACAGGGAACTGCATTTCCAAAATGCCATTATTACCATGTTTTTGCATATGGAAAGGTCTGCACAGAGATCCCACCGTGTCAGACCACCCCTCCTAACGAGGGAGATAAGGAGCCAAACTGCAAGTGTGTTCAACCCTTCCTCAGTGTTTCCACTCTGAAATAAATCACTGCCTTAAATCACCGCAGCCTAATCCTCCCCTGATTTTGCCTGTTTTCATCTCCATGTTTCCACTTCACAGCCCATTTGCCTCAAGTTGGCTCAGGGCAGTGGCCTTGAACTGCAGAGCCCTGCTTTGGCGGGGGGACCGTGAGACTTGCTTAGTTGTGAAATCTGCAATGTGTTGGCTATCTGAGATTTGGTGGCATGGCAGATGAGTAAAGCTAAATAATACAAAGGAATTTCTTTTAAAAGGATTGCACGTGGCACTTGGTGCCGTGGTTTAGTTGAGGTGTTAGTGTAGGTGTTGATCATCTTGAAGGTCTCTTCCAACCTACTGATTCTGTAAACTATGCTCTCCCTTCTGTAGGCTGTAAACAGCTCCTGGCCATGGATCCCAAGCCCTGGAGATTTCATAAGGACTTCACTGTGCACAAGGTACTCAGGGTCCAGAAGTGATGCCTGAAAAATAAGGGAGGGATAAAGGTGGAGGAACTAGACACTGAGGGGCTAGAGAACATCCAGGGAAGGGAACAGAGCCGGGAAGGGGCTGGAGAATCCCTAAGGGAGCTGGTAAAGGGGCTCAGCCTGGAGCAAAGGAGGCTCAGGGGGGCCCTTGTGGCTCTGCACAACTCCCTGCCAGGAGGGGACAGCCAGGGGGGTCAGGCTGTGCACCCAGGGACAGGGACAGGAGGAGAGGGAACGGCCTCAGGCTGGGCCAGGGGAGGAATTAGGAGAACTTTCTTCCCTGAAATGATGGTCAGGCCTCGGAATGAATGGGCTGCCCAGGGCAGTGGTGGAGCCACCACCCCGGGAGTGTTCTAAAGTCATGTGGATGTGGCACCTGGGGACACCCTTTAGTGGTGGCAGTGCTGGAGGAGCAGTTGGACTCAGAAGGTCTTTTCCAGTTTTAGTGATTCCATGGTCCTGTCCTATGTGAGGATGGATCCCATGAGGGACTCATGGAAAGGAAGTTGGGCCAATTTTCAGGTGAAAATAACACAAGTCCAGACCAGTGCTGAGACACTGAGATGTTCACATCAGCAGAGGCAGTTTTCGATGATAACGTGATTTACAGATCCAAAAGAACCAGACAAACCCAAGCAAACCAAGTCCCAAGGAGGAAGAAACAAGAGGCTGGAGCACATTACAGTCACTTTGATCACCAGCGTATTTTTAGAGGAATCAAAATTCATTCCTGACCTCAGCCAAACTCTGACTTCCCTGTACGATCATCACTCTGTCAGAAACACCACCTCGGTATTTTTAGGTGACAGTATACTTGTTTGCACTGTACATTTCTGGTGAGAAAACTTGTTCTGTTTTGTAGGTCACTTGGTTTTACCATCTGCCTTGATTTCTGCTCAAGGAAAGTGTTGTTTCTGAAATCCTCACTGCCGCGCATGAACCGGGAGATGTTGGAACCAGCAGCAGCTTGGTTTTGTATCAGCCCAGTGGAAATACAGAATACCCCTGGATAATGGGAAAAGGGCTCAGCAAAAGCTTGGGGGTGGTCAGTGGGAAGTCATTCCCCTTGGCCTGTTACTCAGTGTCCTTGTAAAATGTCCCTCTCCAGCTCTCCTGCAGGCCCAAAAGTTTGGCAATATTCTACAATGACCTTAATAGAAAATAAAAAAGATACAAAGCTTATCAGAAAACAAAACCTGAGGAGAGATCCATCCTTCGCTGCAAGGCCTCTCCTCCACTGCCAGCCCATCTCAGATGCCTGAAGGAGCTTTACAATGCTGACAGCGACAAAATAAAGCATGGTGACAACTAACTGATCCTTGGGAAGGCAAACACAAAATTACTCAGTCAGGTCTTGGAATTCTATAACACATTTGTCCTTGTTTTGACCATAATTTCACAAGTGATGCCAGCAGCAAACCCATCTGGCACGTGTAAGACTAAATATCTGCTGCTCGTGGAGATCAGTGTCTCAAAATTAGCATTTGTGCCGAGATCTGGTTTGCAGTGGCTTAAAGAAACCACTTTAGAAACAAGTTCAGCTTCCTGCAAAACACTGCATTCCTTCAGACTGCTTTGCCCAGGGAATCTAAATCTGTTGACAGGTAAAGGAGAACCTGGAGTCATGGCCTGCAAAGAATCATGGAATGGTTTGGGTTGGAATGGAAACCTGTCCTCAATACCTGCCTCAATACATCCACCCAGAGATGCACAGCTCAGGATTTCGGATGCAAAGCAGCACTTGGGAAGAAACCAGCAGTTAATATTTGATTCCAAGGTGTAAATAGCACCCTGGATTATGTAACAGCTCCTCAGAAGCTGAAATTCTCATCCTGTGCAAGAACTTCTTTTGTGTGATAAAGAGTAAAGCGCATTCTAAACTGCACAAAAACGTAATATCCACTGTCTGAAACCCCTGCTAAAGCTGCTTTGGAAGGACTAGAATTTGTCTTATTATTATGGTGGTTTTTAAATCACCTGTAATTCTCATTCGTCTGTCACCTCATTTTAAAAAGTTGGTTTTCTCTTGTGGAGCAGAACTATGATGTAGTTCATGATGCTGCACCAGCATCCTGACTAGCAGCAGTAGCTTTGTTAGAACATATTGCCAGATCTCTGCACTGAAGCCCAAATTACTGAAAAATAACAATAAATAATAAAATTTTTGAAAAAAGCAACAAGAAAAATTATGCACTGCTAAGCCTGGGAGAAACAGTGCAAAAAACCCTTTTGCTTGACAAAAGTCCATGAATATTTGAGTATGTGAGTATTTACAAACTGCAGGAACTTGGTGGGGTTTCGTGATGTACAGAGTCAAGTAACTTCATTTTCTACTTCTCTGCTGCAACGAGTCTTTTCCAACACAGCAAACAGCAGCACAACCCCAAAGCTCCCCCTTTTCTGGTGAAACTAAAGTGAAAACAGAGATTATCCAGCAAATATGAGCAAACCCCACATTATTTACCCTGACAGTGTCCAGCTGGCACCTGTGAACAAATATTTGGGAAAGGGAGGGTGAAATGCTCTTCAGAGTAGATTATTTTAATTCTTTTCACTTATTTTTTAGAAACAGCCCTTCCTTCTGCCTTTTCCACGGAATTATCTCCTAACCCAAGGGGCTTTGAACTCCTGAGGCTTTAGAGACTTTGTTACAGGAAGACTCAGGGATGGGGGAGAGGGATCTGTGTTTTGCTGAGCACTAATTCAAGACATGATAAATCCCTGGGACAGGGATTATGCAAGCATAATACAAATATATACACATATATGTACATATATAAGTATGTACAAATCCCTGTATCAGGGATTTACATGGAACACGAAAGGAATTTTATTTTTTCTGTCTATAAAAATGCTTGATGCCTCCAAACACAGCATCAAACGTCTGATACCGTGGTTAGGGGGATTTTTTTTTTGTTGTACTTTGCCAACACAACACTTGGTAAAGGGTCAGGCCTGGTGTTTCCCACCAGGAAAAGGTGGCAGCTTTTCTGATCCCATGGACTATCAAAGGCAGGACAGGGAGACAAGGAGCCGTGCCCTCCGGAACATCTGAGCTGGCTTTGAAGCCCAAAACATGATTTGTGAGGTTGAGTGCCTTCACACACACACAATTCCACTGGAGTGGCCACCTGGACACCATGCTCTGGCTGACTTCCAGAGACAGAGCTGGGAGCTGCTCCCAAGATCCTGCCCCCACTATAAAGCCATTAAACAGAAGGAGGGGCAGGGTTAAGTGGGATACTGGGGAGAAATTCTTTCTGGGGAGGGTGGGGAGGGGATGGGATGGAATTCACAGAGAAGCTGTGGCAGCCCCTGGATCCCTGGAAATGTCCAAGGCCAGGTTGGACATTGGGGCTTGGAGCAACCTGGGGCAGTGGAAGGTGCCCCTGCACAGGACAAGGCTGTGAGATGAGTTCTGAGATCCCTCCCACCCCAAAACATCCTGGGATTCTGTCATTTCTGAGTGTTTGGAGGTATCCAGCCTATGTGCTGCTGGACCCCAAGGCTCAGCCAGCCACATCAGTCAGGGGAACCTGTCTGAGAGCTGCAGCATTTTATTGTGTGAAGGGAATTCCTGCCACTCTCTGAGCTGAGTTTTACCTGCAAAACCCTGCTGCTCAGCTCAGCAAACCCGCTCTGATCCATGCTGGGCTGAGGCCTGATGCCACCCTAAGAAAGGGCCCATTTAAGTGACAGGCACAGCAGCTCCCAGGATTGCTGGGGATGGGCAGGAGTTGGCTGCACTCACTTTTCCCTCTCAGTGCGTCACAAACACCTTCCCAAAGCTTCTGCTGAGCCCCAGAGCCCGTCTCAACCCCTTGCACCAGCAGAAAACAAATCGAAAATCCCACTGCTTGTCAGAGGAGGGTTTCAGAAACAGAGGGACAAACCTCCACCTTGTGCCTGGCCAGATTCATTGGAGTCCCAGCACTCCCATGGCAAACGCCTCCAACTCTGCCCTGTTAAATATTGTTAAAAATACATCATTGCAACCACTTCGTCTGTTTTTTGAAAAAATTTTGGAAAAAAAAAATTATAGTAATTTACTTAAGCTGAGGAACAATTTGCACAGAGGTGGCAGGTGAATGTCCTCAGTGAAAACAAAAAAAACTCCCATATGTCACTTAAGCAGGACAACTCAGGATCTTCAAAAGCTTCATTTATATTACGGTGTGACTGTTTATAAGCAGGATTTCAAATGGGTCAAAAAAGGCAAGTTTCGACCTAAATTTCACTGTTTGGTCATTCAGTACAACCTGGAGAAGTCTGGTAGTAGCTTGGGAATTCCTCTCTCCAAAGGAAAAGATTACTGCATTTCATCAGAAATTATATATATATAAAAAAAGATATTAATGTACACATTTCACTGGCAAGAACTGTCAGAGCACTAAAAAGTACCTAGGAAAAGTATCATCAAAACGTGCAGTACATTTACTTTGCATTTTACAACTGCAGTTCCAAATCAGTGATTCCAAAGCCTTTCATCAGATCATAAAAAACTTCAGGCCAGCTTATAATGAAATCTCTAATCAAATATGAATGAATCATCTGATATGACACAATTCCTTGAATGAGAAACAGATGGAAAAGTAGTGATGATTAAGTGGTTTAGATCACAAGATATTAGTTAAGCCAAAGGAGGAGATATTTAATCACAGCATCATGGAATGACCTGGGTTGGAAGAGACCTTAAAGTCCATCCTATTCCACCCCCTGCCATAGGTAGGGATACCTTCCACTATCCCAGGCTGCTCCAAGCCCCATCCAAGCTGGCATTGAACACTTCCAGGGTTCCAGAGGAATCCACAGCTTCCCTGGGCAACAAGGAAAGGTCTCTTTAATGAGCCCTCAGCAATTCCCCAGGGAAGCGTCTGGAGACTGCTGCTGTATTTCAGGCATCGCTGCACAAAACATTCACCTGATATTCCCTCCACTGCCCAACGACAAAGCAGAGCCAAATATAGCCCTGAAAATCAATATACACAGGGGAAGAGCCTCCAGGATCTTGATAAATGAGTGTCATGCTAGAAGAGGAATTCCTAAAATCCTGGGAATGCAGGTGGCTGCTCTTTCCCCTTTGGGAATGAACTACCCCCAGTCAATTTTGGCAGAAAGCACCCTCGGGAGCTCTGTAGTGCTCCATGAAAAGGGCAGACAGACAAAGGAAAGACGGCCCCTGGAAATAATGGGATAGTCCATCCTCATCCTCATCCTCCAGCCAATGCTCGCATCCTTCTGTCTGGGGAAGCTGCTGGAAAAGAGGAATCAAGTACAGGGTGTATCAGACCACCACAGCCCCAGGATGAGCATTACCTCGAAAGAGTGAAGGGACTGAGAATGAAATAAAAGCAAAACAACACAGATTTCACCCCAATGAGCTCTTTGAGGCTGCAAACCCAGGTAAAACACCCAGGACACAAACAACTGGCAGACAAGACGTGGCCTCCAAGATCCCATCTGAGGCACAGGGAATTTTTTCTCCAAGGAAGGCCTCAATCCATGATCAATTTCCATGAAACATTTATCACTTTTCATTCACCACACAGGGCTGTTATTTTTAGCAAAGCCAGAGGAACAAATTCCTGAATAGCCATTCAAGGGAGCCTTTCCACATCTGCTCGCATCCTGCGATCTCCTCCTTCCCTAAGTTTTCTTCACAGAGTCTGAGCCCCTAAAGGCTCCTCCTTTTTTCACCTGCTTTTCTATAAATCAAAAGCACAAAACAATCTTTCCTGTGGTAGGGAATCAGTGAGAATTCTTGTTTTTAAAAATAACACTTGGTGAAGAGTCAGGACTGAGAATCCAGTGAATTCCAGAGCTGATGAGTGTGAATTAATGAACTAAGCAAGGTGAGGGAAGAAGAAAGAAAAACAGCAAGTTGGGGCTTGCAGCAGAGCAAACTTTCCTGCCTTTCATCCAGGAAACCAGTGCTGCATTCAAGAGATTCACATTTAAGTGATGCTTTCAGCTGTTAAAAGACAGATAATCATTAATAATTCACGCCAGCTCGTCCAATTGATAACCATTTCCTTGTGGGGAAGAGACAGATAAATCATGACAGATAAATACATTTTCTGAGACAAAAGACAACAAAGCAGAGTTGAGGAGCTGTGGGCTCCTGCTCTTCCCAACCCACAGGGATCAGGATATTCACATTCTGGGCTTCAGCACCAGATCAGATCATTCGGGACTGCCCATCCCTGGAAGTGCCCAAGGCCAGGCTGGACAGGGCTTGGAGCAACCCGGGAGAGTGGAAGGTGTCCCTGCCCATGGGACAAGATGGGTTTTAAGGCCCTTTCCAACCCAAACCAGTCTGTGATTCTCTGATTCCCAGCTTGGCTAGAGAAGGGGTTTAATTCCATGTGGAACACTGGCCCTGAAGTTGAGACAGAGGTGTCAACAAAAAAAGCTCATCCCTCTTCCATACACACGCCCCTGCACACACACAAAGTGCTAAAGCAGAGTTAGAAGGTCATTAAATTATCCCACGACCAATAAAACATGAGTTTGGGGACAGCACTAGTCCAGAAAAGAGGTTCTGAAGCTTGAATTTCCCTGCTTCTCTGCCAGGAGCTGTCCAGAGCCACTAGATGTAGCAGTTCTCTCCCCTCTCCTGCACAAATAGCCCCAAATTTACTGACTGCAAAGGGCTTTTAACAGAAGCATAGCAGTTCAGCAAATCCTCTCTGGAAATCAGGGAACTGGCTAAAGGGCTGTGCAGGGCTTTCCTTGCTGAGGAATGGCTCTGATGCTGGGCTCCAGGAGTGCCTCCAGCAGGTGAAACACTCCTTTTATTGTCACTGCATGGGCTATGGTTTGTCCATTTAGCTCAGGGTTGGAAATGAAAGACAAATATTAATAAATCATAAGTACTGCAGGAAGTACAACCTTGTGCTGATTTTAACTCTCAAGGCTTTAAGCTGCAGTTTCTCTGCTACCTTGAAATCATGGAATGGTTTGGGTGGGAAAGAACTCAAAGTCCATCCACTGTCATGGGCAGGGAAACCCTCAACTAGCCCAAGTTGCTGCCAGCCCTATCCTTAAACCCTTCCAGGGATCCAGGGCAGCCACAGCTTCTCTGGGAATCTTATCTTACACCACAGCATCTAAATGGTGGCAAAATTATCACACCAAGCCTGACAAAAAGAGCTGCAGCTTTTCAATAACCTGAGAGGACTGGATTGAATCTGCTCAGCATATAGTTGTGACATCAAAACGATTTTTCCCAGAACTCACTTTTGATGATAATTTGGGGGGTTTGGATGGGTTTCTCCCCCATCCTGGGCTTCGTGTACATATCCCGTATCATATATCAGGATATTTTTAACACTAAAGGAAAGCCTTTCTGACGGGCAGCTTCTTCTGGGGCACAACAAAACCTCATGTTGTTCTCAAGCTGACACAGATTAATCTCTGAATGCAAAATCAAAGGACAATATTAGTCCAGTGGCTCATACAAACCATTTATTCCTACATATATCAACATCTTTTTTTTTTTTGCAAATGACTGTGGAAGTGAGAGTGGATAATTAAATCTAGAAAGCAGAAAAAGCAGCAGGGAGCTGAAATCTCCCACTTAATGCTCTGTGTTGGAAGGGATCTCATTCCTTTCCAGCCCCTTTCCCCAGGCAGAGACACCTTCCACTGTCCCAGGTTGCTCCAAGCCCCAGTGTCCAACCTGGCCTTGGACACTTCCAGGGATCCAGGGGCTGCCACAGCTGCTCTGGGAAATCTCTACCAGGGCCTCACCAGCCCTGGTAGATTATCAAAAAAAAAAGAACTAAGGGAAGCAAGGTTGCTCAATAAAGTTAATTTATTCCTTTTCCTCCCCCAGGCCAAAGGCGCAGCGATCCTTGGGAGCCCGAGGCAGAGCAGGCAGAGTTATCAAACTGATGAGGATTGTACTCCTGAGCAGGATGTGGGCTGTGGGGGCTTTGTCTGGTTGTACTTCTGCGAGCACCTCCGAAATTCAGAAGCGCCAATTATGGGTGATTTTTCCCTTTGAAAAGGGAAAAATGTTTCCCTTCCTCCAATTAATCCTTAATTTATACAGAAAAGAAGGTAGAAATAATTTTCACTGCCGATGACTGAACTCAGTTCTATTCAACCAAATTCACTCCTAAAAACCATTTAAAAAAATTGCTGCGAATATTTCTTGATTTGGAGTTGAAATGCTCCGCAGGACAGAGGATTTTTAGAACTTTCTCACCATTTCACATCAGAGAAAAACAACTAACAAGGGTCAAATCTCTCCTTCACTTGGTTCGTGGTAAAGAGAAAAACATTTTGGTTTCCTACAAGCACACCGCAGTGATTTTATCTGAAATAGAAATGCAGCATAAAAGCTCATCGACCACTCAAGTTTATTCAACCTTACCCTGACCAGGGCAGCAGAATGTTTTAAACAAAATATCCCAGGACACAATCGAGCAATTTTTTTTTTCCTTATGCTGTTATTTAACACCATTATTTCAGTCATGCCTGAGACTTGGAACACCACCCAACAATCCCACACACAACTTGTCTTTCCAGCAATGCTTGGTGTTACTTCTCCTTTCTGCAGCAAACTCCTAACGACAAGAATGATAAAAAACAGATATGGCAATCCCAGAATGGGTTGGGTGAGGACACTTCAAGGTCATCCAGTGCCACCTCTGCCATGGGAAGGGACACCTTCCACTAGCCCAGGCTGCTCCAAAAGCCCCGTCCAACCTGGCCTTGGGCACTTCCAGGGATCCAGAGGCAGTCATAGCTTCTCTGAGAATCTCTGCCAGGGCCTCCCCACCCTCACAGGGAAGGATTCCTTTCCAAGAGCCCATCTACATCTACCCTCCTTCAGCTTATAGCCTTTTACCCTTGTCCTGTCCCTCCATGCCTCATCCCCAGTCCCTCTCCAGCTCTCCTGGAGCCCCTTTAGGCCCTGGAAGGGGCTCTGAGCTCTCCCTGGAGCCTTCTCTTCACCAGGTGAGCACCCCCAGCTCTCCCAGCCTGAATTCCATTCCCACAGCTCAATTACTGGGAGAGCCATTCACATCTCCCATCCCACCCACTTCACACCAGCACGGCTCCCCAGGGATTCCTGCCTCACTGTTTCCCCAAAAGCACAAAGGTGAGCTGTTAAAAATACTCAAAATGGAGTCCAAACAGCAAGAACTCCCTAAATCCTGCATGGCTCCATTAAACAGCCTCATTTCACCAGGAGAAAAACAGCCAGAACAGACTCCACCATCCAGTTCTCCAAGCTCTCAACCAGCACCAGCCTTTGGCCTGAAATACCTCAAAATGAAACACTCAACTTAACCAGCAAGGAAAATCAACACCAAAATAAAGGGACAGAAGATTCAAACCCATCCCTTTCACAATCCTGCTGATGTTCCACAGAGCCACAAAATCCAACCCCGCTCACGAGCGAGGTGGGCAGTAAAACCTGTAAGCTGCCCTGTGCTACCACAGTGATTTTAAAATGAGAATCCCTCTGAGGGTTAGGAAAAGAGAACCTCCCTTACCTGATGGACATGTTTGGGAGCACACGAAGGAGAGAGGGATTTCTGAGAACCCGAAGCCAAACGCCCATGCCTGCTAAACAACCATCTCTTCCTTTCCTCCCCCGATGCAACAACTCTACCTCCCTGAAAGTTTTCTTCCCCAGATAGGCATTTAAGTCCACAAAAATCTAGGTTAGGTCGAAGCCCACTTTTTTTCTCCCCCTCCCAGTGCGCCAAAGTTGTTTTGAATAAACTTCATTTACATCTTTCCAACTGGCATTACCAGAAGTGCTCAGATCTCCTGCGAGATCTCATCCTTAATAGAAAAGGGCCTGAGGGCATTTTGGAAGGCAACAGGGAAGGGAAAGTTGGGGGTTTAGAAGATCTGAGCTGCTCCCTGCAGAGCAGATAATGTTTGCTATCACCCCTGATATAAATATCTGCTTGTACCTGAAACAGGGAAGGGAGAAACACAAAAGCCAGCAGCAGACTGTTTCCCACAGAATTCCAAGTACTGGGAGCAGAACTTTGGTTTCCATTACTCACAGAGCTGCAGCCCTGAGCTCTAAGAGCTCTCCCAGCTGGGCAGAGGAGCAGCCAGAATGAGGAGCAGGAGGACAAGCCCCAGGAGATGCCATGGCAGGATCATTAGGAGAGAGAGAACAGCAAACAGCCCAGAGCCCAGTGACACGCTTTGATCAGCCTGGCCTTGGCTCTCTGCTCCTTCTCCCTAATAAGAGCAGCAGCTCCCAAACCTCCTTCTGGGCTAGCAAAGGGCTCGCTCAGATGCTGCTGGGCTCCCCTCAGCCCCCTGCCAGGCTCCCAGGGCTGCTACGCTCCATTCCCAAATCCCACTCTCCCAGCCTGGGAAAGCAGAGGTGTGCAAGTCCTAACAGACTCTGTTCCAGCACTCTGCATTTGCATTCTGCTCTCCCACTCACAAGGCAGAGCTGCAGAGCGTTTTCCTGCGCCCCCCAGAACAGGAACCTGGTTTAATAGGAGGTTTTTCCTTACCAGAGCTGGGCATGTGGTTCACTCGAGGTGGATTCAACAGCTCCACTGGCTGGTCTCTGCCAGAAAGCCCATCTGGAAAGAGGGGGAGGGGGGGGGAGAAAGAAAATAAAATCACATCAACACTTTGGGTAGCTGAGCTATTTTTAGCCATTCCAAGCAGAAAAAAAAAAAAAAATCAGTAACCAATTATTGATGCAGAGCAGAAACACAAGTAGCACAAATCAATGGAAACGAGAACATTCCCAGGACAGCTAAAGCAGAAAATAAAGGCGACTCTATCCCAAATTACACTCAGGGTTTCCTGGTCTTTAAGTCCACAAGTGGTGCTGATCCGAGGCTGAGGAAATAGGCATGTCAGCTCACAAACCTTACCAGAGAACAACTAAACTGCAATTCCTTCCTTGCTAGGAGAACTGAGCCAAGACAGAGATGCAGCTCCACGGAGCAAAGTTGAGGAATGGCTGGAATATGCCAGGGAGATGTTAAGGAAAACTGACAAATCACTGCAGGAGATTAAAATGCAGAGACATGCATAACAAGCCCCATTTTGCATAAGTTTGGATTTCAGAAAGGCATTAAAAACATACTTTGTAAATGAGATGCACAAATCCATCTTGCTGAAGCAGTTCCCTATTTAAAATATTTCCAAGATTGTATCTTGCATCCAGGTTGAGTTAAACAGAACAACCAGCATTGGAAACTGCCACACCTGAGTTTCTAGTCACCCATTCCCCTCCCAGAAAAGCCGAAGCAAAAAATGCTAAATTATGTTTTCAGTGTAATTATGAACCCTGGGATACAGAAAATTTATCTCAAACCTATTTGTTCCACCTTTGCCAGTCTGTCTCACTTTTCCCCTCCAACCCTTTTCTGTGCTGCAGCTCTGATAGGATCAAGCCAAACCCTGTCTGGAGACATCAAAGAAGCTCTGAGGGAAAGGACCGTGTTAGAAAAACATTAAGATTTGTTTTCTTCTCCCTGCTTTCTCTGTTTTTCTGGAGAGAAAGCACAGCTGGGAACTTCTCCATGTCTTGCCTGGGTTCACCTCCAGTGACCATACCCGGATTAAAGGGGAAGAGCAACACATCACTATTTTAAATATAATCGAGCCATCAGGTGGTCCAGAGCCAGAGGAGAGCACAGCCCAGGAAAATTCCCATTTTTCCTGGGGAACAGAGTATCTTCTTTCCTGGGCAGTTTCAGACAAAGATGTTCCTTCAGAAGACAAGAGCCCATGGACAAAACAGAGCTCTGTAGCAGCACCCAGGTTCTCTGTGAGACAACACCAGGTAAATTCGGGGGATTTCTGAGACTTGTTTAATTCTAAGAAATAAAGTACATGAATTTTTCCATTCAAAAAATCCAAAACCCAAACTCACAAACCAATGCTTTGCAATCTTTGTTTTAAAATGAGTATTAGATTAATCAAAAACGAACATTTAGGAACATCTTTTAAAGCACTGGCACCTGAAACACTTGAAGCAAAACTGAGCTATCCAAGACCAACGTTCTGTCTTTGCTGCCCAAATAAAGCTCTATAAAGTAAAATAAAATATAAAATAAAAAAAAGCCCTAAATCTCTGGAGTCCTTCCTCAGTATAAGGATGTGGAGCTGCTGGAGCACTGCAAAGAGGTCAAGCCATGCAATCAGGGTTTGAGTCTTCTCACAAGCCACAAACCCTGGTTTGAATACTGAGACAGCCCAGACAAGCTACAAAATACTCCCCAGCTCTCTGCTGGCCAAATTGGTCCTGAGCTACTAAACAGAACTGGCAAGAAAACATCCTCTCAAATTGGTTCTGTATGAATCAGCCTGATGATTTCCCCAAAAATCTGCGACAAAGTGCTCTGTCCACCAAGCCTGGAGGGAAGCAGACACCAGCCTGGCTGATTCATGGCTCGAGTGAGGGAACATTTCGTGAAGCTCAATTTCCAGATGGGCATTTCTACTCATTAATTAACAAGATGAAGCCATAATTCATTGACGGAAACTTGAACACTTTGGGGTTTTATTTTAATCTGTTCCAAAGAGTTGTTTAAGTTATTCAGAAAATTTAGCCAGGACAGGTTTGGAAGTAGCTGAGCTTGCAGGATTTAAAGATGTCAAAAATAGAAAAACAAAGGCAAAATGTTGACAAGTTCAGCCCAGAATAAACCAGAAATATGACAGATAAAAACCCTCAGAAAAGATGAAGCAGCAAAATGAACAATTTCTCAGAACCAGAGAATTGTCAAGATTGGAAAAGACCTCTGAGATCATCAAGTCCATCCAGGGCAAAACCAAACCAGATGAGGACAGATAAAGACAACTTCACCACTCAAAAAAGACAAGAAATGAAGAGAAATGGAAGGCTGAAACATTCAATGAGGTCTTAAAGAAAACTGCAAGCAGCCTGACTATAATTAACTCGAATGAGTTTAAAAATGCAGGGCAGAACTGGGAACGAAGAGGTTATTTAAATAGTTTTCCATGTATTCAGATCTTACAACCTGATGCAAATCAGCCTGGCCTACCTGAATTCCTGGAGCGAAGTGATGAACAACTAAAAATTATCTTTAAAGGACACCCAGAGTAGAGGAGAAGTTCTACAGAGGTATAGATGTAAAACTTCAGGAGAGATAGGGAGAAGGGCAGGAGCAAGAGGTTGAGAAAATCAGCATTACTGACTCAGATTTGTCCCTTTGGAGCTTGAAATGCAGAATTAAAGCTAAAAAAACCCACCCCAGATAGATGGGAGATGCAGTGACAAAGGAGTAAAACCTTCCTGCTGTGACAATGATAGAAAAAAGTACAACTACAAATGGGAAATACCTGGCCAAGCAAGGCCAGAAGAAGGAAAAGCCAAAGGATTTCCCGAAACCAAGCACTCCCCATTCAGTTCCCTCCTGGATGGGCAAGGTCATCCCTCGGGATGTGGCAGCCTCAGTGGCCACAGCTTTAGCTTCAACACCTGAAGATGAATTGTGGGCAACCAAGGAAAAACCTCAGAGAGAAGATTTTTAGAAGTAAGACGGAGGGGGGGCTGCAGAACTCACTTTTGCCAGCACAGCCTGTTCTCCATTGAGGGAAGGCAACGGAGTGGCCCACAGATGTTTTTCAGGATGAGCAGTTTTCTGCTAACGCTGTGACTTTTGAGACCACTTGACCAACTTCTGTCTCCTTTGCTCATAAATCTTCTGGACAGCACCTCACTGCACAACAGCAACCAGGGGCTTCTGAGCAGGCAGGGGATCTACTCAGAGGGTGGGCAGGCCCTGGCACAGGGTGTCCAGAGCAGCTGTGGCTGCCCCTGGATCCCTGGAATTGTCCAAAGCCAGGCTTGGAGCAACCTGGAATAGTGGCAGGTGGTGGAATGGGATGAGCTTTGTGGCCCCAAATCATTCGGGGATTCTACAAGCCAGCACAAGCCTCATCCCTTTCTATCAGGCTGTTGTCAGAGAGGCCCAGGCTGCAGCACACGAGAGCTCCTGGCTGGTCCTGGCACTGCCCAGCAGTTCTGTTCTGTCTCCCTTACATGTGTCAGCCCACGGCAATTCCTTGGATTTCTTCCAGGCACAGGAACGTGGGGTTTCTTTCCCCTCTGCTCTCAGTATCCACAGTCAGGCTATAAAAAGCACCTTGCATTTTATACCCGAGCAGGGCTGGGGGGGGAAGGACAATGTGCAAACAGGATTTCTCTGCGTTGCTTCCCAGCAGAATCTGGGGAGGGTCTGTGGGTGGCTCTGCTCGAGCATTTGGCTGAATTTAAAAACCAGATCATGCACTGCCCTTGGAGCCCTGGGATACCAGGCAGCTAAAACAGGTTGGTAAAAATAAAACAATAAAATGTCTCCACCCCTGACCGTTAAGCACAGGCCACTGGAAGAGCCTGACTTGCATATCAAGCATGTGTGACAAGTTACAATATTAGTAATGAGAACGCTAATTATCATGGACGCGTTATTTATTTGTCTGCTCACTCAAAATTTACAGAAGGGGGGGGAGAAAATCCCTCAACATTTACAAGAAAGCAATTAGGGCAGCAAATGGATTATTTCTCTTTAAACCTATGAGAAAATGTTCAGTGCATATTTCCTCTCTAATTTGTCTGCACTCAAGGATCTATTTTTGGAAGTCTCCCTAGACTGTATTGTAGCACCACATGTACTGTAATGGCATTTTAATTAGCCCAGAGAGCTGGAAGATGCACTCTGCATCCGAAAGAGAGCCTAACAAAATGAGAGCATCCTTCTCTTCCCTTCTCGGAGATTTACAGCAGCTATCAAGCCGAAATACCAATTATGGCTCCAACTGGAACCGACTGTGACTGCTGTAAAAACCCAGCACCTCGCCCCGGCCCACGGAGCTCCACGGGAGCAAACCTGGGCTCTGAGCACTATTTACTCATACTTTAAAGGTGGAGGGTACAAATAAAAACACTGCAGCCACGCACAGGCAGAACGGGGGACAGGAGGAGGGGATACAAGTGGAAAAGAGTCGGATCTGCCGGAGTTATCCAAACACCCGTATAAACGAAAGTTAATCCAATCCCCTTCATATGGGGGAATTTTTAAATTATTAGGATTACTACAACTACAGCTAATATTGAAATGAGACACCTTGCCTTGCCAGTGGGTGACATGTATTACCATCACTAGGATGGTCTGGTGTATATTTATTTATTTATTTGTTTGTTTGTTTGTTTGTTTTATTTGCCTTCCTTCTGACTCCTTGCTTTGGATGCAGTAGAAAGCAGGTCAGGCTGGTGGCTTCCTCAGTTCTGGAAGAGGCTGGCACATCTAGAATAGCAAAGCCCCTTCATGCCCTTGACACTCCTGATTGCTCCAGAGACATTCCAGAGTCCAGATGTCAGTGAGGGGGTTCCACCAAAGCCAGGAACCCACCCCAGCACTCAGCACCTCTCTAGAGAGAACCAGGATGGGGTTCAAGCTTTCTTTTCCATTAGAATCCACACAAACACCTCACAAGAATCTCAAGATACTCAGGTGCAACGTACACAAGAGCTTGGTACTGCTTTCCTACCCTGGACCTTGTAAAGATAAATCCAGCAGGTCACAGTTTGGTTAACATTAGGGCAAAAGCATAAAAGGAAAAGGAAAAAAGTTCAAGGCCAGGCTGGATGGAGCTCTGAGCAACCTGATCTAGTGAGTGGCACCCTGGACATGCCAGGGGTTTGGAACTGGATGGTCTTGAATGCCCCTTCCAACCCAAACCCTCCCAGGACTCTAATGCTCAGCAGCTGTTAACACAAAAAGCAACATCGAATTTATTACTAGGAAGTTATCCTAGAAGCCAAAATACCTAAGAAGAGTTTAAACAGGAAGCTGTGGTCCTCAAGGCGTTGACAGGCTGATATCCAGATGACAAGACACCACTTCTCAAATGCCAAACCCTGGAAGTCTTGTGTTCCACTTCCTATGCCATTATTTTCCTTAATTCTTTGCAGAAGGAGGAAAAAGCAACTCCTCCTAAACATGACAATCTTCAGCCTCCCCAGCAGACTCCGATGACTTCATCCACACAATACTGAGGAGATGTGTCACTTTGGAATAAAACAATCCTTTACATGCAAACGCAAGTGTGCAGAGGTTCGGAGTAACCTACCCACTCCATCCAAGAGGTCAACGCTCACTGGCATCATTACAGCAAGAAGGAGGAGCTGCCCATTCCAGGAGATTTGCTTCCCTTCCCCCTTGGCAAGGAGAGCCAGAACCCCCCACAGCCAGCCTTCCCAACAAAGAATGCAGGCAAGGAAAAATGAAACACCTTAAAGGACGAGAATGCGTATTACATTTTTCATGTCTATTCTTTTCTTCCAAGCAAAAAAACCCCACATATCTAATGCTGGTTTTCATTCCATTTTACTTTAACTGGTTTGGAAATCAGCTCATTTGGTGCAAGGGAAGCAACTATTGAAAGCCAGGTAAAATCAGGGCTAAGCTGAAGCACACACCTGCAGTAACAACACCTGATCGCCTGTGGCACACCTCGGATACTGAGGATGGCTCCTGAAAGACAGAAACCCAAGGAATCCACCTGCTGTCATCCACCCACCTGGCAAACACAGCCTCCCACACAGGAGCGTGGGCCCGTGGAGCAGTGGTGTCCGGGCCATTCCCAAAGGAGTCCAGTCCCTGGGAGCTCCACTCCCGGGCAGCCCCAGCTCGTTTAGCCTCTCCAATGGCCGGCAGGAAAGGCTGAGCTCGGATGTCCCCTGGCAGACGCCGCCCATTGAGTGACATTCCCAGGAGTGACATTCCCAGGAGTGACATTCTCAGGCACGGGCTGTGTCCCAGACCCAGCTCTATTTCAGGCTCTCTCCTGTGGACAGTGCCAGAAGGCCTCTGCTGGAAGCTCAGGGCTTCCATTACCACTGTTCCCAGGGTGGAGAGGCTGGGAGACTTGGGGTGGGATCTGCAGGATCCATTGTGTCCTGATGTTCCATCAGTCCCAGGAGGCGCTGCCTGCAGGATCAGCCTGGAACTTTGCACAGCACTTTCCCACTATCCCAGCCTTATCCCAGACAGAGCCAACCAGGATCAACACCAGCCAGCAGGAAAAGCATCCCTGTCTACCTGTTCCTGATGTAAATTCCTTATCACAAGGGCAGGAGTCCCTCTGCTCTGAAGTCAGGTTGGGAGAGCTGGAGAAGAGAAGGGAAAGGCTCCAGGGAGAGCTCAGAGCCCCTTCCAGGGCCTAAAGAGGCTAAAGGAGAGCTGGAGAGGGACGGGGGACAAGGCATGGCAGGAAAGGACACAGGGAATGGCTTCCCACTGCCAGAGGGCAGGGATAGATGGGATATTGGGAAGGAATTGTT
The DNA here is from genome assembly GCA_018697195.1 of Certhia americana. Taxonomy (NCBI): domain Eukaryota; kingdom Metazoa; phylum Chordata; class Aves; order Passeriformes; family Certhiidae; genus Certhia; species Certhia americana. The sequence goes on along the minus strand of CM031863.1, from coordinate 36,498,977 downwards.
CACTGTGAAGGAGGCCCTGGCACAGGGTGCCCAGAGCAGCTGTGGTTGCCCCTGGATCCCTGGAAGTGTCCCAGGCCAGACTGGACGGGGCTGGGAGCAACCTGGGACAGTGGATGATGTCAGATGTCTCTGTCCATGACAGAGGGTGGCACTGGATGGGCTTTAAGTTCCTTTCTACCCCAAACCCCTCTGGGATTCTACCAATATCTGCCAGCTTTAGATTGTCTGGATACATCATCTTCATGGCAATTATGTACAGATTTCTAAAATTTGGACTTCAGATATTTTTAAATCCCAGATTAAAAAAAAAAAACAACAAAAAAAAAAACCCCCGACTCGCATTTCAAAGCATCTAAAAGTAGATTCCACTTTCACAGACTTGGTGGAACAGCAATTTCCCCACTTGCGACGAAGGAGCCGAGACTCCTCTGTTCATGACTATAAATATATTCATAGATATTTTCCCTGGCACAAAGCACTTCAATTTTAAAGGCAAGAGATTCATCAACTCTTCTGGAGAGCTTCATCCTTTTGCTGCTTTGATTCTGTCAGTGAGCACACGCTCCTGGCAGGAGTGGAGGAGGGCACAATCTGCCACCATCTGCAGGGTGCAATCCATCTGAAAAGGTGACTGTCCTCAAGAAATTAGCATAGTCCAAGCATTTAACTTCACTCTGGAATATTATGTTCAACCAACAGGCTCTTTCCAGAGCTATTCTGCAAAATGTTCCTGTTCCCTCCACGGTGCTGGGTTCTTTTTTTTTCTTTTTTTTTTTTTTTAAAGTTTTAATGCAGCCTTTTAACAAAAGCGGATAAAATTTTCCATCCTTCTTGGGAGGCGAACAGGGTGAAGGCAGGATTCCACCCTCCCAGTTAAATGTTTCTCCAGGAGATCAGCATTATCAAAGTGAGGTGTTTAATCTGCTGAGACAGGTCCCGTGAACTTCAACACAGTAAAAAAAGCCAACTCCCCAGGACTCCCTCGGCGTTCAGCGGGTGCTGCTGGCACCCGGCCACCCCCCAATCACCCGCTATTCACAACACACAGATCCCCACTGGAGAGCCACAAGTCCGCAGACGAAATGCCCCTTTGTTCCAAACTCGTATTCCAGCAGGTTTTTCAAAACCGATTGCTGATACAAGAATGAAGCAAGAGTAGAGGGAAAGAAAAAAACAAACAAACAAAAAAAACAAGCACCTTGAAATTATCTGCAATTGTCAGCAGCGGGAGAGAGGCGAAGCACATTTTCGAGGCAGGAGAGAAGGTTCAGTAACCTGCTTAATTTTCCCTTCTCACTGGATGAATAAACTGTCAGGAAGAAATCCAGCTGAAAGATAGCCTGGCTTTTCCAGAGCTTCAAGCGAGGCTCCAGCTCCTGCCCACGCGCTCACAGGACATGATGTTCAAGCTAATGAGATACCATGGGAAGAAAAGGCTTCCCTCCTTCCAGGAGGGAACAAACTGTATGTGATGGGTAGCAAAGAGCATGGATTGCCTTCCAGCCCTGTGCTTGGCTAGCACACAAGCTAAAGAAGGCTGATCCACGCAAGTGGTGTTTCTGGGGAGGGTTAGGATGGATCTCAGGGAAAGGTTCTTCCCCCAGAGGGTGCTGGGGCACTGCCCAGGCACCCCAGGGAAATGGCCCCAAGGCTGCCAGAGCTTCAGGAGTGTCTGAGCAATGCTCTCAAAGATGCATAGGGTGGGATTGTTGGCATCTGTGGGGTTGGACTTTGTCATCCTTGTGGGTCCCTTCCAGCTCTGGAGATTCCATGATTCCATGAGCCATTTCCAATGCAGGCTGCATCCACAGGTTCTGATCCTTTCCAGTGCAGAAAAGGGACAATAAGGACACTTATTCAGCAATCCATTACACTCATGCTAACCCAGGAAAAATTCCTGGATGCAGCAGAGAGAGCAGGAAGAACAGAGGCAAAGGAAACTGAGGCTTGGAGCCCTCCCTGGACACTGCTGGCAACTGGAACCATCCAGGATTTCACAACTAAGCAGATGCCTTCTGGCCTTAGGAGCTGCCTGAGCACATGGCAGAATTGGAACGAGCAGAGAGGAAAAAAAAGGGGGTATTTTTCATCGTGGAATATAAATAAATATGGAGACATGGAAACAGGATGGTCAGCAAACAGATCAGGCCTTGGGTTTGATGGAGCAGTCAGGGCTCCAAAGGCTTCCAGCCACAACCTTTCCCAGTGCTCCATCACCCTTTCTGCTACACTCACCACCTCTTAAGGTGGAAAACTCATCCTTGGAAATACTACATCGAGGCCTGTAACAGCATAAAATCTGTGGCTAACCAGGGAAAAATCCTTTAGGCCCAACATTTTAAGGATCACAGACCAGCTGACTGTGCTTATGAGCAGCCTGAACTGCAAGTCACCCTACGCCTGCTGAAGAAAACAGTGACATGTTTGAGTGCCATCCTTACTCTCAAAAAGGGAGGAGGTCAAGTTTTCTCCTTGCTTTGTTCAGATTCCAAGCAGGTGCATGTAAAAACCGAGTAAGTTAATGTACAGAGTTTAGACCAAAAATTACTGGCACCCAGAAAGCAAAATGCTGTCCCAACATGGTAATTCAGGGTACTCAAAACAAAAGTGGAGATAGTGCTCGGTCAAAATCAAAATCATCAGTTCAACAGTCCTGGCAGTACACAAACAAACAGCAGTTAAACCAATCACGCAGTTAAAACCAGTCATGTCCAGAGTGACCATACTCCAAACTTCAGCATTGTCTCTTCACCCTCAAAAGAAACAAACCCCCTCCAAAAGTGCCAAGCACCAAAGGTTACTTTTAACTAAAGATGACAACGTGGAGTCATTCATCAAAGAGACTGTTATGCTTTAAAATATACAAACTAAGTATTTCTATGGGAATTACTGCCCTTAAATTAGAGTCATGAAAAAGCTGGACACTTTCTACAGAGAATTCTGGAAGGAGACCACCAAATCCCAACGCAAAGGACAGCTCCCAGCACCTACCCTCAGCATCTCCTTTGACTCATCCTGATGATGGAAAGCATCAGAATCCCCAACAGAGGAAAGTATCACCACTGCCACCAGAAGGGCACAATCCACAACTCCCTCGTGCTCAAAAATTCTCTTTATTCCGGTTCTATGGCACATAAGGGGTTCACACAAGCTGAAATGCTCCCACAATGCATAATGGGTTTTCCTTACCACAATGGCTCATTATTCCATGGCAATCTAATATAGTAATAGTAGATAATACCAGTAATATGGATTTGCTTTAGTAAAAGCATTTTAAATTGCATTCAACACGGTAACACGAGAACGGCACATTTTGAAAACGGGTATTTCTAATTCCTGATGTGGAGAGGAGCAAGTCCTGTTTCCCAGCCAAGGAGAAGCAAGTCCATCGTAACACAAGGCCAATCCAAAGTCCCAGAATTGCAGAAAAGTTTGGAAAGGCCTCCAGGACCATCAAGTCCAACCATCAACTCAGCACCAAAGCTAAACCTTGTCCCCAGGTGCTGCTTCAACACTGGACTTTATGTTCAAAATAAAGAGAACAAAGAAGAGAAAAGAAACTAAAAAGCATTTTAATGAGTATTACTGTCTGTTCCTTTAGGACACAGAACTTTTACCTGCAAGGTGCAGCCTTCACAGGGGGCTAAACAGCACCAAACCTCAGGGGGCTGCACTTCCATAAGTAGATTGCTCCAGGTCTGTCTGGAGACAGCCTTCATACAAAATCTCAGGAGCTGCATCACCCAGGGGACCTCAGAGTCCTGAGGATCCCTCTGAGTGAACAATCAGCATGATGAAACACTTTTTGTGTGTTACAAAAGGAAACTGATGTTCTAAAATGGCAGAGGTCTCCAGACATAATTGTGAGTAGGTGGTTTGGGATGGGAGGGACATGAAAGCTCATCCAGTTCCAATCTCCCTGCCACAGGCAGGGACACCTTCCACTAGCCCAAGTTGCTCCAGTTCATTTGAACTCATTTCTGTGTCCTTATGTTGGGTTTCCCTTCATCACTGCAAGTAGAAAAGTGTAAATTAAGATACTTGGGTTTACTACCTAAGTTATTCCCTAAGGCACCATTTACTTAGAAGTAGTCAGGCAAAAAGAGGATGATTTTGGGTTTTGTTTTCAGGGGTTTTTCCTTAATCTGGAGTTATTTCTCTCCCATTTCTCACCTTAAAGCCACGCCCTCCCCTAGCCTTCTATGTGCCCTGACCAAAATCCAGCTGGCACCTCCCAGAAATCCATCAGAATTCCTTTAGGCTTCTGCAGCCAAGAGGTCCCCGCTTATCATGGGAGGGGAAAAACATTGAAAATATGATCAGCAAATGGGGGACTGGGCTCCACATAATCAACCAGAACGTGCTGGGCATGGAGAAAAGGAGGCTCAGTTTTCTCATTCCTTAGAACCAGTGCACATTGTGAGCCTGAACATATTATCCTACCTGGATGTTATTTAAAATAAGAAACCACAGTGACTACAAATTGGCTAAATAGCAAATACCTCCAGCAGCTTTGGCTGCATGCTCTAGTGTTTTACACCAACAGCTACTTCTGGGTCGCCTTCCCCCAGCCACTGATGGGGAATCCATGCCCTGCCTTTTGCTGCCTGAGGCAGCGCCGTGCTGACATTCCCGTCAAGCCAGCAGTGCCAATCAATGGCCTCCCCAAAAATAATCAATCCTGGCCCACATTTCAATCCCCCCCCCAACACCCAGCCAGCAGGAATAGCTCATCCTTTGTGCACCATGAGCAAAGGAGCAGCTGAAAACACTTGACATTTGTCAATGCGGATGAGATTCCCTCAGCGGTGGGTATGGATGTTCACTCCTGGAAATGCACCAAGGCAGAGCTTATCCCAGCTTTGCTGCAGTTCTGTACAAGGACTCATCCAAACCAAAGCCTTTCACAGAGCCAGAGAACATCCTGAAAGGAACCCACAAGGATCATCCCCACTCCAGCTCCTGGCCCTGCACAGACACCCCAACAATCCCAGCCTGCGCATCCCTGAGAGCACTGTCCAAATACTCCTTGAGCTCTGGCAGCCTCGGGGCTGTGCCTGTTCCCTGGGGAGCCTGGGCAGTGCCCCAGCACCCTCTGGAGGAAGAATCCTTTCCTGATATCCAGCCTCACCCTGTGGTTTGATCCCTCTCTGCTGCATGTTAAGAAGCCACCAAATAACACAAATAAATCCTCACTGCTTTCCTTTAAACTCTTCCTCAATACCCAAGGCATGTCCTTGGACAGGTTTTTTTGAACATCTTGTTCTCGAGCCAAAGTTTAAAATTCACTGTGCCCCTGCATTGCTGTCATCCTGCACTCCTGTCTCTGGCATACATGAGGTTTGACCTTTTCAGATTTACATTTACAGCATTCACCATCCTTGTGAGCTCTGCTACAGACAGGAAAAAAAACGAGTTGAGAGGAATTTCTGGAATGGTGACTGGACTGCTGATGTTTCCTAAGGCAAAACACACACTGCTTCTATTCGAGCTTCCTAATACCCTGGTAAACAAGAGAAAATTGATTGACAAAGGAACCCTAACTAGCTGGAATCTTCTGAAAGATGGAAAACAGACTTCCAGGGCTGCCCACACAAGTGAAGAAGCTTTGGCAGTCACTGTTCAAGGGTAGCACAAACAATGCTCTAAAAGAAGAATGCAACATGAAAAAAAACGCAGCCCAGCAGCTGGATTTCCAACTGAAGGAAGGAAAGCCAGGCACTTCCAAAAGTGTCCCAACCACATACCCAGCCTCACGCTTCTCCCTTTCCTTCGTGCTGCAGATGTCGTGCTTGTTTCCCTGATAGCCTTGATTTATGTGGATCCCTTCCACCCAGCTGTCTCAGCATCACACAGAGCCTCAGTGTGTTCCCAGGCTGTGGGAACCCCAGCCTGGAGCAGATCTTCCTCTCCCATCCAGCCCCTAGAGGGAGGCAGGCATGCTTTTCCTAACACATCCACCACTCACAACTCATGCACAAACCCCAAAGCTCTGGATTTTTACAAGGCTTGGAGGGAACAGGACACAAGAAATGGCTTCCAGAGGGCAGGGAGAGATGGATATTGGGAAGAAATTGTTCCCTGTGAGGGTGGGCAGGCCGTGGCACAGGTTGCCCAGAGCAGCTGTGGCTGCCCCTGGGTCCCTGGCAGTGCCCAAGGCCAGGCTGGATGGGGCCTGAAGCAGCCTGGCATAGTGGAAGGTGGTAGAACTGGATGAATTTTAAGGTCCCTCCCAACCCAAACCATTCCATGATTCCATGATTTGCCAGCACTCCAATACTATGAGCCATATGAGAGCAGAACCAGGCTCTTGAATAATGATGAGCAGCTCTGGATAGCAATGATCCTCCTCAGACATTTGCATTCCTGAGTTTGGCTCATGAAGGTACCACAAACTTCGGCTTCCTCAGCCCTAAATACCATTCAGTGTCACAGAACACTCGTGTCCAAATTGCCCCTTTTTGTGTGTCTCATTTTTTAACACGGAAAATAATGGGGCACCAAGAGGAAAGGCCAAGTTCAAGGAATGGCAGCATTCCTCAAGCCACTCTTCCAGACCCCCAACCCCAGACTGGCCACCCTGTCAGTCACCGGTCTCCTAACAAATCATGGAATCATTAAAGCTGGAAAAAACCTCTAAGACCAAGCCCAGCTATTTCCCCAGCACTGCAAATTCCCCGACTGAACTGCGTCCCCAAGTGCCACATGCACAGTCTGGACTAACTTTGCCTCAGAACAAATTCATCTGCCATTTATAATGAATGGGTGAGATCCAAAATATTTTCTATTTAATCACCTGTCAATATTTCCAGCACAAGACACCAATGTGCTTGTACAGCACTGTTACAGATCAGAAGCATCTGCCTCTGCTTTTAGTAATTTTGTTTCCTAGAATACTCCACTTCATCCATCTTGTCCACCATCAATAAAATCCATTGATCAGTGTCAGCCACCAAAACCCAGCAGAAAGGTAAAGAGAGGATAAGGAACTGAGAGCTGACTGCAAACGAGGCAGCTCCTGGGGCAGAGGACATGGAATTACTGCAAGAAGGGAGATGGGCAGCACAAACTTTAGGAAATGTGAAAAAACTAGCTGGTTCAAACAACACCTTCCTAGTCCTGCTTGGGGAATAAGAACTGGATTTCAGCTTTGTTTGGGAAGCTCTGCCTGTGAGACTTCACACTATCCACAAGCTTTTGAGCAAAGCAGCCAAAGGAGTGAAAGCCATCAGCAGAGCTTTGTTTCACCAGAGGGGAGATCACCCAGGCTGCTCCTACTATCCCCTGCCCTTCCAAAAACCAGGCAGCAGCACAGGGCATGGGGGTTTCTCCAGCAGTTTGGGATATGCTGTGCACACAGTTCTCTCCATCCAAGTGCTATGTCCTGAAAACGCTCAGCAGGAAGCAGAAGCAGTATACCTTGAAGTCTTCAAAGGATGGCTGATTTTTTCATCCTAAGAAATTAAAAACTGCAGTGTGCCAAGAAGAAAGCAAACTATCAACAGGTTGCCAGATTATTGTACTGCTTCTTAAATCGTGATTACCACTACCAGTTCCATCATCTGGGACTAAGCGGAGCTCCAAAGAGATGTGTGGGATTAGAGATTAGTTCAGACAGTTTGAATTATTCCCTCCACGCCTGGGAGATGTAGAAGAGAGGGGAGTTTGGGGTGGCTCTTTTGAGCTTGTTTGGTGTCCTCCAGACTAGTCTCTCCTTGATTCACTTCATTTCCACTCAAACAAAGCCTGGCTGTTCGTGGACAGGACAGACTTTGCAGGATATGAAGCTGTGACAGCACAGGCAGCTCCATGGCCATGCGTGCTGGAGACACCAGCCCTGCACCATGCCTCAGCTGAAGAGGGAAGGGCAGAGGAAAAAGGCACCAGGATGGGGGCAAAGAAATGGGGGTTTTCAGAACAGGCCCCAAACCATGCCCCCAAGTGCCACATCCACACACTTTGTCACTTCCAGGCATGGTGGCTCCACCACTGCCCTAGGAAACCTGATCCAATGCCTGAACACCCTTTCAGGGAAGAAATTTCCCATAATATCCAATATCCTAAACCTCCCCTGTCCCATCCTGACATCGTTCCCTCTCCTCCTGTCCCTGTTCCTGTGAGCACAGCTTGACCCCCCCTGGCTGTCCCCTCCTGGCAGGGAGTTGTGCAGAGCCACAAGGGCCCCTCTGAGCCTCCTTTGCTCCAGCCTGAGCCCCTTCACAGCTCCCTCAGCTGCTCCTGGCCCTCTGTCCCCTTCCCAGGACACACTCCAGCCCCTCAGTGTCCCTGTTGTCACAAGGGGTTCAGAATTGACCCCAGGATTCAAGTGTGGCTCCTAGAGAGAGGGAGCTGAGCCAGCTCCCACCTGGGGCAGCACCTCAGGCCAGGCTCCCTAAACACACATTAAAAACCATCAACAAAACCACCTGAGGCAAAGCTGCTTTTACTCTGTGGACACCATTAGAATCACAAGCTGGTGGGTTTTATTCTGCACACACAAAATCACCATGTCTCCTCAGAAGTAGATGCTCTGTCCAAAAACCACCACAAAGGGCTTGGAAGGTGCAATTTGGAAACACACAGACCCACAGGGCTCTTGTTTGCCCAAGGTTTAGGGAGCTTCCCTCTTAAGAAGGCACAGCACCAGTGTGGAGCTGGTGTTCCACCCCCTGCCATGGGCAGGGACACCTTCTGCTGTCCCAGGCTGCCCTGTCCAGCCTGGCCTTGGACACCTCCAGGGATCCAGGGGCAGTCACAGCTTCTCTGAACACGATGTGCCAGTGCCTGCCCACCCTCACATGGAGCAATTCCTTCCCAATATCCCATCTAGCCCTGCTCTCCTTCAGCTTAAAGCCAATCTCCCTCATCCCACCACTCCACGGCTTTATGAAAAGTCCCTCTCCAGCTTTCTTGTAAGAAGCCTTCCCCATCTTGCTCCTGCATCTCATTTCTGCCTCTGCAATAACATTTTGATAAAAGCAAAACAACTGTGCCTGCAGGCCAGCAAGAGGATTAATTAAAATAAAATAATAAAATAATAAAATAATAAATAATAGTGTAATACAAATTAAAACCCATATTTTGAAGAACTCAGTCAAAGGTGAGTTGATATTTCCAAAAGACAGAGAACCTTTGCAGAGATTCTCAGAAATAAATCATTTTCATTTCAAGTTAAAATCCCAGCTGGAAATTCTAGTCATACATACATTATCAAGAGTTCAAGAAACATTTGGGAAATGCACTCAGGCACAGGCTGGGATTGTTGGGGTGCCTGAGCAGAGCCAGGAGCTGGACTGGATGATCCTTGTGGCTCCTTCCAACTCATGACATCCTGAGATTTTATCATTCGATTTTCACCAGTTTTTGTCTGTCTAATCCCTGGGAAGGGCAAGGATCCAGGCTCTAGCCTGCCCTCCAAGAGCACTCCAGCAGCTCTGCTGCCAAAAGGTAAAAGGATTGTTGAGGCATCTGCAGTTCTCAAATCAAAGGGAACATCACTCACTAAACCAGCATAAAACAGAAGGCCCTAGCCTATGGATTCTGTGTTTATATTGACAGGCTGGAGCTCAGAAGTAGCACTTAGAAGAGTGAAAGAATAAAGAAAAAACCAACATGAAGACGTTTTGTTGTGAAGAGCTTAAAAAAGCTGAGGAGCAAATCAAGTACACTGAAAAAGGTGAAAAAAGGCAGAAACGTCCCCAAAAAACTTCCAAGTGTAGTCCTAAATTCCAGAACGACAGCATCCCAGAGTATTTAACAATTTCTACGTAAGTCAAGCTAACCGAAAGATTGAACTTTAATTTCCACTGAATTACTGCCAAAAAGCTTTCCTTTAGTTAAGGATGGAAAAAGCCTTCTCCCTCCTGCTTTTTCAGCTTGTTCAGGATATGCAGCGAGGAAAGGAGATTTTCACAAAAGCACGGAGTGACAGGACAAGGGGGAACGGCCTTAAGCTGGAGGAGGGCAGGGATGGATGGGATATTGGGAAGGAATTGTTCCCTGGAAGGGTGCTGAGGCTTTGGCACAGGGTGCCCAGAGAAGCTGTGGCTGCCCCTGGATCTCTGGAAGTGTCCAAGGCCAGGCTGGACAGGGGGCTTGGAGCAGCCTGGGATAATGGAAGGTATCCCTGGCTTTTTGTATCCCTGCCTTTTCCTCACTCCTGAGCCTTAACTGCAGCCACCCCCAATTTTGAAATACAGCTGTTCATAAATCAAAGGCCAGCAGGGGCTTCCAAACAATCCAGTCCCTGCAGCTGTGACTGCTGAGCTTTACAGCTCCGGTAACTTCTGGGCAGGGGAGCAGCAGCATCAGTCTGGGCAGGTGCCCAGCTCCTCTCTGGCTTTAGGCTGTATTCCTGAGGCTTGGGTGGCCTGGAAAAGCAGTGTTAGGTGGCCAAGGATCCACGAAAACACTGGAGGATTAAGCAGCCACTCGCCCTGCATGATAAGGTGAGTCAGAAGATACTAGAAATCCACTTGGATGCTTCATTTAGCAGTTAGAATTTGTTAAATAATCCACAAACCTGAGCAGATCCACCTGATACCAGAGGGCTTTCCTGTCCTGTCTCCCACCCCAGACAGGCTGAGGAAGGGCAGCTCCCTGAGGGTCTCCTCAACACCTCTTAACAACACACCTTTAAAGAGGGACAAGGATCAATCAGTACAAAATTCCAAGCAAAGTCCTATTTGATAGAACCATAAAATCAAAGAAAGCCCTCTGTGATCATCAAATCCAACTGCTCCCTCAGCATTGCCAAAGCCACCACTAAATCATGTCCCCAGGTGCCACATCCACTTGTCTTTAAATCCCTCAAGAGATGGGGACTCTGCCACTGCCCTGTGGACAGCCTGTGCCAGGGACTGCCTCACAGGAGTAAAATCAGCTGGGAACAAGATCCCCAAGTGTGGAGAACAAGGCAGGCAGGCCTTGTGAGTGTTCATTTCCATGGGGAAACTCTGAGGTTGTCCAAAATCTGCCAAAATTAACGATCACAGAGTCCAGAGCAGGAAAAGATGGGTGGAGGGGAAAAACCCTGCACGCTTCTCTAGTGTTTTATCAACATTTATTGATTTATTTTAAAAGCTGGGTGGAACACAGGGAATTAATAGACCACCATATGCCCATGTGCTGCATCTGCTTCAGCAATTTATTCTTATAGTTCTTTTATTACTTTCTTTGGGAACTGAATGAGAGAAGGATCAGCATCCTGACACTTGGAAATCAGCTCATTTTCACGACTGTCAGCAGGAAAGCAGGAATTAATCCTCCAATTTCAGCCTGAAAAATAGTGAGAGCGAGCCCAACGAAGAAAATAAAAATAAAAATTGTTTCTGTGTTTGTAAGGGGGGGGGCGGGAAAGAAAGTGCTTGGAAGAGCAGTGGCCTTATTATGCTGGCAAGGCTACAGCCCATGAGATCAATGTTTTGATGAGCACAAGGACTTGTGCCAGAGGAGGACGGGAAGCAGGAGAAGAGACTTCAATGGAAGAGCAGAGACGGAGAGGCAGGAAAGCGGTTTGGGAATGAACTGGGTCAGGGGTGTGTTTAGGACAAGGGAGTGCAGAGAGTGCCCGCGACAGGGACACAGGAGCAGTGCAGGACCTCAGCTACCAGCCCTGGAGGCTGGGAGGAAAGAGGAGAGGAGGGAATGTGGTCACACACACCTACAAGTCAAAGGAGGATACAAGTGAAAGGAGGATACTTAGAGGTGGAAAAGAAAGGAGAAGGTTTTCCAGAGGACTTTGCACACAACAAGAGAAGCACCATCGGCCCAAGGTGGCCCTCACCAGGCAGGCTCCAAGGGAACCCACAAAACCTCAGCCAGCTCCCGGGAACAGCTCTGAATCCAGCTTGGCTCTAAAGTACCAGAGATTTGAAGTGAAGAGCAGATAAGACATTTGTGGGGGTTGGCTGCTTTTTGAGTTTTTTAGCACCTCTACAAAAGCCTTCCTGCACAGCAGCAGCAGCAGCATCAAGTCGTGTCCCACCCCGGGGCTGAGTTTGCCAACAGGATTTATTTTTGGTCTTGCAATCCCCCTTGAGCTGCGAGATGCATTTTGGCACTGCCTTTGCCCAGCTCATGATCCCATGGCAGTCACAGTTTCTAGGTCAGAAAGAGGATTCTGTAAAAATCACAGAATGTATTGAGTTGGAAGAGTCCCGCAGAGATCATCCAGTCTGGCACCTGACCCTGCACAGGACAACCCCAAGAATCCCACCCTGTGCCTGACAGCGTTGTCCAAACACTTCTGGAGAAATTTTAGTTCGATTGAAATTCATCTTAAGAAAAAAACCAAGAAACCAAAATCCCACAGGTAATGACATGCAAAGATAAACCTGCATCCCTTCACCCAGAAACACTCATCACAGCAACCTTGGGCAGAAACCCTGTGCTTCCTCTCAGAGACAAGCCCCAATCTGTGCGTTCCAAGATGAATTTATACACCCAGCATCCAGCAGGAGAGGGCTGGGAAGGAAAGAACAGCAAGTCTCGCTGAAAGCACGGGCTCTCTCCGCGGAGCTGAACCCGGGCTGCCGGAGAGGAGCTGCTGAAGCAGCGGGCCCGGCGTTCCAAACTGCGAACAAAGGCGCCCTTAAATGTGGTTTGATTGACGCAAATCAGGAGCTGAGCGGGTGATTCATCGCTGTCACCGCACCAAACCAGCGCGGGGACAAACTCGCTGCTGTGCCCCAACACTCGGCACGGCGGGGCTGCTCTCAAACACGGCCCCTCACGAGAATGGAGGGATAATTCCCCCTCTTCCCCACCCCCCGCCAAGGCATTCTGGATTTTCCCAGGTTGTAATAAAATCTTGGGACACAGATGTGCAGTTAGCAGCTCGCTGTACCTGCTCACAGCTCGGCAGGGAAGATTAGTGTGTCAAGTAAAGAGAAAGCATAATCCCAGTAAAATTGAGGGATAACCCACAGCCACACCCCAGCCAATTCCGGCACTGCTCTGACCTTTCCATGCCCAACCCCAGCCTACTCCCTCTCTCCACAATAAAGACACGGCCCCTCCTCTTTTCCTGTCCCCTGAGCTTCGCCGGGGCAGGGCCAGGCTGCTTTGGGCCTGGGACAAAGAAGTTTTCTGCCATTTCAAAAGGGGGCTTTTGCAAAGAGCCCCAAACTGCGGCTCTTGTGCTGGCCCCGAACTGGTCCCACTTTCCTTGCACTTCATAAAGCCCTGTACAGGGTAGCCATGGATGTGGATGAAGCTGGGATCACAGAATGATGGGTCAGGTGGGCATGCAGGATCATCCCGTACTCTGAATGTCAGTCCAACTTATCCAAAAGATTTAAAAATCTAAGAGAAACAGCACGGATCACAAACGCCTGGTTCTCCTAGCTGGGAAAGAGCAGGAATTGGGATCACAAACAGCTAGTTCTCCTAGCTGGAAAAGAGTGGGAACTGGGGGAAGAGCTGCTGGGCCGCAGGAGGGTCCCTGCCACCACCAGCAGGCTGGGGCTGCTGCAGCTCTTGCACCACACACAAAGAGAGCAAACAAACTTCTACCATAATTAACTCATAAAAATGACACCATTACGTTCCTGCAAACAATTAGGGGACAAAAGAGAATATACAAAGATCCTGCCAACACTACAAAATAAACTGGAGACATTGTTTCATACTAATTTTCTCATAAACCATTTCAAGACAAACGTGACTGGAGGTAAGAAAATTCCAGCAGCCATGACTTCTGAGGTCACTCTTCAATCCAAGGAGCACCTTGGGGTGGAAAAGTGCATTTCAGTGGAAAAGAGTGTCAAGATCTGCCCAACGGCTAGCACCAAAACTCTGCTCCTCAACCTTCAGCTTTGTTAGCACTAGCTCTGCCAGCAATCCAGGCAGAAGCCTCTGAATCCTGAGCTGGCTTTGCTGGAACAAGCTCATGTTTGCACCTGAGCTTCCCAAAGAGCTGCCCTGATCCATGCATCATCATTCACAGCCCTCTGGCTCCTGGTGTTTTGAGGCCTCTCCCAGCACCACCTGGATTTCCCACCTGGAATCTGGGCCCAGTGGCTCCACAACAACCCAGGGAAAGCAGCTCCATTTGGGATGAGCACTGGAAGTGTCCTCCCTCCCAGTTCCACCAGGCTCACCTCCACCCACTTCTGCCTTATGGTTAGCTGGAGATAAACTCTCAGCCAAGCTGGCAGCAGCATCCAGGATCCTGGGAGAAAACAGATTCCAAGCAGAGAGTACCAGAGGCAGGGTACTGCACCTCAGTGCACCCCAGACGGGCTCCTCCTGGGACACAGCACCTACACAGGGCTCTGCTCTGTCTCAGGGCTTGGGCTGGATCATCCCTTCCAGCTCTGGAGATTCTGTGGTTCTCCAAAACAGTGCTACTCCACTGTGGAGAAGAGATTTCAAATGAAGGGCAAAGCCTAAAAGACCTTCCAGTGCCACTCAGCCCTTCTACTACATGGTTCAAAACTGCCTTCAACATCTCTGCACTGCTGCAGCTGGAGCAGCCTAAGGAGAAGTCATTCCATCAGCTCCAGCATTTCAGAACTAACTCCTGAGGGTAAAAGTAGAGAGGGAGGGGGAGCAGAACACAAGGAGAGATTTCTCAGAAACACATTACCACGAAAGAGTGAAGCATACAAAGTTTAATCCCGCAGCACTGCAGTTGTCACCCCTCCTCAGGTCCTGGCTTAGTCATCATTGGACAAAAAACCCCCAACACAACTCAAAAACAAAACCCTCCTGGAGTTTAAAAGTGCCCATGCAGTCGTGGCAGGAGTTTTCCCCCTGGCACTGCTGCCCAGGAATCTGGCAGAATGTGCTTTCAGCTGTGCTCTCCAAACAACAGATCACTTCTTATTTCAGGGAGGGATTCTGCAGGCAGCACCCTACAAGCAGCTGCCTGCAAGAGTCAACAGCTGGAAGCTGAAGCAAATTATTTTAAAAATAGAGAGGGCAGCAGGACATGAACATGTGATGATCAGGACAAGGTGACAGACAAGAGCAAATACTTTCATATACAGGATAAATTTCTATAGCTCTCAGGGTTTGGGGCTTAGGAAGCTGTCAGCGTGACTAACATCTTTAGGAAGTCCAGAAATTAAATCCTGCCTTGTTTTTGGCTTAATGCAGGAAATCAGCTTTAATGACAACCTACAGTTAGCTCTGGAGTAATTTTCTTTCTGCTTCATTGACATACATGACAAGACTTTATTAGCAGGGCTAAAATTAAAAACAAAACATTTTTCCCAGCTGCACTGAATGCTTAATGCACACACTGACACCTCAAGAAAAAAGACCAAAAAATTATTTCAAAGCAATTCCATCACCTCTTTGTATTTCAGCTTTTCCTAGTATTTTACATCAGAAGTTTCACACTTTGCACAACCACAACCATGGATTTTTCATCAAGAATAACCACTGTCAAACTTGTTGTCATGAAATCCCAGAGCCGTTTGGGTTGGAAGGGACCCTAAAGCTCATCTCATTCCAGGGCAGAGACATCTTCCACTATCCCAGGCTGCTCCAAGTCCCAGTGTCCAGCCGGGCCTTGGACACTTCCCGGGATCCAGGGGCATCCCCACCCTCAGTGAAAAAAACTCTTCTTTTTTATATCAGATCTAAATGGATCCACTTTTAGCTTAAATCCCTTACTCCTTGTTCTATCAATATTTTAACATGTCCTGTATTCTTCAACAGTGTTAAACTTTGTGATGCAATCATTCAAAAACTTCAAATTCATGAGGAATCACCTCAAATTACACTCTGTTAAAAAAGAATCAAATCATTTAAAAATATTTTTTTTAAAACAAAATCAAAAGTTTTAAAAGTTAAATGGTTTTAGGCCACTGAACTAGTTTGCTGTTTGGTACCCAATAATCCTTCCACAATTTTCCAAGTGGAAGCAGCAGCTCCCAAAGGTTTCATCCTGCCAGGCATCCCTTAAACCTGGTGTGGTTTTTAAAATCTTTCTGCACACAATGTTCCCTAAAAAAATGTTCTTACAAGGATCTTTCATCTATTCAGATGCTCTTTCTAATGATAGGACTTGGATTGTGTGAAACTAAAAATATGGAGCCAATTCAGGATCTGCCCCTCCCAATGGGATTGGGTGAT
This sequence comes from Certhia americana, assembly GCA_018697195.1. Taxonomy (NCBI): domain Eukaryota; kingdom Metazoa; phylum Chordata; class Aves; order Passeriformes; family Certhiidae; genus Certhia; species Certhia americana. The sequence continues at coordinate 36,482,891 of CM031863.1, read as the reverse complement.
GAGGCACTGTCAGAGGCTTCCCAGGGAAACTGCAGCTGCCCCTGGATCTCTGGAAGTGTGCAAGGCCAGGCTGAATGGGATTTGGAGCACCCTGGTCCGGTGGAAAGTGTCTCTGGCTGGCATGGAATGGGATGGCTTTTAAGGTCCCTTCCAACCTAGACCATACTGGGATTCCACAGGACCAGCCTATATTACAGTCACACTTCAAAATTACAGACAATAAATTGTGGTCTGTGTAAATATGAGAAGCCTAATTCAGGGTGCAGACCTTTTTTAGGGTGTTCCACAGCATCACCTTAATTAAGAGGTGGTTAAACAGCAAGGGCAGCAGTAAGGGATCTAATCCCACAGTGGATTTCTTGGAACAGCAAACCAGGTGAAAGGCACCAGCCCAAGGAACTGTGCTCACACCTCTGGAAGAGCCCATGTGGATGATTTCCAGTTATCCAATCTGAAACAGAAATACGGGTTGACTTTTTGCTTCCTTTTAGAAATTTTTAAGCACGAGCAATGGTTGAAAAGCTTCAGAGAAAAAGGAAAAATGCATACCCCTAAAAGATTTTGCTTGACTCTCTCCAGCATTGGAATAGAGAAAGGAAAGAGAGAAAGAGTAAGGAATTATGATTGCAGAAAGAAAATTTGTTATTGCTAAGCTCACAGAATGCTGCTGCTGAGAGAAGTTACCCAAGGAAGTGATCCTGCAGCACAGCAAACCTCTCCCAGGACTACCTCTAACAGAAACACTCAGGTAAAAGCCTCCATTATGGTAAAAAAACCACAAATCATAATTTATGGGAAGTCAGCATGAGCGGAGTCCGTGACATGGTGGGACTGCTGTCCCCTGGCATCAAGGAGCTCCTCCTGGAACTGCAGCTCGTGGCACAACAGAGGAACAGAACTTTACTGCCTGTGTAATGAGTGCCCAGAGCACGAGGGGAACGTGGGATGAAGCCATTCCAACCCAGGGATCCCCACAAATGCTGTGGCTCGAGGCTCCACCCTGCCCTGCACGGCTGAAACGCTCAGTACCGCTCTGTTTGCTCATTCTTTGCCTGCTCTGTTTGATTAAAAACACATCAGTCACCCAAATAAAGCAAATATTGCCATCACTGAGCAGGAACTGTCTGCAGAGCTGACCCAAATTGTGTTCCTGATACGCGGGGCTTTGACCGTGACCTAAAGAATCATCAAGTCCAAATATTCACTGTAAAACTGCACAGAATTTTCCAGATACGTCAGGGATATGATTCCTGAGGAGCTTTGGCTGATTAATCACTTACATCACTTGGATACCAATTTGGCATTTAAGGAAAGGAAAGAGCTGGGGGTGTTCACCAGGAGAGGAGAAGGCTCCAGGGAGACCTTGGAGCCCTTTCCAGAGCCTAAAGGGGCTCCAGGAGAGCTGGAGAGGGACTTGGGAAAAGGCATGGAGGGACAGGACAAGGGGGGATGGCTTTAAGATGAAAGAGGGCAGATTTAGATGGGACATTGGGAAGAAATCCTGCCCTGTCAGGTTGGGGAGGCTCTGGCACAGGTTGCCCAGAGAAGCTGTGGCTGTCCTTGACCCCTGGAAGTGTCCCAGGCCAGGCTGGATGGAGCTTGGAGCTGCCTGGGATTGTGGAAGGTGTCCCTGCCTGTGGCATAGAATGAGGAATGGGATAACTTTTCATGTCCCTCCCACACAGACTATTCCGTAATTCCCTGAAATTCAGCACAGCAGAGATCCAGGTAGGGAAGGGGCACTTTCCCAAAAGAATCCCCGAGGAGCAGGGAGACTCTGAGCCCCTACTTCCCCTGCAGTGGGAATCACTGCCAGTTTCCTGAGCGGTTTTCCACCCCAGAAGAACACAAAGGCCCTAGAGCTGGCCCTGGGAAGAGGCACTGGAGCTATTTATAGCAGCTCAAGGTGTGTGCTGCCGCTGCTGCTGCTGCTGCTGCTGCTGCAGACAGGGAGCAGCTTGTTTTCCCAGGGATTGATCTGCACGGGCAGATTATATAAACAGTTGTTTCTCACTCATTTCCACACCGCCGGCATCTCCCAGGGTAAAAACGTGCCTGTCAATACAGCAGCTGCTCGCAGGCAGCAGGGCTGGCAGCAGCTGCGACGCCTCGAGCTGGGGATTCTAGGTGAGCTCGGGAATGATGCTCCAAAAATACAGCTGCAAAAGCCATCACGTGCAGCTGGATGCAGGCAGAGGAGAGCCATAATCTCCTTCCATGCTATTCTTCTGCTGTTTAAAGAACCCTAAAGCCAATTCTCTCCATTTCACTCACCATAAATCCTTGTTTAAGCCTATCTGCACGAGCCTTTTGGATGGTTTCTACGGGAAGCTCTGTATCCAGCTTCTGTTTTGAGAAAGTCCAATTTCTCTGAAGGCTATTCCTTCTACTTCAGTAGTTATTTGCCCCTGCCCCACAGCATTCTCCAATGATTCTAAAAGAGCAAATAAAGGCTGGGAAGCTGCTATAAACAGGTAGAGAAGCAATAACCACACATGTGAGTGCTTTGCTTTATCTGGCATCATCCTGGGCACACCTCATCTCTCTCAGGTTAATCAGATTTTCAGAGCAGGACCCAAAAGCTGCAGTTTAACTCCACGGAGGAATGTTCCCTGCACAGAGATTCCTTATCACTTTTCCATTTTAAAATTTAATGACAAACTGGAGGAGAGAGCCAAGGCTGCAGCCTGAAGCCTGCTTACCGTACACTCAGAGCTTGGAGCCCTGAAACTCACTTTCATCTGCAGCAGAAGCCACTGGAAAAGAGGGGGAAAACCACCAGCAAGCCTTTGTTTTCCCCCCAGTGCTGTACCCAGGTTAATTCTGCTGGCTGTGCATTGCAAAACCAGCGCTCATCTAAAGGGCTGCGGGGATGTTGAGCAACGCTCCGTCCTCTGTCGCAAGTGCAGAAGTTAATGCTGAGCATTACTAGAGAAATTCATCTCTTCCAGTTGAGGCAGCAGTGTATCACATTAGGGATCCCAAGGTTTCACCTGAGCAGCTGCTTTAAAACCCAGGGGAGCTCAGCCAGCACCAAAACAGCAGAGCTACCCCAACAGAAATGCCTAAATATCCATTACTACACCCTCCAAGCCTGGAAGAGCCTTCCCAAAGAGTCATAAACCCTTTGCCCTCCAGGCTAACACACTCCACACACGTCCTGCTGCAGCCTCAGCAGGTGAGAAAGATTTTCCTCCTCACATCTTAACAAGAAGTGCCCAGGAGACCCTTTTCAATTCCTTTAGAAACAAAACAAGGGCAAGCTCAAGTCAGCCCTGGCCAAATGAATGCAAAATATTGTGCTTAACCAGTGCTGTCCTCACTGCTGGATGCTGTCCCTCTCTGGGGATAAAGACAAGATCATGGAATCACAGAATGGTGTGGGTTGGAAGGGACCTTTAGGATCATCTCACAGACAGGGATGTCACCCAGACACTGCTTTCTGCACAGGAGATGCGCATATTTGTGTATTTGTGCACAAATATCCATATTCAACACGAGTTCTGGACACACAAGCATATTTAACGCCAGTAGAAATTCCCATTTATCAAACTTCTGTATTACTGACTGACATTACAGTTGTCATGCAGACGCTCATGAGGCAGGACACTGGAAAAGCTGGAATTTGGGGGGACAGTGGCAGAGGATGAAAGCAAGCCCTCCCTCCTAGTATGGATGCCACAGACAGCAGCTCCTCCCAGCTCCCTTGTCTTTTTAAGGGAGATTTCAGAGGTTTAGAAAGGAGCGGCTGCCTTGGGGTGAGACGTGAAACAATCAGCTTGACTCTGAGCCATCCTCCAGCTCACAGAGAAAACATCGTTTGCAGCAGTGGCAGCAAGCCCGCAGGTGAGTGCAGCCCAAAGAACTGCTGTTTGGGGAAAAAAATCCCCAAATACAGTCGGGCTAGCGGCGGAGATAATGGCATTTCACTCTGCAGATTTCATCCACTGTGAAACTTGGGGAAAATAGATTCCACACGTACATTACCAGCTGCCTGAATCCGGCACCAAAATGTACTCCTGTGCCAGCAGGCTCTGTGTCCAGGATGTTAATTAGTGCTCCTTTCCCTCCTGCCACGGGATGAGGGCCAGGTAAAAGCTCTGCACAAGTCAGTGTGATTAATCTGCTGAATCCGTGATTGGCTGCCCATCACGGAGGAGTCCCACAGTTAATTCACAGCTCCAGAAGACACAAACACATTTCATGCCTTCCTGAAGCCAGCCGGCATCAGCTGCCTCCTCCCCGCAGAGCTGACAAGGCTCACAGATCTAAACCCACGATTCCTTGGAAAACAGACTGGAAGAGTGTGATAAATTGAAAAAGGCTGCAAGTTAATTTGTATCAGACTTTAATTAAATTCGTTTCTAGAGGTTTCCCTTTATTATTATCTTGGTGTCAGGGATAAATTAGAAGTTTTTCCAAGTGCATCCCCCTAAAGGAGGCACAGCTTTGATAGCACTTGCCCAGATAAGCTGTGGCTGCCCCTGGATCCCTGGAAGTGTCCAAGGCCAGGTTGGACACTGGGACTTCCAGCATCCTGGGATAGTGGAAGGTGTCCCTGTTCATGGAACTGGATGAGCTTTAAGGTCCTTTCCAGCCCAAACCACTCTGGGATTCTATGGAAACTTCCTTTTGGGAAATTATGCTCCAGGCACCAGCTCTTAGACAAGAGTGCGTAGAGAAAACTTAGTGCTTTCTGCTGCTGTTGGAACAGTGGGATTTGGGGCCAAGGAAACCCCAAGAGCAATAATTAAAGCTCAAAAACCAGTGAATTACATCATCATCATCATCATCATGCCTGGACCTTCATGGCAACGTCAATGCCTAAAACAACCCTCAAAAAAATTCCTGTTGCAGCACGGAATGAAGCAGCACAGGAGGGAGGCAGAGTTCAGGAATACGGAGGGCAAGGACACAACTGGGGCAGAGCTGCTGCTGGTTCCCCCCACAGCGGACAGAAATATCCCCATTTGTGTAAATACAGCCTTAGTCAACAGGGCGACAAATCCATACAGAGATAAATGTCACCTGCTGACGTCAGTGCCACAGCAACCTAATCAAAGTACAGCCTTCGGCTATTTTTAAACCACAGTTCAAGTATTTTTCTTTAAAAAGAAAAAAAAAAAATTTTTAAAACACCTTAAAAAAAAAAGAAAAAAAAAAAAAAACCTCTTGAAGAATAAATGTATGTAGCAGTAAAACAGAGCTGAAATATTTATTTCTTTCTGGTGCTGTGGCCATACAAGCAAAGCTTTACCCAAGCCCGAAACTTGCTGTTCCATATGATGCGTCAGTGCACTAGAAAGCAAAAGATAAGGATTTGGGAAAGCGAGCACATCAGATTGGCACTGGCCTTTGTATTGGAAATTTACCCAGACAGGTTAAAAATAACACGGGGAATGTTGGGAGCCATGCTGAAGGTCGCTCTCAGCAGAGCTGCTGTTTTTATAGTAGGAGCTGCCGGTGGCATGTGACCGCCACTGCCAGGATTTGTGTCCCTGGCACGCACCGGGATCCCCCAGCTCACGGTGACAGTCACGGAGGCTGCTCAGCACCAGCACGGCAGAGCCCAGTGCTTCCTTGACGGACCTGTTTTCCTTCTCAAAACCAGTCCTCTGTGACTGACACTGAGGGGAGCCGTTCCTGTCCACCGGCCAACATTCCCGTCCTGTATTCCCATGGTTTTAAGGCCCTGTGTCAATAACACGGCGGTGTTTACAGCACAGAGATTTGTGAGAAGAGCATCAGCACCTTTACAAGAGAGCTGTTCCAACACCCACCGTGACCAGCCTGAGGGGATGCTCTCCATGGTGACCACGTCTGGGCTCTCCATGGTTTCCATTTAGAAAAAACGATCACAGAATCCTCAAGGTTGGAAGAGGCCTTCAAGATCAGCCAGTCCAAACAAATACCAACACAGCGCCACCCTAGTGATACCGCCAAGTGCCACATCCAGATGCCTCTGGAATGTTTCCAGAGATGGCACTAGCTCCCTGGGCAACTAATTGCAACGCTTGACCACTCTTTTAGTGAGATTTTTTTTTTTTTTTTTTTCTATATCAAATGTTCAATATCCAATCTGAACTACCACTGGTGCAAGTTGAGGCCACCTCCTCTCATCCTTTCACTTGAGGCACGGCAGAAGAGCCCAACTTCCACTTCATCCCTACCTCTTGTCAGGTACTTATAGAGAGCAATGAGGTCCACTCCAAGTCTCCTCTGCTCCAGAAGAGAGAAGCTCGAAAGGAAGCCATTCCAAACTGGGAACACCTGATTCTGGACTTCATGGGGTGCAAAAGGCTCTGCTGCTTCCTGGCAGTTGGAAAGTTTTCTGTAAACACTTCATGTGGGAGAAAAGCACCTCCAACAGTTAAATCTTCAATTTCAGCTAAGACTCCACGGGCAACTTGCAGAAGTCACTGCTGGGTGTCAGCAGAATTCAGCAGTGACCACCTATCATGCAGCCAAGTCCTCTTTCCATGCTGTCCTTGAACGGAGAGGTGGCAGGGATTGGATGCTGTTGGGAATGGCTGGAAGCAAGCGCTCACACTCATCTCTTCCCCTTGTTTGCTGGTTTTAAGGGAAGAAACTTGCTGTTTTGGAGGAGCAAGAATCTTCCATTCTTCCTTCATCTGGAATGTAGAAGTCATTTAAGGGTTTCTTGAAGTTATCTGTACATAACAGAGGGGTGCCCAAAATGGGTTCTGCTCCCACAGAAAAACTGGATCTCCAGCCCCTGTGGCCTCACCCAAGCGCAAACTCAACCAGCAAGGTTCCGCTGGGCTTCCAAGCTTAACTGGACAGAAGGAAATAAATCTTCATCAGCAAAAAACTAAACTTCAGCGCAGGAGGATGAAAAACACGAGGGAAGGGAAGAGGAAAATTTCTGTCAGCTCCCACTCGGTGAGATCACACACACGCCTCAACTCGCAAAGATGCACATGAAAACCAAGACAGATGTGCATTGATCCCTCTCTCAACAGAGGGTTTGCCTTATTTAATGGAAGACAGCAGAGATAAACCTCTGGGATAAACTAGCAGTGGAAGAATCCATTTCCCCACCAGAGAGAATCAATGATTATCCATTTTCCCTTTTATCCTCCTCATCGTATACGGCGAATTGGAGCAAACGAGTTAACTGCAGCTCCCATCTGCTCCCCTCCCAGATGTTACTCCAGCTCCGGAATCCCCAGCAGAGCCTGCACCAAACCTGTTTTGATGGGGATTCTCTTGCCAAATTTAAACATGACAAGCAAAGCAGCTTCCCTTGGAATGCTAAATTTAGTGCGGCTTGACCGTGTAACCCACAGAGCTGGACATGCAGAGGGGCTCTCCTGGGACTCAGCACTTGTGTCCAGATCATTTCAAGTTGGGAATATGCTGGCTCGTGGACCTGGAGTAGCACACAGAGTCTAATTACATAAAGGAACACAAGTGCAGAATAACAAAGTCTTTAAGCAAGAGCCATGCTGAGAGCTCCGAGGTCCCCTGCAGCACTTTCCCAAATAAAACCCCACATTCTGGTATGGGGGGGGGGGGGAAAGAACACAAAGTGCATTTACTGTAACACTTGCAGATGAAATATTGTAACTGCTCTGCCTTGACATCTGGTTTCTATTTCACTCCCATTCTATCAGGTTACATAACAAACAGATGATGCACCAGAACCCCGGAGTTCTTCGGCAAGTCTTGTGTGGATTTGGTGTTTACATTCCTCGGCATAAAAATTCAAGCTATGCCACACACACAGGCATGTTCGAGGCAGACAGAGCGCTCGGAGACAAATGAGCAGTTTGCAGAGGAAAAGTAAGGCTGATTGGGGAGTGTGGGCGTGTTTGTAATAGAAGATTCCATACAGAAAATCCTCCGCTGTCCCGATCCAGTTCAGGAATTGAGTCTGCACACGCCTGCAGCTGTGCAGACGAAGTTTACAGGAGTGAGCCACAGGGAATGCACGAGTTTACAGCCAGGCGAAACACTCAGGTGAAGCCAGTGCCAGATTTAATGATGCAAACCACAAATTCCACCCTGCCCTGTTATCTAATCAAGTGCGACCTCCGGGGCCTTCCTCCACCTTCTCATTTGTTTTTTGGGGTTTTTTTGAAGAAAATGGAACTTTTCACTCATTTTTGCTGTCACAGTGATTCACAGCCTCAAGAGCACGCCGGAACTCAGGGATTCACTTCGCTGACCCTGTCCTCAGACATCACAGACTTTCTTCTGAGTCAACAGCACATCCTTCCTCAGCAGCAATTCAGGAAGTGGTGCAGTGCTAATAAAGCTGACTCAGGTAAGCACAAGTCCCAGAGAATCCCCCTTCCCTCCCCAAAACACTGGCACGTGGGAATGAACACACCAAGGGCTGGAAAATCCTGGAGCTCATGATGCTCCGGTGCTTCTCCCTGAAATTTGTTCTGCAATAATCCTGAATTATTCACAAACCCCATATTAATGGAAAAGTTTGTTCATTAAATATTCCCAAGCATCCCCAAACTTTAAGTTCCCCCAGGCTTCTCACTGCATATTTAATTGCCAGCTTGGCCTTCTTTACCTTCACTTTTTGTGCTAGCAAAAGCACCGGATTAGCAGGCACCAAAATAGCCAGAATTATGAACTCATCTCACATATTATTCCATAGCCTGTTCTCATTTTGGGCTCTCTGTTTCATTTCTTAGAGGCCATAAACACCTTGTGCACCTCACTGTCAGACAGGACACTGGTCCAGGTCAACATTCAGCTTCCAAAGGAACAACCCAACCTAGGACTGGATTTATACCTTCAGGGGAGACCAGTTCCTCACCACCACAGGTTATTTTTGAAGGAAGCAGACATGGGACCCTCTCTGAACTGCAATTCAAGAGTGTGAAAAGCGTCCTGTAAGAGGGTACAAGAGCCCCGTGCTGTGTTTGGGAAACGCCTGCCAAAGGCTCCCTGCGGATGGGACCTCTCCAAGCAGGAGGTCACTGACATTTAAGCTGGAGCCAAATATGAAAATAATAAAAGCCCTGATGGATATTGCTGCAATGCCTGCTGGTTTCCAAAAGCCCGTGGCTGGCTTTTCTCCTCGCATCACCCTCACACGAATCTGCACACATCCATGCACCATGGTGTAAGGATGACACCAGAAATGGTACGGGTATTATTCATGGGCAGGCAAGTGGAAAAATGCTCCAAAATACCAGTTGTCAGTAGGTCTGTTCCTCAGGTACTACAGGTATCCCTCCACTGCCAGCTTGGGCAAACAGAACAGCAGAAAGGACATATTCCTGGCCAGAGAACCACTTCTGGCCACACCTAACAAGTTTATCATTAAGCAGCAAGAAAGCAATTAATAGTATTGACTTAGAAGAAACACACAGTGCTAGGTGCATTCCACTCCTTGCCATGAGGTGTTTTTCCCTCTGTTTCCACCCTGGACTAGGTCCTTAGAAAGCTGACCAAGCAGCAGCTTAGGGAAAGAAAGAAGGGGAAGAAAAAAAGAAAAAAGGGAAAAAAACATCCAAACAAAGTCACCTCCCATTACAAAACCTCAAATATTTAAGGTGTCCCATGGAAATTCCATGAAATTAAGCATAGAGGACAAGAGCCAGGAGCAGAGGCAGAGCTGCTGTAGCAAACAGCCCCAGCACTGAGGCCCCAAGGGACAGCAGTTTCTTACTCCAGGACGTAACTTTACACAGGGAACCCCACAGGGAGGCCAAGGGATGTGGAGACAGCTTTAATTCCACGCTTCCCAACACCTGTACTTCAAGCAGCAAGTGACACTCTGAGGAAAGGGACTGCAAGACTGATTAGTTCGGGAGCCAAGAGGGAAAAGCTGTTTCCCCAGCACCAAAACTTTTAAGCGCTTATTCATCCCTGCTTGTCATCTGTAAGCAAACTACTCCTCCATTCACTACAGACTGGCAGAATGCAAAGGCGTCGCGCAGGAGCCTTCTCTTGTAACTATTCTAAACGATGCTATTTTTGCCTTTGAGCCTCCGGTATCACAGATCCCAAATCCCTCACATGCCTCACCCCAGCTCCCTGCGCTCTGCTATTGTGTCTTGCCGAGCCGGAGGTGTTTTCCTGCCGTAGCTTCACCTGCTGAGAGCACAGCCAGTGCCACGTGCCTGCTCCATGTACAACCACTCATTTAGAGCACAGGACAGTTAACCCAGAGCCACACACACCCAGCGGGCCCATCTGGGCTGCACCCCACAACCTTTTGGCTCTTGTGGCACCTCTGGCAACTGGGGAAGAGCTGTCACAGCCGTGCCAGGCACCGCTGGCTGTCCCAAATCCAGCATGCGCTGTGCGTTCTGCCCTCTCAGCTCTTCCCACCAGCACCAAGTCTTCCCTGCTGCCAGACAAAACATCTCCCAGCTGCCAGCACACAGCCGGGCTGGCATGGCCAAGGGCACTGGGCAGAGGTCAGCAGCTCCAAGGAGCCACACAGCAAGTCATGGGATGCTCGGAGCGATCCCTGGTTAGATGTCACAGCTTTTGTCACCCTGCAGCATTTCGTGAGCCCTCCAGTACTCACCTCCAGTGAGTAAAACATCCCACACGCTTGAGTTCATTTCCCCAGCACCTCAGAAAGGGCTTGAGCTGAAATTACAATCTGGGGACCAGAGACAGTGCAGCTCAAATGTCTCTGACTGCATCCAAGGCCTGAGCCAGGAGATGTGGAAGCTCCGAGTCAGAAGCATTCTAATTAAAGGACTCAATGGATGACCATTCAAAGTGGCCAGCAGCCTCCACCAGTTTCAGTTTGGGAGGAGGAGAAACATCCCAGGCGGATTTTTCCTCCCCACATCTTTCCCTGTGCACTAAGGTATCCTTAGTCAGGGAAATTATTAACTTGGAAGAGGCAGAGCAGTACATAACGCAGATCTAAGCAGATAAATCACGTAGAATTTGCCAATATTGAGAATATATTAACAAACCGAGATGTTATTAACAACTTGCAAATGTGACAAAACCAGTGAAGCTCGCAGACACGATGGAAACACAGGCTTGGTGGGAAACAGTAAGAAAAAATATTAAAGGAGCGAATATTGAGCATTTTCAAAGCGAGATGGTGGCTTTGCCAGATACAATCTCACCAACAACAGTTCCTAAACGTTACCTACTGCTTCTTCCTGCAAAATAAAAAAAATAGTTGAAGCCTTTGGGGGGTGAAAAACCCACTGATGTTCAAAAGAAATAGTCCCACATTTGCCTCTTGCAAGAGGTAAAAGGAGTTTCTAGTGAGACAGAACTCATCTCCCAACGCAAGTGTGTCTCATACCTCCGCTTGCTCAAGCCACAAATGTTTATGTGCCTAAACCAACTACTGCATCATTATTTCTGAACAAAAACAAGCTCCTTCTGCAGAGCTCTCTGGCTTCTGGAGCCTGAAGAGCCAAACGAGACACCACAAGCACACCCCTTCATCCCAGCTCACCTTCCCCAGGAGGGAGGGCTCATCCCAGACTACAGAACCTAGCTCCAGGTGGCTCCTGAAGGGATTCTCCTGCCTGTCCCTCCTGGAGAAAGCAGCCCCAGCTGTGAAATACAAACTGAAATAGGAAGGAAATAATTAAGAGTCCACGTGTTTTTTTTGAACACTTCCAGGGATGGTGACTCCAGCCTGTTTCAGTGCTTTACAAGGAAAAAAGTTTGAACTTCCAACACAAAGGAAGTCAAAGACTCCTCAATGTGGGCTGGGCATCCCAGAGAGCTTCAGAACCAACAACCACCCCAATGCCCCAGCCTGATCAGTGGGGACAGGGGATCTCCTGCCCTCCAGCAATCAGGTCCTGGGGAGAAGGAAAAGCCAAGCACATCCTGAGCTGACACAGGCAAACTGCAGGTGTGCGTTTACCCCAACATCACTCCCTGCCCACAGCACACCCCATGATGCTCTCTTCAGAGGCACATCAGACACCTGAGGTGGGAAAATGAGAGTGTGTGTGTGTTTGTGATCAGCAGGCTCCAACAGCCTGACCCAACAGCCTGGCCACACTCAGCAGCCACATCAGGGGAGCGGGAGCTGCTGTGTGCCCTCTGCAGAGCTGAAACACCACCCTGGCATCGACACCACGAGAGAGCAAAGCGGGAGCAGCCCAGGCAGCCTGCACCTCGACACAGCCATGGGCAGGCAGCTGCCAGAAAGCCCCGGTGACACAACCACTGCCTTTTCCTGCAGCCTCAACCCCTGGTGGCTCCTCCGCACCGTCCTGCACATCGCAGACCAAGGGATAAACAAACTGGTCAGAAAAACACTTTTAAAGCCATATTTTCACTCTCAAGCCTTGAGATCTAATGGGGAAAAAGGGCAGAGGGGATATTCTTTGCACACCTTCTGCTTTTTGGCCAAAACACATAAATTTCTTAGTGAGTATTAGTTCGCAGCCCCAGAGAAGAGGAGGAAGGCCGAGGGAACAAGATGAGAAATCCTAGAAAATACAGAGTTAATCACATCCCCACATGAGGCTGAGAGCAAGCCATGCTCTTCTTTCTGGCAATGCAAGTCACCTTTGTGCAGACAGTCTTCACCTCAAAATAGGTGTTCTACCTCTGGAATTTCTTCCAAACCCAAATCACATCAAGGCCTGCCCTTCCAGTGTTGATCTATTGACATCTACAGGCTGGTTGTTTTTTCAAGGGACAGAAGGAATATGTGCAGAAGTTTACAATGGAACAGTTTGGTTTAGAACAGCGCAGCTGGTTTCTCAAAATTGACAAAAATATCCAAGAGTTTTCATCTATGGGTGGGATATTGAAGAATTTTCCTCTGCCCCTCCTCCAGTAGTTTGTGTTTGTACTCAGGTGTAGATAAGGACAATAATTTTTTTTTTAAAAATCTAGATTTTAGAAACATTTCTAAATTATTCTTATTCTCAAGTCTGCTCAACTGCTTCAGGGGCAGCCATACCAGTGGGAGGAGGAACGTGCTCCAGGAAAGCCCAAATGAGCAGTTCCATCAGTGCACTCTCCAAGGAGAAACCTCTGGAGAGAACCAGCAGTTTCCATCCCACTCTCTGACTCAGAAGCTGCCAATGAATGATCCCAGCCACTCCAGCAGCTCCCTCAGGCTCCCCTGCAAGAATCCCAAGTGCAGAAGGATGACCCACTTTCCAGGTTTCTCACCCCCCTCCCCACTTCCAGCAGTATCCACCACCCGGTTTGCACAATAGTTGTTCCAGCAAACGGCTTTGCAGAAAGTTTCTTTCATCTGATTGCTGGAACATCTAAAGATCAAGTCCCTGTTGCCCAACGATTTGGGCAATCACTCCCAAAACATCACGTTCTTTTGTGCAACTGCTACCCACGGTTTCCCCAACAAAAGCAAACACCAGAATTACCCGGGAAAAAAAAATTTAAAAATAAAATTAAAAAAAAAAAAAACCTCAAACAAAAAACCAAGAAAAGGAGTCTGAACAAGCAGCTTGAAAAGGAGCCTCCCAAGTGATGGGAGGTGACGCAGTGAAACGAGGGCTGGGAGTCACTGAGCAGAACCCTTGCTCACAGCCACAAACACACTCCTGTTTTCCCAGTAAATCAAACACACAAATTCAACCAAAACCATCACGTTCTAAGCTGCAGAACAATATCTTTATCAACAGAGTAGAATTCCAGAAGCTAAGAAGTTAAGGAGCTGCGGGGGGGGCAGAGTGGCTTGCAATGAGAACTGCAGCAGCTCTGACACCCCAGCCATGCACTCTTGGACTTGACCACCCTGCAGCTGCAGAGCTGGCAACCTCTGGCCTACTTGGGGGCATGTTAGAGTCCAACTGTATTTACGCTGACAGAGACAAGCAAAGGCTGTGACGATTTATTGACGCAAGAGCTATTTTGTGCTCCATGCCAGAAATTAATCAGTGGAGGAGGAGGAATTCTCCTTAAGCGCTTTGGTGAGCTGCTAAAAACAACAGGCTGAGGTCTCCCATGACAAACGCCATCAGAAAGAGAGGAAAGAAAAAAAAATAAAATTAAAAGGGCAACTTTCACAGAGCAGCTTCTTGAGAAAGACTCAGGAATCAGGCAGTGTCTAAGCAGAACCTGCCCTGCATAACTTTCCTTGTGAAAAAGAAAATACATGAGAGGAATAAATCAGAGCTTTCCCAAACTTCTGTCAACACAACCTGGTGCTGTGTTTGTTCAGATCAACCTGTCTCAAGTTTATTTGGGGGAGGTGGAGGTGAAGGTGTAGTGGCCCTCCAGGTTGGCTCTACCTGCTGCAATTCCAGATAAAAAGAAGGAAGCCAGGGGCAACAGTCCCCTCACGTCCTTGAAAGAGCTACTGCACAGAGCTCCACTTTGAAGGGAAAAAATGAAAAGGAAAAGGATCTTTAATGCAGGCTGAAGGAATAGCATCAGCCCTACCTGCCAAGAAGACATCACGATAAACCTGTCAAAAGTTATGAGCCTGCAGAACAGGCCTTGCACCTGCTGGAAAGGAAAAAAAGGAAAGGAAAAAAAAACATCTAATGCCAATCAGATTCTTGCTGCTGGCAGGGAAGAGATGCCAGAGCCCTTCTCCTGGATTTGGTAAGCTGTGAGGATCACATGCTTTCCTCTGGCAGAGGTTCTGTGAGACCACTGGCACCATAGCTAGAATAAAGCAAGTTCTGGGAAGTTTCTGAGATTTTTCATGAAGTGACAGACGTCAAGGATTCAGTACTTGGATGGACTTGCGGAGTTTAGTGTATGGTCTTTTTTACTGTTTTGGATGATTTTATGACCAGAGATGAGAGGGTTGGTCTAGTTCAGGCTTTTATGTCTTCCCACAGGAGCAGCTCAAGCATTTTCTAGATCAGGAGCGAAAAAAAACATTTAAAACTGTTTCTCTTTATAGGCAGCATAAAATAAAGGTCACAGTTAACAGAGGGGGTTAAGCCTGTTTGAGTAGAAAGTGCAGGTTTTGAATGCTGAAACAGAAGAGCAAAATATAATTCTCAATGGATTATTTCAACATCATCAAGCTTTAAGGGTTTCCTGCCTGAAGAATTGTCAATTGATCGGAACTGCCGAACCCACTTTCCCAGCAGCAGACCAAAAACCACCTACCCTCAGATCCCTGAGCCAACCACCCACCCGATGGAGCATTCCCCACCTCCCAGCTGCTCCCGATTTTACGACCGCGTGGCCAAGCACCCGCATTGATCCGGGGTTATTGATCACGGGGGGAAACAAAAGGTCACCACACAGCAGCTCACGGACGGGGAAGAAAAACTCAAGGCCCACAGCACCACGAGCACAGAGCCACAGGAGGCACGCAGAGCCCACGGGGGGCATGCAGAGCCCACGGGGGGCATGCAGAGCCCACGGGGGGCATGCAGAGCCCACGCCCCCTGCTCTGTGGTTTTGATCCTGACGGGGTCCCACAGCTGCCTTAGAAGACCAAACAGGTACCCGAGGCCAAGGCTGGCAGTTCAAAGCTCCCAAAGCAGACCTCGTTCCCATCACGGTTTGCCCCATAAAGCTATTTATGTGGTTTGGCAGCACAACGGCTGCAAACAGCACGAGCACACGGGTTCCAGAATAGCGAAAGGGTCAGGGTTGATTTTTAAAAAAAAAAAAAAAAAAAAAAAAAAAAAAAAAAACCCAAACAAACAAGTGATTTCTTTGAATTCGGCTGCGATTTCTCCAACGCGCTGATCTCAGCCCTGCCTCAGAGCACAGGGGGTTTCCAGCAGTCCCCTCCACTGCAAGCAACACTACCTTGGTTGGAGGTTTCTCCTGGAAAAGAGGCACTCTGCTTGTTCACAGCAAAAGAAGTTGCTTTTCAGTGCTGGGATTATTCAGCCCTTGGTACAACCAAAATGGCAGAAGAGAAACCCCCCAAAAAAAACCAAACAAAAGTAAAATTTACTCTATCAGCACCCCCCCCTCCAAAGCCCGCATCACATGTGAGCAGAGGTTGAGAGAGTGTATTTAATGGCTCCTGTCACTATCCCACCTGTCCTTCGCCCCTTCCCCAGGTAGTCTTAGGCAGCTGTGGTCAGGCTCCTGTCTCCCCGGGCTGACCTTGCCCAGCCATCCTGGCAGAACCTCCTCACACTTGGCAACTCCAGCTTTCCAAACATTTGTTGCTACATCAAAGTGAAGCAGGGTAGCTACAAACATGGGGAAGGTTAAGGCAGGTCTGTGGATTCCCTGGCAAAGCCTGTGCTGCCAGGGTTCAGAGCAGAACCAGCAATGCCCCACTAAACCACAAACACACTCAGGGGCTCCTGCAAACTCCCACAAGCACTGCTGCCACCAGGAGTGGCTTCCAGCTGAGACAGGAGGGTCTCAGAAAAGCCCACCTGGGGTTATTCCCCTATGGAATTCACCTTTCAATAGGTGTGAAGTTTAACATCAGCCTCATCCTCCCGAAAGGCTAAAAATCTGCTTCAAAGATCATTTGAGCAAATCTGTCCATCAAGCCAAAGGGTGACAGCAATCCCCAGAGGGAACCCCAAGAGCTGCTGAGCACCTCAAAGCAAACCAGGGCACTGCAGGTAAATTTTTCCCAGTACTGATGAAACAAACCATGCAGGTGTCAAGGCCTTTCTTGCTTAATGGCCTGCATAGAAATAGTAAAATAAATTAACAGAAGTGGGGGGAGGAATTCCTGGTACATGGCAAGGTGCAGGGAGAAAGAGACTGGCAAAGCCTTTACGGAAGGATGAGAGAATTACCAATTCCACAATTGTTCATTCTCCAGTCAGGCACCTGCTATTCCACGTTCTCTCACTCCTGGCTATCCTCTGACTGTAAAGGCAGCTTCTACAGATGTCAGAGGATGAAAAAAATATACGAAACACTGCTCTAGAAGAAGAACTGTCATTGCAATTGTTTATCCCCTCTTCTGGTAACAAATTGAATTTGGGGAACTATGAGACACAGGGCACACTGGGTTTGACCAAAAGTGAGTAACAAAAATGTGGTAACCACGTAGAAAAAGGTATGTCTCCTTTCCAAGTGAGGCACAAGATCCCAAGGACTATCTCAAACATTATTACAGAATCACTCACTTTTAAAAGTACGACCTTTTTTATATCCTTCGCCTACCCTGTACTTCATTCAAAATAATCCAGAGTTCTCTTCCTCTCATCACAAGTACCTGCTTCTCATCTTTGCACTGCAGGAAACATCACAGGCTAAAAAACTTACTTTAGACACAGGCTTTTAAAGAATTCCTAAGTGCAAGAACTGCATTTAAAGAAAAAGCAGAAATGAGAGGAATGTACTTGGCAGGGACACTGACCTAGCAGGAACTTCAGCTTGAACCCCAAGTTGAAGCACAAAACAATTCTTCTCTTTTGAGGGTACAATCAAACCCTTGCACAGAAAGTCCCAACTATTTGATGCTCCGGAAAGTGAAAACTTCACAGCTTTAGTGGGAGCAGACTTAAAATTTTCAAGGACCTCATAATGACACCGTTCCTAGAGGAAATCCAGGACAGGCTCAGCTCCCACATGGGTAAGGACAGGAATGAAGGTGGAAAAGGTGTTCTGTTGTGGGAGAAAGAAAAGTGAATGGAGACACGGCCAGTTTCACCTGCTGCAGTTCTCAGCTCTTCTAACCAGAGCTTGTTGCTGAGTTTACCCCACAGCCAACCTCAAAGTTCCCCCCGAAACTGGGGGACCAGGCTGCTCAGGGGAACAGCCTCTGAATTCCCAGTCTAGAATAATCCAGTAAAACCAGAGCACCAGACTGGTAAGGGGAAGCAGGGCTCCCTGGAAGTGTTCCAGGCTGGGGTGGACAGGGCTTGGGGCAACCTGGGATAGTGGAAGGTGTCCCTGCTCATGGATGGAGCGGGCTTTAAGGCCCCTTCCCACCCAAACCATTCCATGATTCTGTGATACACCATGTCCAGATGTCCTTCCACTGCCACCAAGTACCCACCAAGGTCCAGCCCTGCTGGAGGAGGGCTGGAGTTTGCCCCCATAGTCCTTGTGTTTATTTGAAATGATGCTCTTGCCCCAAGATAACTTCCCCAGACAGCCTCATTGCTGCCAGAAAGTAGGTCAGTGTCATTTAAAGCCGCCTTGAAATGCATCTCCACAGAAACTTCTTAATCTTTAAAAAGAGAACGCATCAAATATTTATCGGGCAGCACAAAACATTGCGAGACACTCACAGGGAGGGCTCCTCCGTGTGTGCTGCATGAAATGGCTTTCCATGCCTCACTGAGCCATGGAGCAGGGCAGGAGAGTGGCTGGGTGCAGATAAAGCCCTGTACAAAAGTTCTTATCTGCCTGGCAAATCGCAGTACGTGACTCCCTAACTCGTTCTCCCGGTGCCGCGTGATGCCGGAGCTCTCCGCTTCCTCTGGGAGCTCCTCTCAGCCCTAATGATCCCTGCTGCAGATTTTCCCCTCTCAGCCAGGCAGCTCATTCTCAAAACTTCAATATTCCTAATTATCAAACATTCAGCGCTGCAAAATGTAGCTGAAATTTGCATCTCTGCAAGAGTGGCTCTGAAGAAAGGATGGAGCATTTGCATTCAGACTGGTTAATTCCTGCAAGATAACATTTCATAAACAAAATGCTTCATTGAACATGGAGATTTTCAGCTTTTACAAAGGAAAGTGAACTTTAAACAAATACAAATCAGTTGAGTGATTAACTTTAAGCGTTTTGTTTTTTTAAAACTAATCTTTATGTATAACTAGTATCAGCAGAACAATCTTTACTGATTAAAGAAGCAAACGATAGTGAAACTCAAGCCACTGAAAATTAAGGGGGGAGGTAGAAGGCAACTGCAAGGAATCATTTAAGGTCAATAAGAGAGAGAGAGAGGAAAAAAAAAAACCCCTAAAACATTCTTTAAAAACTACTAAAAAAACCCCACACCTACTCACAACCCAGTCAGCCTGGGTAAGGTGAGCAGCACAGGTTATGTAAGGCAAGTTTAAATTGTGGCCAACGTGAACAGGTTAAAGAGTGAAACTGAACACGCTTTCCCCCGCCCCCCCCCAAGCTTTGTCATAATCCTAAATGTTATCTTAATTAGCCTAATTTTCTTAATTATACTTCGCAGCAACTCAAGCCTTTGCAGCACAATTTCAGCATCCTTTTATCCAGCTTTGTTCCAGCGCTGGAAGAGGCAGCGACTCCTCTGCCAAAAGCCAAAGGCCTCCCAGGAAGTTTTCTCCCAGAAGAAGTATTCTTCTTCTCCAAAAGCTGTTTCTTACTCCCTGCGGAATCTTCTTCCAAAACACAACAAAAGGAGAGGCAGTGATAGTGGAAGAAGTCACACTTTTCTCAGCCAGCTTAAATCTTCTCCATGTTTCTCTACCTTGCCCGGTGAGAAGCCCTCGGTGCCCAACACTTCTCACAAATGCTTCGCCCAGTGAAATGAAAAATCAAAAAAAGCACAGAAAAAAAACCCAACCCAAACCACTTCCATTCATCTATGCCACAACAATTTCATGGCACGGCTCCTAAAACATCCCATTAGTGCTGGCCTTGGAGAAGATTAGAGAAGAAAGCTTGAACCCACTGAAGCAAGGCTTAATAGGCTCTCGAGTTAAGCCAGAACCTTCCCTTAAACAATGCCCATCATTAGGAATAATTACCTGTAGCTGTATAATCAACATGGCTATGATAACTGACATGAGAAGTCCAGATGTCATCTTTGGCAAGGCTTGAGAAATGTTTCTACTCCTTATTATACAACTGACTCTTGAAAGAGAAACGAGCAACAAGGCGGCCGCGGGTGGAAAGCCAGCACGAAAAACTGCAGAATTCCAGAAACACAACCAGAGTAAGAGTCCAGCACCCAGGAAGGGCAGGTGGATATCCAACACCATCCTGCCCAGTTGCCACACCCCTGGGTTTTGATCAGGTCACCATTCTAGACATTCTAGGGTTGTTAGAAAAACAAAGCTGATTTGGGGATCTACAGAAATGCTGAGCCAAAGCAGCAGGAAGAGGCAGGAGAAACAAGGGTTCGGGGATGAATTATGAAAGGAAGCAAGGCAAACCAGCATCAGGCTTCCACTACATAACAGCCCACCAGGAAGGACATCACCACTTCCTAAAACTCTGGAGAGCTGCTCCTTAAGGAGCCAAGAAACACCCATGGCTGGGTTTGAACTGCAGGTGGGTGTTTAAGGTGTCCCACCACCACCATAATGAGAGAAAAGCAGGCAGGCACAGCTGCCCAGCTTCTCTCCTGAGTCATGAGAACACTGAAACAACAATTATCTGTTATCTGAAGAACAGAGCTCCTGGAAAACATCACTTTGCATTTATGTCTCCAGTAAACACCTACACTCATTCAAACACACTTTAAGTTTCTCAACTCCTCATCGTACCCACAAATTTCAACATGTACAACTGCTACATTATGGAAGCAGAGGCCTCTTTTTTTTTTCCTTTTGATAATTCTGATGACTTTAGAGACTCATAAACTCATTTCAGTTGTGAAGAGAGGGTTAGGTGTGCTGTCTGTAGACTCCAGCACCTCCACTTATTGCAGGATTTCTTCCCCCACAAACAAGTTCCTTAAATCTTAGGAACTGTTCTCTGGCTTTTAGCACTTCAGCCTTACTTGTTAACCCCAACCTGATTAAACTGAAGTCACAGAGTAATCTCTCAGAGGCAGAATGAAATTAAGTCCTTCCACGTGCCTTGTTGTTGGATTATTTGCTTCCCAGCAGCCAGTTCTGCACCATAGACCAAAACAGCTCAAACACAACTAAAATTCCTCTTACAAAGCTCTGCCTAACACAAAAGTTGCCCCAAACTCCCTCAAAACAGATGTGTAAGGCACCTTTAAGCTGGAAAGCAGGTAACTGAGCAGCTACAGATCCTCCTGACAGACAGAAATGCTCAAGTTGGTAGTGATGAATCATGCCTCGAATTACAAGACACATTAGGCATAATCCCCCAGACAGCATTGAGGTGGATCAATTGACTTTTGTTCCAGCAAAACTATTCCTTCCTATTAAAAAATACTTTAAAAGTCCAAGAGTTCTCTTAAATATCAATAAAAGCACCAGCAGAACCATGCCCGTTCCTTGGAGGTACACTCCATATCATTAAGACTCGTCAGCACAGATTTAACAAATTAAACACCTGCTTAACAAGTCAAAAAATACCAATTTTCACTGATGCAACAATTAGAAATCCAAATATTGGAACAATCAGAAACCTGAAAGGGTAAAACTTCCTTGTAACTCTTGGTAACAGCAGCAGAACTTTCCACCTTCACACAAAGTTTTAGAGGAAGCAGGTAAGGGAGGGGACCTGGGTGATCATTTCAGCACGATTAAAAGGTGTGTTCATGCAAGAAACTGTGTTTTGGGGTTGCTGCTGGCACTCCAAGTGGCCTTACCCTTACCTGGATGGCTTTGGGAGCTCATTGCTGGCAATGTCTAGTCCTTGGGAGAAGGGATTCAAGACAGGTCAGTTCCCACAGGAGTAGGAGCAGCTCAGAAGAGCTCCAGTGCTTCACCAATACATAGGAGTGCGAAGTGGGGATTAAATCATGGCCACCTTGTAAAATCCAGGGCACAGTGACATGCTGAGTCGTATGGGAAGTAATCCAAGAGGGTGGCAGACTGTCTTCCAATGGCTTTTAAAATGGGAACCTGCAATTAAAGAAAAAGATGTCTGCGTTAGCAAATTAAGATTAACAGCCGTTTAAATTGTACATTATATAACCTATTTATCCCTGAGATTAAACTACAGCGCTATTTTAGGCATTAAAGGCTGCAGAGAGAGTAATTTTCAGAGTTGTAAATGTTACTTTGATTAATAGCCATAAAGATGCAGATTAATACTTAGCATTATTTAAAAAAAAAAAAATTAAAGAAAACAACTTTCCAACAACACAGTCAAGCCTCAGAAACCCAAAATTCCGTGTTAATTCTCATCCTCCAACAGCACCATATGAAGCCACTTCAGTCCAACAGCTTCCATATTTTAAAAGCCATATGTATGAGTGGTAACTGTACTTCACGCATCTGTTCCCCAAAGAAGTCTAAAGAAAAATTCCTCAGTGCCAAGAAGTGGTCTTGGAGCAGGAAGGAAAAAAACCCACACAATCAATTCCACTCCCACTCTACCCAAGCCTCCAGCAGATTACTAAGAAGCAGCTCCATACTGCCCCAGGGGAAAAAAAAAATCCATCATTCCCAATTATTTTGAAGCTGTGTATTAGAGGGAGGGAAAGAGAACAGAGGGGGAAAAACACACAGAGTCAGCAGTCCCTGCCCCCCCAAAAAATGGAAGTATAGAAGCAGTAGATACCCTGGCTTGGAGAAACGCCACCTGAGACCCATGCTGACCTAACCAGCAACCCTTACACAGAAAGAACTTGCTCAAGTTCAGTTTGGTGTAGGTCAGGGGTTTTTTTGGTACTATACCAAGTGATATCCAGTATTTCCCATCCTTGGAAGTGTCCAAGGCCAGACTGGATGGGGCTTGGAGCAGCCTGGGATAGTGGAAGGGGTGAAATGGACTGGGCTTTGAGGTTCCTTTTTACCCAAATCATTTGGGATTCCTGAGCATCCCTGTTTATTACAGGCAGGCTGTCGCAGGGATTCTGCTCTGCCACTGGCATGAGCTCTCAGCTGCTGGCCCAGGCTGAACCCAGCTGTATCCTTTATGCAGAGCATCCCACAGCCGCACGTGACTTCCCTTCTCTGCACCATAAAACACCATCAAACCAGCAGCCCAGCCCTCCTGGGTACCCAAGGGGAGCTCCTGCTGCCTGGCCAGGCATCACCCAGCACTGGGGTGAGGTCACCCTGCTGGCAGCAGCCACTCCAGCCCATCCCCATGGATCCAGCTGACTCTGCTCACCCCAAACTGCTCCAGCAGCAGCAGCAGCACCCAAGGAGTGGTGCCCTGCAGCACTGCTGGGGCAGGTGATAGGAGCTGCTCCTGCCTTGCACAAGGAGCATCTGCCCACAGTGCGGCTGTGCCACGGCGTTTCAGGCAGTGCTGGCTATTCCTGGAAGAGCTCCCAGCACGCTCGGATTTAAGTGTTCCTTTCCAAGAAGCAAAACCAGGTCTGAGACTTCCAGCACCGGTACAGTGGCTCAGGATGAGCTTTCTAAAGTTACTTCCCTGACGAGCAGGAAAATGCCCCGGCAGGCACTGCTGAACGCAGTCCCTTCCTTGCTGTGCTTCATTAAAAACCCTCTTTAATTGGCTGTTTCTCTGCAGCCCAAGTGTCTCAGCATCATCACTCTCCAAGTTCCTCTCTGCCCATCTTGCATTCTTAGAGACCTGGAACATGTTCCATGTTACGCGTCAAATTCGAGAGAAAATCACTTAAATGTCATTTCCAACCCCTGCAGGTCTCTGCCATCCCGAATGTTCAAGATGTTCCAGTCCCATTAATCAGCACATCCTGTTAAACAGAGCTGGGTCAGCTTAGACCAGGCATTAGCAAGATACTAACATAATTTATTTCCATTAAAACCAGCAGGTATTGTTGTAAGCATAAGCCATCTCAGCTGTAGACAAGAAGGATTTGGAATGGAGTTACCAGATCTCCATGTCCTCATTTTCCCAGCACAAGAATAAAACTGCAAGCGTGAACAGCGGAAAGTTTCCCAAAGAAACTGGACTGAATGAATAGCACCAAACCCATTCAACAGCACCGCCAGTTTAATCTATTCCTCCTTCTGCCCCATCCCTGGAAGTGCCCAAGGCCAGGGGCTTGGAGCAGCCTGGGATGATGGCAGGTATCCCTGCCCATGGCAGGGGGTGGAATGGGATGGGTTTTAAGGTCCTTTCCAATGACTGTGATGCCACAATTCACTCCAGGACACAGCAGGCATGTCCCAAATTACCTCCCCCCAAACTGTAATTTTCTGGTAGCCCTTGCACCGATCTGTGCAGACCAATGAGCCACTGCCAGGCCTCCACCTGCAACAATTCTTCTGTAAATTAGTCCTATTGCAGCTACCTCAAGGAAAACAGTCGTCAAATTAAAAGAAGCAAAACGCTGTCTATCCCTGTGCCTCAGATAAGGAGGTCTAGAGGGTTTTCCAAGCAGATTATCTCATTTGAAAAAAAATAAATAAAGATTAAAAAGAAAAACAACCCCGAGTTTGTTTAACTTCTGCTCCAGTGCCTCCCAGGACAAGGGCGATCACCTCTGGCCAGAGGAACAGCAAGTCCACCCCGAGCATCATTCCAGAGGCACATTCCCTATCCCAGTGCTGCACGGGCAGGGACTGGCTCAGGGCCGCCTGCCCACTGCTCCCCTGCACGCAGGAGGAAGCCCAGATCCCGCTGCCTTGGCCAGATGAATCACAGCAAGGCTCACCCCTGGCTCTTGGGGGGCCAGGGGCACCTCAGGCTCTGCTGGCTCCACTCTACAGGGATGGGCACAGGCACACGAAACGTGCCACGGGCCCCAGGATCAGCTGCTGGCCACGGGAACTGGCCTGGCAGACAGCAAGCAGGGCCACGGGGAGCGTGCCAGGTTTGGCACATCCCTGGGCACAGAGCAAGGGAAGGGCTCGGGAGAGCAGCCATGGACAGGGCAGCGGGTGGCACCACAGGAAGAGCCCAGCAGACTCAAAGCAGCAGGTTTGTCACACACCATTGAATCAGGACTGGGATCGTCAAGCTTCCTGCCTCACAGGAGAATTGTCAGTCGAGTCACTGCTGGATTTTTAAAAATCTCAAGAACAAGAGCACAAGAAACCGCTTAATGCCTGTTTATTTCAGCCTGCTTCTAGCAGGGCACACCTGAGAGCACAGGCTCCCTAAAGCCATGGCAGCTGGTGCATCAGCAGCTGTATATCCTCATCACATCCCCGGATCAGAGGGTGGCCATGGTCTGAGAGTGCCAAATAGCCTGGTCTCATAGCCCCAAATGAGCAGGACAGGCTGAGGGGCTGCAGCCCCTGCCAAAGAGCCTCATTTCTCCCTGGTTTGGTGCCTCAGCAAACCATCAACGCTGGCAAGGCACCTTCTCTGGATTTGAAGTAATTTCAGATTTTCTCTTACCCCAGCAGAAAGATTCCCCCCCCCCCCCCCAAGCTAAGAATCTCTCAGTTCTGCCACAAGAATGATTTGTTGATAGGAGGCCTGGAGATGCTCCCCTACAAAGCCAGGCTGACAAAGCTGGGGCTGTCCAGCCTGCAGAAGAAAAGGCTGTGTGGTGACCTCACAGCATCATTCCATTATCTGAAGGGGCTGTGAGGAAGCTGAAGAAGGACTCTACAGTGAGGGGGCAAGGAACAAAGCGTTCAAACTGAAAAGAGTGGAAGTTTAGGTATTAGGAAGAAATGTTTTCCTGTGAGGGTGGTGAGACACTGGCACAGTTTGCCCAGGGAGCTTGTGGATGCATCCCTAGCACTGCTCAAGACCAGGCTGGACAGGGCTTGGAGCAACCTGGGACAGTGGAAAGTGCAAGGGGATGGAACTGGATAGGCTTTAAGGTCCCTTCCAGCCCTTTATAGTTCTGTGATTCTGTGATCACCTTCCTCCTCCCAGCCCCTTCCAGCTGTGCCTCTGTGCCTCACAAGTCCAGATGTGCAGCAGCCACTAATGACAGTCACCAAAGAACTTTATTTACAGAGCTGATTTTTCAGAGCTTTAATTGCTCTTCAGCCGCGATAAGAATCTTGGCCTGAGGCTGGGGATTCAGAGCTGAGTCAGCCAGGTTACTCCAGGACCAGGAGCTCTGGTGCCCTGGCTCTCTCTGCCACAGCAGCAGCACTGCTGCCAGCATCCTTTGCAGCTCTCGGTGGAACAAAGGGATGCTAAAGACTTTCCACATCCTCTCTCCTCTAGCAGCCCAAGCACCGTGGGGTTTGCTCACCAAAAGCCATGGAAATACCCCCACCACCGATCCTTCTGCCTGGCACGGATCGATTGCAACGAGAATAGTTATTTTTCCTCCCAAAATTACTTTCCTTACTGCGTTTAGAAGCAAACAGCTCTGAGTTTACACAAATACACTGACCTGAAGGCCTCTCTCAGAGGCTTATCGATTAAATCTCTCCTTTGACAACAGATCCTGCACTTTAACCGAGGGGGGGAAGGGAGGGAGGGAGGGGGAGCTGCCTTTCTATCAGGTTTGTTTATAAAATACTGCCAATACAGGATCCACACATGAAAAGAGGAGGGAAGGAAGAGGCTTAGAGGTGCCTGGAAACAATTCACTGTGACCACAGGGAGATTTAATGCGCCTTTATTTAGGATGATGGAACAGCTTGGGCTGGAAGGGACCTCAAAGCCCACCTAATTCCAAGCCCCTGGCATGGGCAGGGCCACCTTCCACTGGGCCAGGCTGCTTTATTTAGAGCAGAGCCAGTGTGAAACAACCTCCCGAGCTCACCTCCCCTCCAAGGACCACATATCACAGCCACCACTTAGCAAGGTGACAAAAAGAGTGGCAGCAGTCCCCAGGGCCCCCACAGCCCAATGAAAACATCCCCTCAACTCCTGTTTCTCCAGCAGAATACAGCTGCACTGGATCTGGCCCGGGAGAGCACGTTTCACAAGCACTGTCCACTGCCCAGAAGTGCTGCTTTTCCTACAGTTCCAGCAATACTCAGACCACTTGCAGGAAATGTATTTGCAGCCCTGAAACACCATCAGCCTCCCACTCAAAGAGTTCAGAGTCTCTAAGCAGTTTTCTGTCTCTGAATACACACCCTGAGAATAACAGGTGACATTGTAAAATCTACTATCGTATAGAATATAATATTTAGCTGTGGCCAGAAGAGCAACTGAATTACCATGGAATAATGAAAAACAAAAATATAGAAGTGAATTTGCTGTTGTGTTAGCCCAGATCCTCCAAAACCATGTGTGCTTTGTGCAGATTTGGACATTCCCCCTCCTCTTCCAAGTACACAATATAAGAGTTTCAAAAGGGGAAGAAAAACACCATCAAGAGGTGTGGTATAAATTCCTCAACAGGTGAAGCAGATCATAATAAACCTGCAGCCCATACAGAGATGACTTAAAGATATCACATTGATGCAGAATCATGATTAAAACAGACAAATCACTGATCATTCAGCTTTCCATCTATTCTGCCAGAGCTAGAACTTTTTCCCCTACTTTTCCTGGGTGAGAAGCTGAGTGGAGCCAGGAGGAAGGGAAGGGTCCACAATTTGGAAAAAGCACAATCTGAAGTGTGCTCTCTGCATCGCCTGCTCCTCCTTAGCTGCACTGAGAAACTCTGACTTGGGGTGCTGGAAAAAGCAGTTCTCCTGAATTCCAAAAGCAAAAGGACAAATTTCTTATGAAAGAGGACAGACACCAAGTGCACAAGGCCAGGAAACCCACGAGACAAGTCACTGCTTGAGAAGCGTGACCATGTGCATGTCCTGTTGTGAAAGGCCTCCCAAAGTACATCCTCTTGGATGCTGCTGGAGAACGTGGCAATCAAGTACTTCTGAAGACCTTAAAAAACCTTAAAATCTCACCTGGACACCAACCTACAGTCACCGAACCAACTCAGCACTGTGTTGTGCCACACAGACGTGACAGCCCCATCTCACAAAATATAAATTTTGCTCTGTAAAACTTTCTATATTGCACTGAAATCACATATCAGATTCTTTCCAGTTTCCACACCTGCACTCAGCAAGTCAAGGGAAATACTGGCAAGTGGAAGTATTGACACAAAACTCAGGAATCCTCATGGAAGGGGGACAGGGAGCACAAGCAGCGTGAGCACTGAAGCCTTCACTACAATTAGAACTGTGTAAGTAACAAACAGGACATCCAGCCCAGTCCAGCTGTTATCAACAGCTCCTCTCCAAGGGAACACCAGGTACAAACATGCCCCAGACTGACCAGGACATCCCCCCTTTGCCAAGCATGTCATTTCCCTGCAGCAGCAGCAGCACCAGGGGTGCCTGCCTTTGAGATCAAAAGCTCAGCACAGTGATTCCAACTCAGAGAGCACCTTAGAAACTCAGCAGCACTTCCAGGAATCAGCCCCCAGTGCATTTGGTTAGCAAATGCTGACATTTCCCCACCACCCATCACGAGAGGCTCTCACATGACAGCCCAAAGCCAAACAAACACTGTGCTTCCACCTCTCCCTGAAACCTCCACCACCCTTCAGCTCACACACACACACTGGGAAGATTTGCTGCTTGTGTGCTCACACCAAACACTGGGACCCCTGACAGCTTCTGTGTGGGATATTCCATCTCTCAGCACGTTCGTCCTATGTGCTAAATTAAATTAAATTGTGTGTGTGGGATACACAGAGAGTCCAGGACTAACCAACACCTGCTCTGGACATCCCCAGCTCATCCAGGAGCTGCTGTGCCTTCCTGGACAGTCCCTTGGAGCAATCCTGCCATTATTCCATAAGCAAGTTCCTGCAATATAAGCAGTATATTTTATATATATATATGCAAATATATATATATAAAATACATGCACTGAAGTCACCATCAGAAACAAAATGAACAACAGCCACAAATGACAGGACACTATTAACTAATTATAACCTGCTTTATTAACACCGAACTAGTCCACAGCTATGGAAGGGTGGCAACCTAGGTGGAAATAATTAATCTAATTACATGTAATTCTCTTCAAAAATAATCAAGGAAAATGCTTTCTACAGTTTCCTATCCTTTTGCTTCTTATTGTCGAAGAACACTCCATAACTGATTCCCAGGGCACACAGATTCCCTGAGCAAAGCTGCTTTCCCCAGGCTCTTTTTCTTTGAGTTGTGTCTCAAAGTCAGGTGCTCAGACTGATCTCTGGTGGCAGTGCTGCACTTAACCTCAGGAAATCCAAGCACTGAGACATCAGCCCAAACTGAAAACGTGGTATCTCAGTGGAAGTGAAGACACCCTTCACCCATTTCAATGTTAAATTAACACAAAACTGACATTATTGAGCTCACCCCTGGCAATATTTTCCTCACTAAGCTTCAAATTGAGGAAATCCCTCGTGGTCCCTTGCACAGACACTTTAGCAATTAACATCCTGACCAGCACTTAGAACTGCTCTGAAAACCAAAGGTGCCTCCACAGCCTAGAAAGAAAAATCTGGTGGACACCCAAAACCACGAAAGTTTCGTGCCCCTTCTTTCTTGCTAGGAACACACAGGAGTATCCACACGATTTCTACTTCTACAGATTTCACAGCAATGTCACTGGGCAGTTCTCTCATCAGTTTTCAGACCTCAACAAGTATTGATGTGGAAACCACTGCAGGTATCCCAAATACACAGAAAAGCAAAACCACTTTGGGAACAACCCAAGGAGTGAACCTAAATCTTCCCAAGCGTCGCCCAAGACTCTGAACAAAAGCTCCCAAGCAAATCTGGAAATACCACCTCATGTTCACTCCATGGGAGCTCCAATTTAAAGTGGCCAACAGCTTGGAAATTATTTTTTTTTCAGAGTCAAGCAGGAAGAGCTGCAGATTCAGAAACGCAAGCGACTCTTTGGAACCTGGGACTGTGCAAATCTGCAGGAATACAGAGCCCTCCTTGACTAGCAAGACTCTGGCAGAGGGTCTGAAAGAGCAGGATGCTTCTGAGCTCGATCCAGTTTCTCAGCAAGAGCAGCAAGAACAAGCAGTCTCACAGATGGATCCGCGTGGGAGGGAGAAAGGATAAAAGTCTGCCTCGGGAGCCTGTTCCAGCTGCTACTGGAGCCTCGCAGGAGTCGGCACAAATTGGGCAGAGCTACCTATAAAAATCTACTGCCTTGGCTTTTTCTGAGGCCCTCTTCTTTCCCAATTCCATGTTTTTCCCCCATCCTACTATTTCCACATTCAAGGGAGTCCAAATCAGATAGCTGAAAGTAGTGCTTGACAGAAGGTGAATGCAGACTGGGAGTTTATCCCATTTCTTCATCCCTGCCTTGCACATCACCCTCACTACACACACTCAGGAGCAGGAAAATCAAAACTCCTTTTAAATGCTTGACTGAGAAGTGATTAAAAATGGAATATTTGAGGCCAGGTTGGAACCTGAACTAGTGAGGGGCAGCCCTGCCCATGGCAGGGGGGTGGAACTAGAGGGTCTTTCAGGTTCCTTCTGACCCAAACCCTTCTGCAATTCCATAATTCCGTATTATTTTTATCCAGAATCCCCTCCCACATTTTCAGTACCAGGAGGAGGCTGTGTCAGATAGGGAGCTGACCTCACTGGCTGAAAGCAATTCTTTACCTGGAGTTGTTTTTCAGCTCCTCAGGTAGGCAAAGGCAGAGGGGAAAAACATTTCTTTTCTCTTCATGTACTTGAGCTATTCCAGCCACATCTGAACTTCTTGTTCTTTCTGACAAATAATCAGAATTACTGGTCACTAGCTGTGCCTAACCCATCTGGTCTCCCAGCATAAAATAGCTGAGTACATGTGTCATCAATCACTGTTAATTACTTCATTAACTTGGAAAAAGAATATTGACTTTTTTTAAAGAACAAACATTAAGGTCAGCCTAGTTCTCTTTTTTTTTTTTTTTTTAAGTTGAATGCTATCTGATTACCAAGAGAAAATAATTTGGTCTGAACACCCAAGCAAGGCTGCCACACAACTCATGCAGTTCCTTTGTCTGGTGAGACATTTCCTCCAGTCTTTTTCTGGAAGGGCCAGTTTGATCCAGAAGCTTCATGCTGCTCTCCAGTGCCCCTTGCTAACCTCACTGCCATTCCCACCTACTGCCCCCATGGCTTTGGCAGTCCTGACCTTTGGCATGCTTTGGGAAAGAAGCACGCCCCAAGGTCTCCACAAACACATTGCATCACTGTGGAGTGGACATTCAGCCCTCTGCTGCTGGCGGAAAACAGCAACACAGGCACAGATCACAGCGGTCTGTGTGTCCTCATCTGCAGCAGAGCCATTAAACCAGTCAGGAGCCACCCAGTGACATGCAAAGCTCCCCCTGGACTGTCCCCTTGCTCCAGAGATCACCCCATGTCCCCAGCATGAGCCCACCTTCCTTCTAGGCAGATGGGTCCCTCTCCACATCTGCCCACAGAGCCTCGTCCAGCCACTCTCTCTGGAGGAACCACTTTTATTTACATTTTTTACAGTTTATTACACTTTTTCATGCCTCAGTCCCTGGCCCCTACACTATCCACTTCCAAAAAGCTATTTTGTTTGAGGATATCCAGTGTCACTCCTGTCCCCCAGTATCCCCCAGCTCTGCCCCCCAGAGCCAGGCTGTGCCTCCCAACCCATGCTGCAGGAATGTGTGTGGAGCTCAGGGGAGCACCCTAACCCTTGGCTGATGCCCTGCTCATGGGGAACAGCACACCCTCACTCACAAAAGCTCTGGGATCCCAGCACAGGCTCCAGAGTTTACATTTCTGCATGTTTTATTCCTCCTGTCTGGCACTGAATGCCAATAATGATACCAAAATGCTGCCCTTCCCACAGCCACCCAGATCCCAGGCCCAACGAACCGCACGGGATTGTGGAATCCCACAATGGTTTGGGTTGGAAGGGACCTGAAAGAGCATCTCGTCCTAACCCCTACGTGTGGTGCCACTCTGCCATTTCTCCTTTCAAAAGGGCCTCTTTTCCTACAGCAAATAAAAATGTCTTACAAGCTATGAGTGCATTGTGCACTTGTGTATCTTACTCAAAGGATCTTTACCTAAATCCAAATTTTACATACAAGCATGAAGGACAACGTACCAAACAGAAAGCTAGAACCCACAGCTTCACCTTTAAAGTGCAATATAACTTGCTTTTATTTGTTGGGAAAACCTGTAACCACTCACAGCATCCCTCTGCTCAGTCCCTGGCTCCTCTGCCAAAAGCTGCTGAGACTCCAAGCCCCAGACTGCTGAAAACTGAATGGGCAGGAATCCCCACAGGGAGTTGAAATAAATATATGGCTTTATATTCATGGGGGTTCCATGATATCCAGTTTTAAATCACAATTAACATTTTACAGCTACGTCTACGGCCAGGATAGAAAACCAAGTCAGTCACCACAAACCTTTAAGTTCCTCTGTTGTACCCCTCTGAATAGGGTTACATTTTTCATGACCATCATCTCCCTTTAGTGAAAACTAGAATCTTCAGGCAAATATTTCAGTCTTAAAAGCTGACAAGCAAGAAAACCAAGGAAGGAACAACTGGCACCTCCCAGACTCCAGGAAGTTTCAGGTTGTTCATTATATATTTATCTGTTTTGTAACACCATCAAAACTCTAAAGAAGTACCTGCAGGTCACCTTGACAGGCAAAGGTCAGCAAACTTTTGGAAACTTACTTTCCAGTTGTTGCTCCTAACATCATAGTGGTTCTTTAACTCAGTGTGAAGGAAGGGCCGCTCCATTTACTTTAGGATTTACATTTTATATGGCCCATTTTGTCTGTTTGCACAATGTGAACACAGCAAGGCAAACTGGAATTGTTCTTGGAAATAAGAAAACTGGGCTGTAAAGCCAGACAAAATGTTGGACATATTTCAAAGACTGACACAGTACCTGCCACAGGGGCTACTTAAGGAATGTTTTGCAATACTGTCAGTCACCAGTCAGAAAGGGATTTCAACTCTGTGTCCTCAACGAAGCTTTGGAGCCCTAACTTAGGGTTTGGATTGGAGGGGACCTTAAAGCTCATCCCATTCCACCCCCTGCCATGGGCAGGGACACCTTCCACTAGCCCAGGTTGCTCCAAGCCCTGTACAATCTGGCCATGGACGCTTCCATGGCATGGTCCTGGGATCCTCTGGGCACCCTGTGCCAGGGCCTCCCCACTCTCACAGGGAACAATTCCTTCCCAATATTCCATCTAGCCCTGCCCTCCGGCAGTTTGAAGCCATTCCCTGTGTCCTGTCCCTCCATCTCTTGACTTCAGCCTCTCCAGCTCTCCTGGAGCTCCTTTAGGCAATGCAAGGGGCTCTGAGCTCTCCCTGGATCCTTCTCTTCTCCAGGTGAACACCCCCAGCTCTCCCAGCCTGGCTCCAGAGCAGAGGGGCTCCAGCCCTTGGAGCATCTTTGTGGCTTCCTCTGGACTCTCTCCAGCAGCTCCAGGTCCCTCCTGTGCTGGGCCCCAGGGCTGGGGGCAGGTCTGTAGGTCTCACCTGAGTGGGGCAGAGGGGCAGAATCTCCCCTCCCCTGCTGGTCACAGTTCTCTGAATGCAGCCCAGGATTTGGGGCTTTGTGTTTTCTGGGCTGCAGAGCACTTTGCTGGGTCATGCTGAGCTTCTCATTTACCAACACCTCCAAGCCCTTTATGACTTTTCACACCAAACAGAACAGACAGAATACTCCTCCCTGCAACTTGCTCCTCTTTCAGGGTGGGAATGAAGCCAAGTAATTTACACCTGCTTTTGTCCCTCTTCAGCCTTTTAAAACATCAAAGCCCAACCTTCTAGGTCTTTTCTTCACTTTCCAGGAGCTCTGGATTTTGCACCTTTGCATGCTCCTAGATCTGCTCCTGTAACTTCTGGCTAACAGCTCCAGCTTCTGCACCAGGAGGAATTTCTCTGCTTTCAAGATAAGCTGCCATTAGTCACCAAAGCTCTGCTCTGCAGGATCTCCTCTCACCTTATCCACCTTATCACCTGCTGCTTGGGATACTCTGAAATAAAGGAACAGGAAAGAATACAAGGTGAAAACAAAACAAATCCAAAGACTCAGCATGTAAGCATTAATCTGGATCCATCTTGTACCTGACAGGAGGTTGTACTGAAGTGGGGTTGGTCTTTTCCCCCTGGTAACAAGTGACAGGACAGGAGGAAACAGCCTCAGCTTCTGCCAGGGGTGGTTAATGTTGGATATCTAGAAAAATTTCTGCATGGAGAGAGTTGTCAGTGCCTGAGCAGCAGTGGAGTCCCCATCCCTGGAGAGATTTAAAAGCCACGTGGATGTGGCACTTGGGGACATGGGTCAGTGGCAGTGCTGGGGGAACTGTTGGATATGATGATCTTATAGAACTTTTCCAACCTAAATGAGTCTGTGTTTCTATGAACATAATGATTATTAAGTTACATTATGGCAGAGGGGGAAAAAAATGGCCTGACAGGCCTGCAGCCACCTCCAGCCAAGTGCAGCCCCTTCCAGAGGGAAGCCATGCACAGCCTCAGCACACTCTGACAGACAAACACATCCTCGGGATGTCAGGCAGCTGAAAATTTACATTTCAGCACCAGTTTTACATTCGGGCGACTGCAAAGCAAACACAAGTCCCATTACCTCAGAGCACTCGGCATGCAAAGCACACTCCAAGGCTGGGGCGGCGGGGAAGGAGATTGCAGGAATTTTTTCCTGAAATGGAATGGGGAGATAAGATCGAGTGAAAAGGAGCAGAGGCTGCTGACATATCTAGACTCCCAGAAGCCAGTAAAAATGCAAATGGGCTGCCATTTCTGCCAGTAACACTCAGAACCAACTTTGATTCTGCTAAAATATATCGCATTAAACAAGGAAGATAAGGCCAGCACTGAATCCACACAGAGCAGCTCCCTTTGACCAAGATAGCTTTACTTCTCACTCCAGGAAATCCTGAACAAAGCTTTCTATTCAAAGATCCCCACTCTGACTATCACAGTGTTTATGAATAACTTTGGCCATTTATTTTTTAGTAGTCTGATTTGCAAGTGCTATTAAAAACTCTCCATAAAGCCAAAAACCACCCTGGAAAAGCTGCATGCATCCAGACCCAGTCACAAACCTTCCCCAATCCAGGACAGGCCTTGCTGCCCCAAAGCCACAAACAGCAAATTTCACACGAGATGTCAGAGAGGAGAAAAGAAAGGTATTGGATGTGCATCCCTGGAGACAGAGATTACAGAGCAAGAACTGAAGTTGATGTGACCTGATAGCAATGATCATCAGGAGATGATAAAGGCATTCCCTGGACATCCATCTGCTGTCCTTGGGGTTTGGAGAGACACACCAGGCAGAAATACGGACGCAGGAAAATATTAAATATAGACATGATTTGTTTTCATATAGATGAAGTAGATACGTGTGAAATAAAGAGATGTGTATTCAAACACCAGAGGCAAAGAAAGCATCTCTTATTTTCACTCCATTTTATCTGCCTACCACCTCTGAATCAGCGAGATGAGCTCAAAGGCCAGTGCTGGCTCTAGTCTGACACACTTTTTGCACATTGCTAAGCAAGAGCAAAAGCAGCTCTGCCCTGTCATGGCAGGGGCTGAAATTATCCTCAATATCTGATTCCATTCAATGAGGCTGTTCCTAACAGAGGGAAAATAGTACAACCTGCACCCCTCCTCGACAGCCCTTGGCTGCTCTTCTGAGACTCCAGCATACAGGCAAGAGCATCCAGAACTTCAGGATACTGCCAGCATCAAAAAATAAGCAATGTACACAAGCTGAGGTATAAAAAATAAATCCCAGACCTTTGCAGGCTGAATAAGCCTCCCACGTGTGGCCCAATACAACAGGAACAATTTGCCCAGCAATGCCAGGCAGTGCAGGGAGATGACAGCAGGCTCCAGCTCTCCAGGAGCAGGAGCTGCAGGCAGCAGGGAAGCCCTCAGGAGCAGGAACCCAGCCCCAAACCTGTGGCAAACACAGCAGAGAGGTGGCTGGGGAAGGCTCACAATGCTGCAGGAAGGTTCTGACAAAGCAGTTGCTGGCAGGGAGGAGAACCAGAGACAAGGACAGGGCTGTGAGGGCTCGCTCCAGGAGAGAAAGAAGAGGGAATAGCTCAGCAGCTGGGAAATGCCAGCCCAGGGAACACCTGTGCTCACCTGAGCTCAGTCCGTGCCCCCTCCACGACAGCCAGCTCCAGCATTGCCCTGGCAGGAGAACATCAGACCTGGCCTGGGTTGCACAGCCACGGTCGCTGGCTGGCTCCAGCATATGCTCAGAATTCCCTTATCCTTATCCTGAGGCTGCCACAATTCCCATTTTCACTGCCAGTGCTAGGAAGGAGCCTCAGAGCTATATGCTGAGGCCCTGGAATTTAAATATACGATAACACTGTAAATAAAAGGAAACAAATTCCTTAAGGAAAACCTTTGCACATGCCAGATCAGTTCCCAATAGTAACTGCTCTGCTTTGACAAGAGATAAATATTTACAGTCTGAAACAGAGAACACCTTGTGTTGCAATACTGGAACGCAAACCTTGTCAGTCCTGGTATCCTGAAGAGAGGGTTTTGATATTTTAAAGAAAAAAATTAGAAATAAACCCCCAAGCGGAGCACTTAGAAGCACACACATTATTGTGCTCATTTACCCCACCAAAACAAAAACCTGAAGGTAGTCACACAGAGAAATTGTCAAACATACTGAAATCCAGAACAGATTTTCTCAAAAGGAGACCTCATCCCCCAGGGAATGCAGACAGTTTACAGCAAAAGTCTAAATTATTGCCAAAAATATGCTGCTTTTTTTTTTTATTTATTTAAATATAATCTAAGTTTCTCCTCTTAGACATTCCTCTAGCGAATACAGACACTGAAGATTTTTCTACTGGAGCAAAAAGGCAGCAAGGAGGAGCAGATGTCCACATCCAGCTCCTTAGATTGGGGGCATCCCACACCAGGAATACTCTGGGGAAGAGAAAGCCCAACAGCTAAAGCCTGAGCAATCTCTGAGCTTCCAGGCTGAGCTGGGCCTGATCAGCTCCTTCCAGCTAAGGAAAGAATGTGGGGAATGTCATTCATACTGGCACTTGGGAAGGAATGGGCATCATACAATGGCTGGACATCCCTGTCCTGAGGAGGGTGATAGGTGCAAGGAGATGCTCTCACTTCACTTCTGCATGGCTCGGGTTGCTCGGGTTTGCTGCCATTTTTAAAACGGGCTGAACACCTCATTAAACACAAGGGGTTTATTTTGCTGCACTGCCTGTGCAGTCCAAACTCCCATTTCGGAGAGGACCCGCACACGAGGCCAGCCTGGCTGAGCTGTTGCACCGCAGGATTTCATATCTGAGGTGCAATTTTCCTCACCCAACTGTTGTTGGGGCTTTTATGGCCCGCTCCCTTTGAAGTGGGGCAGCCCAGCCATCGGCGGGCCCACAAAAGAGTTCAATGTCTACCTGCCACTCTCCATTCCCTTACTTCCTCCTGCTCTTCCAAAAGAATTATTCCCCTGGGAAGGACTGTACTGGCTGCTGCCAGGGCCGGTGCAGCTCCACGAGCCCATCCCTGCAGTCAGCCAAGCCTTATGTTCTGTGCTCAAGTTCTCCGTTTGCTCCCCTGCTTCCAGCATCCCTGCACAGCAGTTTATTTTTAGAGCAGCATTTTTAGAGCAAAGCCCAGAAGCAGCACACTTTCAGTGCCAAACAGAATTCAGCTGTGACTCTAATGCTGTCAGCTGACAGGAGGACATTTGGGTTTGGTGGTCACACCACACAGGTGTGGCTCCGTGGCTGTCACCCAGGGCCACTGCTGGCCTCTGGGCTCTCCCAGATGCACACACCAGTGGTCCTGGGCTACCACAAGGGATGGTGACTCTGCCACTCCCTGGGCAGCTCCTTCCAAAGCCTGACAACTCTTTCAAGGAAAAAATTGCTTCCCCCTTGGGTTCAGATGAATGTTTGCAATTTGGGGTCACCACTCACAGCCAGCTCAAGGCAAAGGGGAGATCCCTACTGGCTTTACCAGGCGTGGGTGAAGTCCTTAACCACCAATTCAGACAAGAAGTACCCCAATACACAAAGTGAAGCTTCTTCAAAGTGAGCTTTGTCATCAGCTTTCTGGGGTCAGAGGTGGTTTTCAAGTTCTAAATACTAATATTTGCCTTCTTTTGACTATGGCTTGTTGTTTCAGTGCAATTATGGAATAACAGAACCAGATCCAGCAAGTACCACCACCGCCTTTATCTGCTGACAGAACACAACCTAGTAGAGGCAACAGCAGCAACAGACTCCCAGACACAGCAACTGAGATGAACAAGACCATGTAATCTGTGAAAATCCACCCAAAATCTGCAGGGATGCCTCAGAAAATTGCACAGTAGAAGTCTTTTCTGCTCTCAATAGCTCACAGAATGTCCTCCTGAATAAGATTGCAATGACAAGGCCATCTTCTCCAAGGCATAAAGCAGCCAGTGACAGAGCCACACTTTGCCCTGAAATCACATCAAGCCTTTTTGCCCACTGACCCAGAAGTCTCCAGCTTTTCTGCAGGTTCGATAATTTATAACACAAAACCTCAGATCACTTTTCCCTGTCACAAGCTGGTGGTTTTTGCAAAGCTTCAAGCAGGAGGTCTTTTTCCTAATGTTAAATATTTCATTTACTGTTATGATTAGGCCCATCCTCAAAGGCTCCATCCAAGGAACAGGAGCAGATAAGGCAGCAGGGATGAACAAGGGGATGAAGAAATGAGGCAAACACAGCCCCCAAGGAAACATTAGGTACCTACCATGTACAATCAGAATAAAAATTTCTTTCTATTCCTCTCCCTCCTCCTTTGATTATGCTTCCAGGTCAATATCTTGTGAGAGGCTGTCCTGACTTAAATGTATCCATCAGTCTCCGCCAGGATCTGACAGCAGGTATCAGTTGCGGAAATAAGTAAGTGAAGAACATTTCCTCCCAACCAAAGCACTGGTATTTGACTCAAATAGGAAATCTGTCTTGGGTAGGAGAAATGCACAGCAGAATCCACATGGAGAGTAATTTATTTTGGGAGGTTTTCACATGCATCAGGCAGTGAGGAGGAACTGAAATGCAAACGCAAATCACAGTAGTCAGTGTCTGTCCCAGCCCACTGGAAGGACTGGTCACTCAGCAGGACATCCAACACCAGACCACAACACACCTGACTCTCTGTGGCCTCTTTGCCTTCCCTTCCTCTCTGGCACAGAGCAAGGGCAAGACGTGAAGTTTGAGAGTTCTCACCACCCAACACACCCTAGAGCTCATTGCCCTGCTGAGAAAGAGCAGCAGCAGTACTAAAACTGGAGAACTGGGGTGATCCACGCAGCAATTCCCACCCACAGCAGGGCTCAGGGGCACACAATGCAGGGGCTGGTTTGCTGACCAGCAGCAGAAAGCCTGGTCTGACACGGCTCTTTCTGCTTTGCACGGTGAGCAAAGAAGGGCTGAGCTTTGCAACAACCCAACAGAGATCCTGCTCATGTTTCATGGAATGATGAAAGTTGGAAAAGACCTCTAGGACCATCGAGTCCAACCATTAACTCAGACAGGTCTGTTGCTTTCCCTGCCCCTGAAGACGCCCCAGCAGCACAAAGCTGCACTCAAACTGCACCATTGCCCTGGGAAGGCAGCAGCAAGCTGCACTTCGCTGTGTTCCAGCTTTAAAAAGGTGCCAGGCTTCATCCCCTCCAGGAAGACCTCCTCAAGAAAAACAATCCAGTACCCTCTGAGTTATTCCGAAGCATTCCGTGCTCCCTTTTTCCCCAAGCAGGCTGAAGAAATAAGCCAGGTTCCCCAGCAGGATGCATACCCCGCCGTGCTGCACGAGGCCGAGCTCCGTGTCACAGTCCCAGCAACCTCGTTCCTGCTGTGATTTGGACAGGTCCCCTCTCCTGACTCACCCACCGCACTGGGGACAGCAGTTTCCTCTTATTGCAAGCTTCTGCTGCCTGGAGAAATGACTCTCCTCACTTGAGATGAGTCCCACATATGCAGTGCTGTAAAACATAACCCAACCAGGAGGAAAGCTTGGTTTTACCCATGAATTCTTCCTTCAGGACCACCTTAACAAGCACCCTGCACACAGTTCTTCCATTTCTAATGCTCCCTGGGAATTCCGTGATCTCTGCATCCCTATCTGTCTGCAGTTGGATCCACTGCACCCAAAGTCAAGGCCAACATCTTCCATCTCACCCCACCTCCCTCCAACCCAGTGTTCACAATTACCTGCCCACTTCTCCCTTTCTCCCTGCCCTGAGCTCTCAAGGCTAAAGCTCAGACTGTTCAGTTTGCACAATCCTCGTTGTTATAAAGGTGAGAAAAATTCAATTTTTCTTCACTTTTGTGCGCATTATTTGAGCGGAGAAGCAACTCTAACCACTCCATATGCACGTGGACCTGCAGCAAAAAGCAGCCCATTTTTTTTTGGCTCGGCAGGAGAATCGCCTGTACTGAGGATTCTACCAGAATCCACTACCAACAGTAACAAAAACTAGGTAACTGTAGCTACTATGGGGGAAAATGTAGCCTCCCAAATGCTTTGAAAAACACTCCCTTTCTGAGAATTTCTTGGGAACAGCGCACACCAAAATGAATTCCTTATTTCAGGCTCACATTGAGGACCCTTTCCTTGGACATGAAATTTTGTCAACACAAAAACCAAAACCAACGCAAGCATTCTCCTCCCTGAGCAAACCCAACGTAAGCTGTTGGAGCACATCAGGAAAATCCAGGCAGGAGAAGGATGTGAAGTGGCTGGTGACAGCCCAGTTATGAGTAACTGCTAGTCCTCAAAGTGGAGCTAACACAAATTCTATCAGCAAACCAATGCTCCCGCACACACGTGACAAATGGAAGTTCATTTTACACGGAACAAGACACAGTGTACTAATGCTCCCAGAATTTAACTGTAATTAAGTCTCGCTGACAGACACCTCATTAAAGCGCCACTTCTCCAGAAAAATTAATAAAGTGAATTATTTCCTACGTGTGAAATATCAGGGTTTTTCACTGCTCATAAAAGATACATGGAGTTCAGTTCAGCTGGATGTCAGTGCTCCCCGGAATGAAGGAGTGACACGCTTAAAAAGACATTTAAAACAACACATTGCCGTGCTGCCAAAACCCAGGATGAGAAGCTCAGCCCCTGCACGTTATTTTATCCTGCGATGGCAGAAAATAAAACCCCTAAAATACAATTCTAGGAGCAGATACAGACAGATGGATACATACAGAGATGAAACAACTGGCTTGTTAGAAAGCCAAACTAAATAAATATAACCTAACTTTGGCCAAACTAAAAAAAAAAAGGATTCACACGACCCAAAGATCTAGTTTCCAAATTGCAACTTTTTGGGGTTTAAACACTTCTCATGTGAGGAAGAAAGATTCAGCCATTGATGAGGTGGGCAGAGAGCTGAGTGTGCCCAGTATCACGAGCCAACACACATTCCTCTGCACCTAGGAGATGGCTCTCTGAGGCTATTCTCTGAGGTAATAGCCAAGACGAAAACGAGCTAAAAAAAAATGAAGCTGACCAAGATGTGCCCAGTAATGAATGCCACAGAAAAGGCCTGAATTTTCAGAGGGGAAGGCCAAGCTGTAATTCCTTGCAAAGGGAAAACCACAGAAGCTTTCCAAGAGATTTTACAGTCTTTTTCTAATTGTTCCATTTTTCAACATCATTACGCAACCTCCGTGTGCTTTCCTGCTTCTCTACCCCCCTTTATTTCACCCATTCTCCCCCCACCAACTTCTTCTTAATGCTGTGAGGCAGCTCCTTTAAGACAGACAGAAATACAGTGCAGATTTTTCTCTCCTCCTCCTCCTCCTCTCAGTTTAAACTGCCCAAATCTTTCCGGTGAAGAAGCATTGCCCAAAATCTGCTCGCTATTCAAGCAGCCCTGGCAATGACAAGCAGCACTTCATGAATCATCTGTTATATATTGCCTTATCAACACGGTCCACTGCAGGAGAAAGTAAACCTGGCCCACTTTGGGCTTGTGCATAACACAATCAAAATGCAAGTGGCATTAATTACAGGAGGGCTCTGAGGAGTTCCCTCATCCAAGGATTCAATATAGGCTATATATATATTTTTTTTATATATATATATATATTTATTTGAGGCAACCCAAATCGAACCAAAATTCTCACAGTCATTTCCTCCCCCACCACACACAGCTTTTACTTTAACATTTTAAAAGACTATTTACCCCCTTTACTGGTTTCCAATATTGCCACGTTTCTAATTATTAAAGCAGACAGCTTTAGTGTTTCTACTGTTTGTCAGCTTCAGCTATTTGAGGCAAACACACATATTTTTATGGGTTTTTTTTCCCCCCAGGCTCAGCAAGCGAGGGGAACCTTGCACTGCTCCGGAGCATTGGCATGCTTGGAGCTGTGGAAGCATGAAGCAAAGGTAAATGGAAGAGAGAAGCTATCCATGAGGGAAGGGGGCTCAAAACTGAAAAGCAATTGTGAATTCAGTGACAAAACACATCCCACTGGCTTCTCTGCCCAGTGAAACACACCCTTACAAAAGCACAAACTCAAGGGATTCCAGCGGGACTCTGATAAAATCTAAACCCATGCAGACTCGGTAGCAGGATTGAAAAAAGATGATGGAAAAGTGATGGGATAACAGGAAATAAGCTAAAGGTGAGCTGGCAGAGCAATGAATGTGACACCACTGAGGAAGCCAGCAAGAAGAATACTTGGCAAATATTTAACAAATGTCATTACCAGTGTCCCAATAACACGTTCAATTAATATTTCCTCGTGGTTTGGGACAAACGCTGCCATTTGGAACAGGTCAGCAACAGATCCCACTGAACAAATAAACTCCTCTGTGTATACTCAACCACAGGTACAAGATGAGTGAAACACAGTCCAAGAGCTGGGGTTCATATTTTTTATGAAATAAAAATAATTAAGTATGTATAAATATAAATACACAATGCCAGGGCGCGCACAAACACGTCTCCTGCTGGAGGAGGAGACCAAAGAAGCGTTTTAACCCCAAGATTAAGCTGGCACAGCTGTGCAGTGAGCACGCAGGTTCTCCAACCCTGAAAGGAGCATCAGGTAACCCACACAGACCCAGGGCAACCTTGACAGCACATAGTTACACTGCTGGTTACAGCGACCTTGCAAAGGCACAGCCTGGCATGCCAGCACAAGGGGAACACTGGAAGATGAAGGAAAACTCTCCTGAAATATTTGATTTATCCCAGCTTACCTATTTACAGCAAGTTTTAGTCTCAGCGCTTCGTTTGCAATGTGTTTGGGCACTTCAGGTATAGAAAGGCTGCAGCTTGATTTGAAAACTGCAAATGAACGTCAAGGACAATTTTCAGGCACTGCAGCAAGTTTCTGGATCACAGACACACCTTAAGCTGGCTTTAAAAGGTCTATTCCCCAGAAAGCACAAAGCATTTGAAAGAGAGATAGAAGGCAAACTGAGCTAAACCCAGGGGCAATTTTAACCTCTGTTTTGAACAAGTCCTCACCCCTGCAGTCCCACAAGGAATTCAAGGTTGTAGACTCAACTCCAGGCTTTTCAGCAGGCTATAAACAGGCAGCTCCTGTACTTCCACCTCCACCCAGGGGAGAAAGGAATCCTCTTGAGGGTGAGGGTGGGCAGGCCCTGGCACAGGGTGCCCTGAGAAGCTGTGGCTGCCCCTGGATCCCTGGAAGTGTCCCAGGCCAGGCTGGACACTGGGGCTTGGAGCAACTCGGAAAGTGGAAGGCATCCCTGCACACGACAGGGGTGGCACTGGAGGGGCTTTGAAGTCCCTCCCAACCCCAACCATTCCATGATTTTATAGCCAGGAGAAGAACAGGCACTGATCATGGGGGCTGCAGTCACTCTGCTCAAGCTGCTGCTCTCCAGGAGCGGGCAAACCACAAGGCTGGCACGTCACCACCTGGTGCTGAAAGCAGAACAACCTGACAAGTTGGGCAAAGCCTCTGCCCAAAACCATCCCTCAACTAACACAGGCCCACGGGACTTGCAAACCTTCCCAGTCCAGATGCTCCAAGGGCTCAGGAGGCAGTCTGGAGTTCAAGCCCTTAAAGATTTGGCAAAACATTTGTTCTTCAAGACAACCCGCTGCCATCTGTACCTACCTAAGTATCTCTTATCAGCTCCTGCTACCAGGTAACTTCTCCAGGAGTTCATTGATCTCCAGGTGTCTGTAAATGCATTGCTACTAGTTTAAGAAAAAACCCTCCTTCTTGTATTTACCTTTTCCTGCTGTAACTGAACTGCTGGTTTTTATCTCTTCTGCATTAATAGGATGTTGCCTGTGAAACATAAGCACAGCAGAGTTGCATCTTCACCAGCGCAAAGATAATGCAAGAAACTACTCTTATTGTTTTCATCTACTCTTGGAACAGTTTGGGTGAAAAGGGACCTTAAAGCCCATCCAATCCCACCCCCTACCATGGGCTGGTACACCTTCCCCTATCCCAGGAAGCTCCAAGCCCTCTCCAACTTTATTTTCCTTTCTTTATTTTCCTGGTGATTCACCATCAAAAGGCAAGCAAGAAAGTGAAACTAATTTCTACTTCAGAGATCACCTGCATCCCATACCAGGCCCTGGGTCTCCTCCACCTGTTATCTCCCACCCCGGATACTCCATGAGCTTCTCAAGAACTTGGAAATTCACACCTGGCAGTTCTCCTCTACTACAGGATAGTCTGTTTAGGAGATTTTAGGAGATGGCAGCACACAGACACAGGCTGCCCAACAGACATCTCCTCCCAAGGGAATACAACCTCTTCATGCCATACATGTGCCTTCCTCCCACATGTCCATCCCGTTGAGCAAATGACAAATTCTTCTGGTGTTCTGAGCTGATTTTCAAAATGCTTTCTCTAATCTGTCTCC
The DNA here is from genome assembly GCA_018697195.1 of Certhia americana. Classification (NCBI taxonomy): domain Eukaryota; kingdom Metazoa; phylum Chordata; class Aves; order Passeriformes; family Certhiidae; genus Certhia; species Certhia americana. Next base: position 36,438,527 of record CM031863.1, on the reverse strand, counting down.
TTTCTAAAGCTGAGTCCCGAAGCAAAACAAACCAACAAACAAACAAAAAAGCAAACCCAGGACAGCAGAGTCAAAATTGTGAAGATTTAAAGATATTTTTTTCCCTAAGTTTAGACCACCGAGGGCACAGCTCAACCTCAACACCAGGAATCTGTCAGATGCACATGCTAAAACAAGCCATCCAAGGATGAAGGGAAAAAGCAGAGAATCCTGGAAAGCTGCATCTTCCCCAGTTCACTTTACCCAGAAAATCTGCAGTCGCTAAAAACTTACTCTTTCTAACTGGGTGGCATTTTACATTTCCAAATGTAATTGAGTGAGCGTGTTGCCATGGCGACAGCAGGGTTCTGCAATAACTTTGTTGCCTTGTAATTGCTGTATATTTGTATACATGCAGCTGAGCTTTCTTTAATTCAGTGCCCTCAACTCTTCTAGCGAGGCTGCGGAGTGACGGCGGCAGCTTTTTAGGCTGAGAACTCCGAGCAGCGGTGCTGGAAACATCAGAAACGATTAAAACTCAGCGCCGCGACCGACCGCATTACACACACACCAAAAAAAAAAAAAAAAAACCCACCACGAAACCCTGCCAAGAACCAGATTATTATATAAACTTCGGAGCTCCTTAGCTTTTGAAAATGCTGCCGTTACAACAGCAACAACAACAAACAAGGAGGAAAAAAAAAAAAAAAAAAGCACCATTCAGATAATTAACTCCAGGTAGATTTGGCAACGAGCGAAGCACTTTGAGGGCAGGGAAGAAATGCAGCACGAGTCCCATTTATTGACAGGGCATAATTCCAGTAAATCAAAACGCCTCGGCCAGGGGATTATTCACTCGCTGTGACTCCCGGGGCCAAAAGAACGCTTTTGCTCCATCTCCCCGGCCTCAAAGCAGCGCTGAGAGGACAAGAGGATGCAGCTGTGGGAAACGAGCACGGCACCGAGCTGCCTGGTGGGAGAGAAGCAAAGCCTCACCGCTCGCCCCATCCCAGGGTTTTTACAAGGCGTTTTCACGCCCTGAATCCACCCACACCTTCCCGACACAGATCCCCACTCCTCGGGAGCATTTTCAGAGCTGTAATCCAGCCCGGAATATGAGGCAAGGCTGGAACACGAAATCCGCTCGTACGGGCGTTAGCGGCGATGAGCCAGATTTATGCAAATCTGCCGAAAGAGCCTCTCGACGGGCAAAAACCGCACCAAAACCCGCACCTTTCCCTGCCGCGCAGTGGGCGCACAACACAATTACGCAAGTGCTTTGAGCGAAGGGAAGGTTCCCTTCCCTGCAGCCGCTGCCCAGCGCCGAGCACTGACAGCATCAAATTATTGTTATGTAAATCCATCTACTGTCACAAACGCCGCGGAGAGCACCTCTGGGGCAGCGGGCAACATTTTGGGGGAGCGCCGGCATCGCGCAGCATCTTCCCCTGATAAATCCCTGCAGCAAAACCCACACGCGGCTGCCGGGCAACACCTCCCTCTCCCCCCCGACCCTCGGCTGCTCCTGCTCCGTTCGCCCCGAGCAAGCCAAGCCCGGAGCTTTCGCAGCGGCACACGTGGTCTGTCCCCCCGTCGAGCCCCAAAAATCGGAGTTCTGGCGGCGAGGCTGCAGCCCTGGGCCTCGGAGCTGTCACTGCCATCGCCGTGCTCCCCGAGAGCAGCGCTCCCCGTGTTCTCCTCCCGAGCACGAAAAAGCCATTTGTGAGGGGCTTTTTTACCAGGAGGACGGGGTGCACTCGGGGCCTCCAGGCCGAGGCCCGGCTTAAGCCGCGGGGGATGCGGGCGGATGAAGGCGCAAACTTCCCAGAAGTCCCGCGGTGAATTCCCACAGTGTAGAAAGACGACCAAGGCAAGGAGGCGCTGGCATTCGGGGACAGCGATGGAAGAAACCGACCCAGGGCCGCGGCCGCCCGGCGCCGCAGGGGCCCCGCCAGGCGTCGCCCCCGCCGCAGGGCACGCCGCCCCCCGAGCCGCGGGGGCCGGGCCCGCGCCGGCGCTGCCCGCCCGACCGCTCGGCCCGCCGGGGCACTCACCGCCGCCCGCATCGCCCCGCCGAGCGCCCGCACGACCGAGCGCCGCCGGCCGCCGCCGCCGGCCGGGGGGGGGGACGAGGCGGAGCCGCGGCGGCCAGGCGGGGCGGGGCGAGAAGCGCGGGGGGCGTGGCCGGAGGCAGTGGCGGCCGCACGCCGCCCCATTCACAAAAACCCCCCAGACCCGCGCGCGAGTGAGGCGGCGGCGGCCAGTTCACGACCCCTGTGCCACGCCGACCCGCCCGCCGCGCCCGGGCCGACGGCAGGCGCGTGCGGCCCCGCCACCCGCCCATGTGGCGGCTAGCCCATCTAGGGAAGCGAGGCCTGCGTCGCACCGATAGCGGCTCAGAAAATCCAGCCCGTCTACCACCATGCGCCAGGGAGAGCATCCGCTTGAGCTGGCAGCTTGACCGTCACCGACCCCTCCGCGGGCCGCAGCGCAGAGGCGGAACCAGCGGTCCCGGGAGCGCCCCGCCGCGCCGCGAGCCCGCCGGCGGGGAGGCGTCGGCCCTTAAAGGGCCCGCGCCGCGGGCAGCCGGGCGCGGCGGCAGCGCGGCTCGGCGGCGGCAGAGCGCGCATACGACCTGGGCGGCAGGCGTAGGCTGGGGACGCTGCGCGGCATGGCCCCCCCGGCGCGGATAGCGCGCCACCGACGGAATCAGCCCGTGACGGGTTACGCATCTTGGAAATTTTTTTAGAGGGGGCAGTCAGTGGGTGCGACCATTTTTTACCCGCGTTTGCCAATAGCGGGCCGCGAGTTTATTTATAGCCGCGCGGGTGGGAAAGGGGGCGAATCGGGCCCCGCCACAGCGCGCCCCCGGCCACGCCCCGTGGGCGCGGCCCGTCGCCACGGCGACCGGGGTGCGGGGCGGCGGCCGCCAGGTTGGCGCCGGCCCGCGGCCCCGCCGGGATCGGCGTCGGGGGTTGCATTGGGGACCTGCAGTTCGAGCCCGCCCTCCCCGAGGCCACAGCAATGCGACCCACACCGTATAGCCGGCTTGCCTAAAACGTGAACTCCGTTTTTTTTACCACCCCCGGTTTCCCGAGCCGCAAGCGTGCCCGCTCCCATCATGGGGCTCGTTTTGTTTACCCGCAGTATCGCCTGTAACAGCAAAACAGAGGGAGCAGGGTGTGTGACGGGTCACAAAAAAGGGCCGGCACGCTGAGCACATTTGCCTGAAACGCGGAGGAAATAAAGAAATTAAACATATAAATATAAAGAGTTGGCCTGGCAAGCTTCTGTCTCCCCCGTCTTTGCAGCGACCATTCAACATTTAAATTGGTTGTTTTCGGTGTAGGTGGAGCGTACCCCGTGAACTCACACAGTCATCTTTTCGCTCGGGTTGTGTTAATTCACGCCGTGCCCAAAATCCCCAATCCTGCTCCCCAAAGGTTCCAGATGATGAGAAGGAAAATGCTGTAGTACTTGGGTTCAAGGAAATCATCGCTGTCGGGAGTACTCCGATTGGGGGATACAATCCTCACCAATCAATGTGATTAGTTCCATGAGTTCTATTGCCCAGATAAGCTGTGGCTGCCCATGGACCCCTGGAAGTGTCTCAAGGGCGGGTTGGGAGCACCCCCCTGGATAGTGGAAAAGTGAGATTTCCTGCGAGTTCCGAGGAGTTCTTCCCAACTTACATTGCCTAAGGCAAGCTGCACACATGACAAGCCTTATGTCGCAGGGCACGCATCCCAGCACGCTCTGGTGGAGTTTGATTAATATGCGGGCTCTTGCTTAAATATGTTGTTTATAATTGCATGTCCAGATTTCCCTTAAAGGAAAGAAAAAACAAAAAAAAAAAAACAAACACAGGGCCAAACAAAGTGTGTGGTTCAGTCCAGCGGGATTTAATAAATTCTGGGTCCTGATGGGAATGCTAACAACTGGTCCCTCTCTCAAATGTCTGGTTATACATGGTAGTATACAAAACAATGCTCCTTTTCTCTTGTGCCTTTTTGGAGATTATTTTCACACTAGTTTCCATTGAAAGGGCTGCCCTACAAACATCTTGGCATTATTGAATCGAAAAGTTAAAGTCTCTTTTTATTTCCAATTGTCAACAGGCGCATCCCGGAACGTCCCATCTCCTGGGTATAGCACACATGAGGCAGACGTCTGGCATTAAGAAACACCACGTTCTGCCTAAAGCCAAAGCCCTTTTTGTTTCAGTTGCAGCTTCGTTGGGCCTGGGGGGCTTGTTTTATTGTTCTTTGGCTGTGATGTTTCGCAGGAGCTGTCCCTGCCCCTCTTGATTTGGGGACAGCTTGGATTGGAGGTGTGAACGTGTGTATAAATAACTCCCGAATATTTTGAAGTGCCAAGAGACTGCGGGTGGAAGGATTCAGGGCCAGCAACGGTTGCCAAGGCAGGGCAAGATTTGCTAAGGCAGCAGATATGTGCGGGTGGTTTGATGCAGGGCACAGATGTGGCAGCAAGGTGAGTGTATGCCGCTCCCCCGTGCATCCCATTTCTGCTCCAGCTGGAATAGGGGGGGGATTTGGTCCCAAACCCTTTAACACGGTGTTACAGCCAAGCCCAGCTGCCTTCATTGCTGCGCTAGCTGGTGGCAGTTTGGAAACAGGAAACAAGAGGAGAGAGCTGTGCCCTGAGAAGTGGCCATGGACGTGTGAGTTCTGCCTTAGGTTTTGATTATGCTGTACCTGTGGCTGAGGTGTGAGTCCGTGTCTCTATTAATACCAGTCTAGGCTAACCTGTGAATACTGGCAGAAACATTGAACCTTTGTCGTTTCTCAGTGGAAACATAAGATCTGACAGAGATTCAGGAAGTGGGGAAGGCTTCTTGCTGTAGTTAAAACACAACATATTGGTCTATAGCGTATTATAGTCTGTTTTTACTGATTTTGCGCTGAAAAACTTACTCAGAAGCTGTTTGAAGCAAAAAATTAAAAATCTAAATAAAAACCAACACCTGGCCCAGAGATAATTCATAATTTAAATAAAAAGCAATTACAGAATCCCGCCTACCTCCAACCTCATCCTTTAGCTGAACTCTTGTTTGTCAGGAATTATCGCATTTTTTATGTTCTCAGGCAGGAAAACAGCCATCACAACCACTCCAGCTCAAATTTCCTCACTAGCACAGGAGCGGTGAGAAATATAAAAGAGGGTGGTGCTTCCGCTTCCACTCCAACCCTGACACTCAACAGGCTCGACTGTAAAATAAAAGAAGAACAGAGTTAGGAACAGCAGCCAGCAGGTAGATTCCTTCTGGAGCCTAAGACACCAAAGGATAGTCTGGTGCACCACTTGGTTCCGTTGGAGAACGTAACGCCTAGAACAAGTTCAACCTGTGATGGCTCTATTATTCCTCCTGGTAATTGCAATGGCGACCTCCCTTGGTGTTCCTGCCCCACCCTTCTGTGCTGCGTTCCCCATTCCTGTTCACATCTTTCCCACAGCACACTGATTTAATCCTTTTCTCATCAAAGGAAAATCCATCAAACCCACCTTTTAAAAAGGTGGGGACACGGGAAATGTTAAATTTAATTGACGCCTCTTGTGCTTCCTCCCACATATCGTTTTATCATGGAGTTGTTCTGTTGTTATTGGTTGGGTTTTTTACCCCTGGTGAGTTTTGGCATCTAGGCTGAACTCATCGTTCTCTCATTGCTCACAGCTCTCTCTGAGCCAGCAAGGTGGTTCTCCTCCACCTCTGAGCCCGTGTTTGGACGCCAGGAGCCACTCCCAGCTTGGTCTGCCACTCCCAACACTTCATCCAAAGGCCTGCAGCCGCAGGGCCTGAAACAGCTGAAAATCCTGAAAGCATTCGAGCCAGCTCTCAGAAAACAAGTTATTGCTGTGCTTTGGGCAAAATCAAGTCCCTGGTCTCTCACTTGGGGGGGAAGAATGAGCAAGTGGTTCAAAGTGGAGGTCACATGTGAAGTTTGCTTTCTCCATATTGGACGCTTTATTTTTGCTGATTGGATTGTTATGGCAGTGTTTACAGTTTGTTTTTGAAATAAAACTGCCGGCTGAAGTTGTTTTCAATATTTTTTTCTGGATTTCTATAACACTTCCTATTTATGTAGCAGCTATGTTCTCAGCTATGTTATGCATATCCTGACTTGGAAGGGATCACAAGGATATCATTCCTACTGCAGAGAGAAAACGTATCTGTGGCAATTAACAAACACTGCCCAAAAGTTCTTACAGTGTAATACCCCTCCAAATTAAAACTGAAGAATTAAGAAGTATGTAAAAAAATCTCTTTTCCACTCAACTGTTATTTGTTGTTTTTTGGTTTTTTTGGGTTTTTTGGTTCCAGTCAATTTTAGTTAGCACCACTGAGGCTTAAATTTAGATACAAAGCAGAACATAAGTCTCTAAAATGAATCGGAATCTTTCGTCCTACGACACGTCTGAGGTTAGAATAATTCTGTATACACTTAGTTTATCAGTGCTATTTCTAATTTTTAATTATTAAAAAGAAGGGAAATGGAGATAAATTTAATTGCATTTATTTTATCCAGCACGCTGCTGGGACAAATGTAGGGTGTGTCTCTCTATGTGGGAAACCTTCGAGGAAAATTGATCATTTTTCTATTCTGTCCTTTCAATCCAGGAAAAAAAAAAAAAAAAAAAAAAAAAAAACAATAAAACACCCAAAAAATTTTCGCACAGGGTGAAAAAAAAAAAACAATTAAAAATCTAAATAAATTTAAGAAAAACGGCTGGACAAAAAAGAAAAAAAGAATATAAACAAAATTTTGCAGATGGCCCCTGGGTGTTGGTTTACGTGAAGAGACTGACTGGCGCGAAGCCGAGTAGGATATTTTCTCCGGAAATTTGATAGTAGTTACACTAAACCCACAAAACCTATCTCCAGAGAAGCCATCAGTCGAATCATAATGGTGTTTCTTTCCCTTGGCTGACTACTACATTCATGAGATGATGGTTTATTCTATCTGGGGAAAAAACTTTACCATACAGCTAAATTACTTGTCAAAAAAGACTCAAACGTTCGGAAGCTTTAAGCTCGATTCAAAGCTATTATTCAGGATTGAATGAGAAGGCTGTGGCCTGGTAAAAGTGGCAAAAAAAAAAAAAAAAAACAAAAACAAACCAAAAAACAAAAAAAAAAAATTCAAGGAGCTGAATGGAGCGCTACCACTTTTTGTTCAGGTTGTGTGTTTTTATTGAGCTGTCTCGGAAAGAAGAGAAAGAGCTGGATTTTCGTATTTTGAGGCAAAATGCTTCTTCTGCTGCTGTGGAAGCTGTGACCCAGTCCGTGATGCTTTGAACACACAATGGTTATATTTCGTTGTGCCAGACCATAATAAGTTGTCAACCAGGGCTCTCCAGAATAATGTGGGGGAGCACAAAAGGGAGATACGGCCAAAGCACGCATAAATTGAGGGCAGACGAGACAACAATTAGACTATTTTATCGCTTTTCTTTTAAAATCAGATCACAGACTATCTTGCATTTGTTGGCAGCTAGCAGCTTTCTCATTGCAATAAAAAATCCCTGCTTCAGGAAGCACATGTTTAGATTTTGCAGAAGAGGGGCAGCTGGCAAGACTCATGCTTTGGAGTCTTTCTGTCGCGGACTCCAATCTTTGGGGACAAAATGGAATAAAAAGCCAGGCTGGACAATTGCGGCCCTGGAAGGAACCCATGGCCTCTGGGGACCGTGCAGACTACATTCAGTTTGGTCAGTGTGGGGATGGGATCCACCTGGCCAGCACTGGGGATAGAGAGCTTTTAGAGCTTGGCCTACAGGATCCACGCTTAAATGCTACCTTCATAATACGTGTTAACGAGAGACTCACGGTTTTAGCGGCCTGCATAAAATAAGCCCACCGATAGATAAAGTGTGGGAACAAATTTCAAATTCCCAATTTTTCCCTCCTCTGTTTTGCGCTTATGGGATGAGTTAGTTCATTCATATGGGTCACCGCCGTTTGCATGAATCACCAATCTGTAAAAGGGCGACCGGGGATGTGCTTTGCATTTGGCGAAAAACAACTCAGCCAATAGCAAAGTGAACACATTGCCCTTTTCCTATGGTCCAAAACCAAACTGCCGACAGTTTTTGGTAATGGGAATCACGAGAACAGTACTAAAATACCTCACAAATTTTCTTTCTATCGGCTTATTCAAGGAAGCACATAGAGTGTGTTTTTCCTAATGGCAGATCCTTAGTCCTTGAAACAGTGATAGTCGGTGATAAAAACTAAGTATCTTAACGTCCACCGCACTTCACCAAGTTCTTAAAAGCATCAGCGAGCAGAGCAAGACTGTACCCAGCAGACTAGAAGTGTCCAGATAGACAACAGTGGACACAAACTCATGAGAGGAATGTACTGAAAAGTTGAAGGGTTGTACTCAGACCCTTGCTTAAATAGCTGGTGGGACTCTGGAATGGGCCCTTCGCGTGTAATGACGTTGTTGTAGAAAGAAATGCAAGAAGTCAGTCCGGCCATACGGATTAAATAAAGTTAGACTGTATGAGGATGAGAGGTCAGAGGAAGGGTCAAAAATCTCTGCAGCACCGGTAGAAAGAAACGTCATGTGTATGTGACTATAAAAACGGGCTGAAGGACGAGCTACTTCCTCTTCAGGGATCACTAAGGCAAAAGATCAAGGCCGTGTAAAAGAAGGACGGTCCCTCTAGCTTTTTTCCGCAGAAAAAAAGCAAGGGAAAAAGGCAGACTTCCATTCTGCAAAAGAGCAGATCACAGAAGCCCTGAAGTGTCCTGGACTAGATCCAAGGACAGGACTGAAAATGCGATAGGATGGAACCCAAATGGAAGAGCTGTTTAAAAAAAGCTTGTTGGGCCATGGGGACCAGCCCAGAGCTGGAATTTGAGGAGCTGCTACACGGTTCAATAAGAATCACCTGGCAGAAGTGTGAAGGGGTGTATCCAGCCCTCATTTTGGACAGGATAGGGTTTCCATAGGCTGTTCAGAGGTGGGTGTGATACTGCACTGGGATGTGTGTGCAGGCGTGGCAGTGGGAGAGTGATTAGGACTGTTATACTGTGGATCAAAGAGATGAGGAACCATGGACCTCAATCTCCTTATCAGGAGATGATATTAAGGTTGGTCTGTTGCACGCAGTTAAATGGATCTGAGTTGTATATCAGCAGAGACTTTGCCTGTATCAGGATGAGGTGGGCCAGGATGTGTTCTGCTCATGCCAAGAGGCCACGGAAGCAGCGATCACGTGGGCAAATTGTGGTGATCAGAACTGGGATGTGACTTGGGTGTAACTGCGGGGAGGAGGACAGAAGGTGTTTGGGCTTTTTTCCCCTTGCTGTGTCACAGGAATCATAGAATCCATCTCATTTCCACCCACTGCCTGGGCAGGGACACCTTCTACTATCCCAGTTGCTCCAAGCCTGGCCTTGGCACTTTCCAGGAAGATCCAGGGGCAGTCACACAGCTTCTTGGGCACCGGCCAGGGCGCCCACCCTCACACGGAAACCATGTCTTCACCTCATGCCTAATCAAAATCTTACCTAAATCATTGGGACGCACCATCCTTGTGTCCGCACCTGCAGGCCTTGTTCCAAGTCCTTCCAGCTCTCCTCAGAGCCTCTTTAGCTATAAATATGGGGCCTATAAGCTCTTCCAGAGCCGTTCTCCCTTCTCTACAGGGTGAAAACTCCCAGCTATTCTCATAGGAGAAGGAACACTTTTTTT
>CM031863.1:36311963-36420663 GCA_018697195.1 Certhia americana | reverse complement strand
GCACCAACCACCCACGCCTGGTGCTGAAAGCAGACAACCTTGACAAGGGTTGCAAAGCCCTCTGCCCAAAACCATCCGCTCAACTACACGAGGGGCCCGGGTACCTTGCAACCCTTCCACAGTCCAGGATGACTCCCTCCAATGGCTCAGGAGCCAGTTGGAGTCCAAGCCCCCTTAGAAGATTTGGGCAAAACATTTTGTTTTCTTCAAGGACAAACCCACGACTGCCATCTTTACCTACCTAGTACCCCGTCCCTCTTATTCCAGCTCCTGCTATAAAACCGGAACTTCTCCATGAGTTCTTGATCCTCAGTGTCCCATGTAAATGCACGCTACTAGGTTTAAAAGAAAACAAAAAAAACACCCTCCTTCCTTGTATTTTACCCTTTTCCTGCTGTTACTGACTGCCTTGGTTTTTTTATCTCTTCCCTGCATTAAGTAGGATGTTTGCCTGTGAAACATAAGCACCCAGCATAGTTGCAGTCTTCAAACCAGCGCAAAAGAATAATGCAGAAACTACTCTATTGTTTTCATTCTACTCTTTGGAACAGTTTGGGTGAAAAGGTACCTTAAAGCCCATCCATCCCACCCCCCTTCCATGGGCTGGTACAAACCTTCCCCTATCACCCAGGAAGCTCCAAGCCCTCTCCAACTTTAAATTATTTTCCTTTCCTTAGTTTCCCCTGGTGATTACAACCATCCAAAGGCAAGCGAAAAGTGGAAACTAATTTCTACTTCCAGAGAGAATCACCTGCATCCCATAACCAGCCCCTCGTCTCCTCCACTGTTATCTCCCCACGGCTTCCCGTATACCCATGACTTCAAGAACTTGGAATTCCACACCTGGCAGTTCTCACCCTAACTACAGATAGGTAGTCTGTTTAGGATATTTATGAGATGCAGCACACAAGACACAGGCTGCCCAACAGACATCTCCGCCCCTCGCCAGGGAATACAAACCCTCTCAGCCATAAACAATGGTGGGGGCCTTCCCCTCCCTCCCACATGTCCATTCCCCGGTGGGGTTAGCATGACAAATTCCTTCTGGTGTTCGGAGCTTGACTTTCAAAATGCTTTTCCTCTAATCTGCGTCCTTTCTAAAGCTGAGAGTCCCGAAGCAAAAACAAACCAACAAACAAACAAAAGCAAACCCATGTCCTACAGCAAGGGGGTCAAAATTGTGAAGATTTAAAGGTAATTTTTTTTTCTTCCCTAAGTTTAGACCACCGAGGGCACGCTCCACCGTAACACCAGATATTCAGATGCACAATGCCTAAACAAGCCATCCAAGGGAGAAGGGAAAATCAGAGAATCCTGGAAAGCTTGGGCCTATTTCTTCCCCATTTCACTTTATTATATACCCAGAAAATCCTGCAGCAACCAGTGGTCGCGAAAAACCTTACTCTTCTAACCTGGGTGGGCATTTTACCTTTCGCAAATGGTAATATTGATGAGGCCGTGTTGCCAATGTGTGCGACAGCAGGGTTCTCAATAAAACTTTGTTGGCGTTGGTATTGCTGTATATTTTTGTATACATTCAGCTGAGCTTTCTTTAATTCAGTGCCCTCAAAAACCACTCTTCTAGCGAGGCTGCGGAGTCAATGACGGCGGCAGCTTTTTTTTTTTTAGGAGGCTGAGAACTCCCGCCTCCGAGCAGGGGGATAGCGGTGCTGGAAAAACATCAGAAAACCGATTAAAACTCATGCGCCGCGACCGACGCGCTTACACACACAAAAAAGACCAAAAAAAAAAAAAAAAAAAAAAAACCCCACCTACGAAACCCTGCCAAGAACCCAATTATTATCTAACTTCGGGTAGCTCCTTAGCTTTTGAATGCTGCCGTTACACAGCAACAACAACAACAAGGATGAAGGAAACAAAAAAAAAAAAAAAAGGCAACCATTTTGGTCAGATAATTCACCCTCCAGGTATTTTGGCACGGAGCGAAGCACTTTTGGAGGGGAGGAAAGAAATGCAGCAGAGTCGCCATTTATTGCAGGGTCATAATTTCCATTAGAATCAAAAAACCGCGCCTCGGACCAGGGGAGTTATTCACCCCTCCGTTCTGTGAACTCCCGGCCAAAAGACGCTTTTGCTCATCTCACCCGGCCCTCAAAGCCAGCGCTGAAGGACAAGAGGATGGCAGCTGGTGGGAACGAGCACGGCACCGAGCTGCTGGTGGAGAGAAGTCAAGCCTCACCGTCTCGCCACCTCCAGGGTTTTTTTACAAGGCGTTTTCCCCCCACGCCCCTAATCCACCCACACAACCTTCCCAAGACACAGATCCCCACTCCTCGGGAGCATTTTCTCAGAGCTGTAATCCAGCCCTGAAAATAATTAGGCAAGGCTGGAACAGAAATCCGCTCGGTACGGGCGTAGCGGGCGATGACCAGATTTTTAATTATTCAATCTGCCGAAAAGCCTCCTCTCTCGACGGTCAAAAACGCGGCACCAAAACCCGCACCTTTTCCCTGCCTCGGATGGGTCCGACAACACAATACGACGCAAGTGCTTTGAGCGAAATGGAAGTGTCCCTTCCCTGCAGAGCCGCTGCCCAGCGCCGAGCACTGACAGCATTCAAATTTTTGTTATGTAAATCCATCTACTGTCCACAAAAAAAACGCCGCGGAGAGCACCTCCTGGGGCAGCGGGCCAACATTGGGGAGGCGGCCGGCATCGCATCATCTCCCCTTAATAAAATCCCTGCAGCAAAAAAACCACAAACGCGCGGCTGCCGGCACACCCCCCCCTCTCCACCCCCCGACCCCGGACCCTCCGGCATGCTCTGCTCCGTTTCTCCCCGAGCAAGCCAAATCCCCGGAGCTTTCGTCGCAGGCGCACACGTGGTCTTCCCCCCGTCGAGCCCCAAAATAATAATCGGAGGTTCCTTCTGGGCGGCGAGGAGGCTGCAGCCCCTGGGCCCTCGAGCTCTGTCCAACTTCCTGCCATCGTGCCCGTGCTCCCCCGAAGCAAGCGCTCCCCCTCTCCCCCGTGTTTCTCCTCCCGAGCAACGAAAAAGGCACATTTTTGGGCCTTTTTTTTTTTTTTTTTTTGTTTTTTCTTTTTTTTTTTTTTTTTTTTTTTTTTTTCCCGGAACCGGTGGTGCCGCGGGGCCCTTCGGGCCGAGCCCGGCAGCCGCGGGAGCGGGCGGAGATGACCGCAAACCTTTCTCCCCAGGTCCGGCGCGTTTAGTCCGCAGGAACAAGACAAGGTGCCAAGAGGCGCGGGGGGACAGGAATGGAAGAACACCGACCCCGGGCCGGCGGGCCCCGCCCCGGCTGCCGCAAGGGCCCCCCTCCGCAGGCGGTCGCCCCCTGCCGCAGGGCCGCCGCCCCGCCCCGCCCGAGGCCGCGGGGACCGGGCCCGGCGCTGCGCTGGCCCCGCCGCCCGCCGGCCCGCCGTGTCACTCACCCCGCCGCCCGAACCCCGCCGACGCCCGCACTGACGCGAGCGCCGCCGCGCCGGCCGGCCGGCCGCCGGGGGGGGGGAGAGGCGGAGCCCGCGCCACGGGATGGGGGCTGGGCGAAGAAGCGCGGGGGGGCCGTGCCGGAGCAGTGGCGGCCCCCGCCCGCCCCCATTCACAAAAAAAACCCCAGACCCCCTCGTCGCTGAGTGCGGCGGGCCGTGCTGTCCCGTCACGCCCCCTGTCCACGGGCCCAACCGCCCTCCCCGCCCCCCGCGCCCGGCCGACGGCACGCGGCGGTGCCCCGCCCCGCCCGCGGGTGCAGCCCAATCATGGACGACCTGGGGCAACAAAAAAACCCGCGCGGCTCAAATATCCGCCCGCCACCACCCGCCGTAGCCTCCGATTGGGCTTGCGCCAGCTGCCCGTCAACCGCCCCCTCCCCCCCCCCGCGGTGGTTGCCCGCAGCGCAGAGGCGTAACCCAAGCGGTCACCTGGGGAGCGGCCCCCCGCCGCGCCGCGAGCCCCGCCGGGCCGGGGAGGGCGTCCTTAAAGGGCCCGCGCCGCGGCAACCCGGGCGCGGCGGCGAGGCAGCGCGCTCGGCGGCGCAGTGAGCGCCGCATCCTGACCGGGCGGCGACGAGGCGGTACCGCTTGCGCTGCGAATGGCCTCCACCGGCGCTGGAGCGCGCCACCGACGGACTCAGCCCGTGACGGGTTCCGCCATCTTGGAAATTTTTTTTAGATGGGGGAGTCACGTGGTGCGACCATTTTTTCCCCGCGGCCAATCAGCGGGCGCGAGTTATTTATAGCCGCGCGGGGGGAAGGGGGCGAATCGGGCCCCGCCCCGCGCGCCCCTGGCCACGCCCCGTGGCGCGCGGCCCGTCGCCACGGCGACCGGGGGGCGGGACGGCGGCCGCCATGTTGGCGCCGAGCCCGCGGCCCCGCCGGGATCGGCGATCGGGGTCGCGGGACCGGGAGTCCGAGCCCGCCCTCCCCCGAGGCCACAGCAACTGCGACCCACACCGTATAGCCCGGCTTGCCATAAAACGTGGAACTCCGTTTTTTTACCCCGCCCCGGTTTCCCGCAGCCGCGGTCCCGCTCCCTCATGGGCCGTTTTGTGTTACCCGTCAGGTATCGCCTGTAACAGCAAACAGATGGAGCGAGGGGTGAACGGCAAAAAGGGCCGGGCACGCTTCGACACATTTGCCTGAATTACCGAGAGGAAATAAAGAAATATAAAATATAAATATAAATGAGTTGCCTGGCAAGCTTCTGTCTCCCCCCGTCTTTGCAGCGACCATTCAACATTTAATTGGTTTTTCAGTTGTAGGTGGAGCTGCCCCGTTGAACTCACACAGTTCTCTTTTCGCTCGGTTTTTGTTAATTCACGCCGTGCCCAAAACTCCCCAAATCCTGCTCCCCAAAGGTTCCAGATGATGAGAAGGAAAATGCTGTAGTACTGGGTTCAAGGAAACTAATCCTGCGGGACGTACTCCGATGGGACAATCCCACCAACAATGTGTTATTCCATTATTTCTATTTCCCAGATAAGCTGTGGCTGCCCATGGACCCCTGGAAGTGTCCAAGGCCGGGTTGGGGAGCACCCTGGATAGTGGAAAGGAGATTTCCTGCTAAGCTTCCGAGGAGTTTCTTCCCATCCTTGCCTAAGGCAAGCTGAAACATGACATTCCTTATTCGCAGGCAGCCATCCCAGCACGCTTCTGGTGGGTTTGATTAATTGGCTCTTGCTAAATTGTTTTTAAAACTTCCAGATTTCCCTTAAAGGAAAGAAAAAAAAAAAAAAAAAACCAAGAAAAAAGTGTGGTTCAGCCATCTGGATTTACATAAATTCTGGGTCCTGATGGGAATTGCTAACAACTTTGTCCCTCTCTCAAATTCTGCGTATACATGGTAGTATACAAACACTGCTCCTTTTCTCTTTTGCCTTTTTGGAGATATTTACCACCTACGTTTCCATTTGAAAGGGCTGCCCTTACAAACATCCTTGGCATATTGAATCGAAAAGTTAAAGTTCTTTTTTTCTTTCCCATTGTCAACAGGCTCCCAGGAAATGGTCCCATCTCCCTGGTATACACACCTGAGAGCACCTCTGGCATTAAGAACACCACTTCTACCTACAGCCAAAGCCCTTTTTGTTTCAGTTGCAGCTTCTTTGGGCTAGGGGGCTTGTTTATTGTTCTTTGGCTGGTGAGGTTTCGCAGAGCTGTCCTGCCCTCTTGATTTGGGGCCGGCTTGGATGGATGGGTGAACGTGTGTATAAATAACCTCCCGAATTATTTTTGAGTGCCAAGAGACCTGCGGGTGGCAGGGCTTCAGGGCCAGAAGGTTGCCAAGGCAGGGCAAGATTTGCTAAGGCAGCAGATCTGCTGCTGGTGGTTGATGCAGGGCACAGATGTGGCAGCCAGGTGAGTGTCTGCCCTCCCCAGTGCTCCCCATTTCTGCTCCAGCTGGAATAGGGGGGGGGGATTTGGTCCCAAACCCTTTAAACACGGGTTACAGCCAAGCCAGCTGCCTTCCCTTTCTGCGCTGCTGTGGCAGTTTGGAAACAGGAAACAAGAGGAGAGAGCTGTGCCCTGGAAGTTGCCATGGAGTGTGAGTTCTGCCTTCAGGTTTTGATTGATGCTGTACCTGTGGCTGTGGGTGTGAGTACGTGTCTCTATTAATACCCAGTCTAGGCTAACCTGTGCATAATGGCAGAAAATTGAACCTTTGTCGTTTCTCATGGAAATCAGATCTCAGAGATTCAGAAGAGGAAGGCTTCTTGCTGTATGTTAAAACCAACATATTGGCTATAGCTGTATATAGTCTGTTTTTACTGTATTTGCAGCTGAAAAACTTACTCAGAAGCCTGTTGAAGCAAAAAATAAAAATCTAAAATAAAAACCAACACCCTGGCAGAGCTAATTCATAGATTTAAATAAAAAGCAATTACAGAACTTCCCGCCTACCTCCACCTCATCTTTAGCTGAACTCCTTGTTTGTCAGGAATTATTCCATTTTTTATGTTCTCAAGCAGGAAACAGCCATCACAACACTCCAGCTAATTTCCCTCACTAGTCACAGGGAGCTGGTGAAAGTAAAAGAGGGTGCTTCAGCTTTCCACTCCAATCCTGCCACTCCACAGCCTAAAAAAAAGAAAGACAGAGTTAGGAAGAGAGCCAGCAGGAACTTCCTCTGGAGCCTAGACACCAAAGATGTTCTGGTGCCACTTGGTTCCGTGGAGAAAGTCAAGCCTAGATACAATTTCCAACCTGTTGATGGCTCCCTCTTCTTCCTCCTGGTCATTGCTGACCTCCCTTGGTTTTCCTGCCCCACCCTTCTGTGCTGCGTCCCCCATTCCCTGTTCCCCATCTTTCCCACAGCACACTGATTTACTCCTTTCTGCCATCAAAAGGAAAATCCCATCAAACCCACCTTTTTAACACAGGTGGGACAGGGAATGTTAAATTTACATTGACGCCTCTTGTGCTTCCCTCCACCATATCTTTTATCATGGAGTTTTGTTCTGTTGTTATTGGTTTGGGTTTTTTAACCCTGGTGAGTTTTGCCTCAGCTGGAACTCCTCGTTCTCTCCTTGCCTCACAGCTCTCTCTGAGCCAGAGCAAGGTGGTTCTCCTCCACCTCTGAGCCCGTGTTTGGCTGCAGGAGCCACTTCCCAGCTTGTCTGCACTCCCAACACTTCATCAAGCCTGCAGCACTCAGGGCCTGAACAGCTGAAATCCTGAAGCATTAAGAGCCAGACTCTCAGAAACAAGTTATTGCTGTTGCTTTGGGCAAAACCAAGTCCCTGTCTCTCACTTGGGGGGAAGAATGAGCAAGTGAGGTTCAAAGTGGAGGTCACAATGTGAAGTTTGCTTTCTTCTCCATATTGACGCTTTATTTTTGCTGATTGGATTGTTATGGCAGTCGTTTTACAGTTTGTTTTTGAAATAAAACTGCCTGCTGAAGTTTGTTTTCAATATTTTTCTGGATTTCTATAAACTTCCTATTTATTTAGCAGCTATGTTCTCAGCTATGTTATGGAATATCCTGACTTGGAAGGGATCCACAAGGATCATCATTCCTACTGCAGAGAGAAAAAGTATTCTGTGGCAATTACAAACCACTGCCCAAAAGTTCTTACAGTGTCATCACCCCTCCAAATTAAACTGAAGAATTAAGAGTATGAAAAAAATCTCTTTTCCCCCTCAACTGTTTATTTTGGTTGGTTTTTTGGGTTTTTTGGGGTTTTTTGTTCAGTCAATTTTAGTAGCACACTGAGGCTTAAATTTAGATAAAAAAGCAGAAATAAGTCTAAAATGAATACGGAATCTTTGTGAAGTCGAGGCTAGAATAATTCTTGTATACACTTAGTTTATCAGTGCTCATTTTCTAATTCTTAATATTAAAAAGAAGGGAAATGGAGATAAATTTATTGCATTTATTTTCATCCAGCAGCTGCTGGGAGACAAATGTAGGGTGTGTCTCTCTATAGTGGGAACCTTCGAGGAAAAATTGATCCATTTTTCTATTCTGTCTCTTTCAACCAGGAAAAAAAAAAAAAAAAACCCCAAAAAATTTTCGCCCAGGGTGAAAAACAATTAAAATCTAAATAAATTTAAGAAAAACGTGACAAAAAGAAAAATAGAAATAAAAAATTTTGCAGCTTGGCCCCTGGGTGTTGGTTTTACGTGAAGAGACTGACTTGCAGCTGAATGACGAGTAGGATATTTTTCTACTGAAATATTGATAGTAGATTACACTAAACCACAAACTATCTCCAGAAAGCCCATCATTTCTAATCCTAATGGTGTTTTCTTTCCCTTGGCTGACTACTACATTCATGAGATGATGGCTTTATTCTATCTGGGGGAAAAACTTTTTACCATACAGCTAAATTAACTTGTCAAAAGACTTCAAACTTCGGAAGCTTTTACAGCTCGATTCAAAGCTATTATTCAGGATTGAATGAGAAGGCTGTGGACTGTAAAAGCTGGCAAAAAAAAAAAAAAAAAATTCAGGAGCTGAATGGAGCGCTCACTTTTTGTTCAGGTTGTGTGTTTTTCATTGAGCTGTCTCGGAAAGAGCTGGATTTTCGTATTTTGAGGCAAAATGCTTCTTTCTGCTGCTGTGGAAGCTGTGACCCAGTCCGTGCTCTTTCACACACACTTGGTTATATTTAGTTTGTGCCAACCTAAATAAGTGTCAACCAGCTCTCCAGATATGTGGGGAGCACAAAAGGGAACGGCCAGCAGCTAAATTGAGGCAGAACGAGAACACAATTAGACTTATTTTTATCCTTTTCTTTTAAAATCAGATCACAGACTATCTTGCAGTCAGCTACAGCTTTCTCATGCAAATAAAAATGCCTGGCTTCAGGAGCAGCAACTTTTTAGATTTTGCAGACGAGGAGCAGCTGGCAGAGCTCATGCTTGGAGTCTTTCCTGTCGCGGATCCAATCTTTGGGACAAATCTGGAATAAAAAGCCAGGCTGACAATTGCGGCCCCTGGAAAGGAACCCAGGGCCCTCTGGGAGACCGTGCAGACACATTCAGGATGTGGCAGGATGGGATCCACCATGGCCAGCATGGGGAGAGAGCTTTTTTAGAGCTTGGCCATCCAGAAGCCGCTTAACTGCTACCTTCATAATAAGGTACCGAGATGATCTCACGGTTTTTAGCGCTTGACACTAAAATAGCACCGATAGATAATGTGTGGGAACAAAATTTCAAATTCCCAATTTTTCCCTCCTCTGTTTTGCTGCTCTAAGGGATGTTTAGTTTCATTCCATATGGGTCACAGCGTTTCCTGAATACCAGCATCTGTTAAAAGGCACCTGTGCTTTGCATTTGGCGAAACCTCAGCCAATAGAGCCATTTTCCCTTTCCTATGGCAAAACCAAAACTGCAGCCAGTTTTTGATTGGAATCCACTAGAAAGTACTAAAATACCTCAAATTTTTTCTATCTGCTTATCAAGGAGCATAGAGTTTTTTCCTAATGCGATCTCCTTGAACATGATATCTTAAAAACTCATGTTCCTTACGAGCACCTTCACCAAGTTCTTAAAAAGCATCAGAGCAGAGCAAGATGTACCAGCAGAAGTGTCCAGAATAGCAACAGTGGCATCAAAATCATGAGAGGAATGTCTGAAAAGTCTGAAGGGTTGTACTCAGACCCTGTTAAATAGCTGGGTGGGACTCTGGAATCTGGCCCTCGCTTGTAGATACGTTGTTTAGTAGAAATGCAAGAAGTCAGTCCTGGCCCATTAATGATATAAATAAAGTTTAGACTGTATGAGGATGAGAGGTCAGAGGAGTCAAAAATCTCTGCAGCCCTAGAAATGTCTGTGTGACTATAAAACACGGGCTGAAAGGAGAGCTACTTCCCTCTTCAGGATCACTAGGCAAGATCAAGCCTGTAAAAGACCAGGAGGTCCCTCTAGCTTTTTTCCGCAAGGAAAAAAGAAGGGAAAAAAGGCAGACTTCCCATTCTGCAAAAGAGCAGATCACAGAAGCCCTGAAGTGTCCTGGACTAGATCCAAGGACAGGACTGAATGCGATAGGATGGAAACCCAAATGGAAGAGCTGTTTTAAAAAAAGCTGTGGGGCCATGGGGACCAGCCCAGAGCTGGAATTTGAGGAGCTGCTACACGGATCAATAAGAATCACATGGCAGAATGAAGGGTGTGTATCCAGCCCTCCTTTTGGGACAGGAAGGGTTTCCATAGGCTGTTCCAGAGGTGATACTGCAATGGGATGTGTGTGCAGCGTTGCAGTGGGATTGATTTAGGATGTTCATACTGTGATCCAAAGAGATGAGGCACATGGACCTCAATTCATCCTTATCAGGAGCTGATTATCAGGTGGTCTGTTGCACATTAAAGACTGAGTTATCAGCAGAGCCTTTGCCTTGTATCAGGATGAGGGGCAGGATGTGTTCTGCTCATGCACAGAGGCCAAGGAGCAGCGATCACGTGGTGGCAAATGTGGTGATCCAGAACTGGGATGTGCTTGGGTGTAACTGGGGAGGAGACAGAAGGTGTTTGGGCTTTTT
Source organism: Certhia americana (assembly GCA_018697195.1). NCBI lineage: Eukaryota > Metazoa > Chordata > Aves > Passeriformes > Certhiidae > Certhia > Certhia americana. The sequence goes on along the minus strand of CM031863.1, from coordinate 36,410,203 downwards.
TCCCCTGCTGGTCAAAGGAATCATAGAATCCCATCTCATTTCCACCCCCTGCCATGGGCAGGGACACCTTCTACTATCCCAGTTGCTCCAAGCCTGGCCTTGGCACTTCCAGAGATCCAGGGGCAGTCACAGCTTCTCTGGGCACCCTGTGCCAGGGCCTGCCCACCCTCACAGGAAACAATTTCTTCCTCATGCCTAATCAAAATCTTTCCTAATTCAGTGGGAAGCCATTCCTTGTTGTCCTTGCACTGCAGGCCCTTGTTCCAAGTCCCTCTCCAGCTCTCCTCGAGCCTCTTTATGCTAAAATGGGCTCTAAGCTCTCTCCAGAGCCTTCTCCCTTCTCTACAGGGTGAAAACTCCCAGCTAGTCTCCATAGGAAAGAACACTTTTTATCACCTTGCTGTTGGTAGAGCCAGACACCTCTTTCAGGGGAGATTACTTGTTAAATTATCCACAGTGCTGCAGATGCTCCGCTCTTTATTTTGGTCATATATTTCAAAGAACAGTTTCTCCAGCAAACAGTGCAACAGCTGTGGCTGATAAAACTCCTGGGTGCCATCATTATCCTTCCTGATAGGGACTGTCACAGATTTACCATTGAGTTTTGGCATGGAGGCTGCCAAAAATAAAATGGAGCTGGATAGCCTTAACATGACAAAAGAAGAATTCCCAAGGTTGGAAAACTAATGGAACTGCAAGTATCAGACCAGAGGAAGGAGTTGTGTCCAACACAGGTACAAGAATATAGTTTGGATGTGACAAGGATCTGCCATGCTACGCTCTCCTGTGCTTGGCTGTAGGAATCTTGCCACAAGACTGAATATTTTGGAAGGTGGACTCCTGTGCCATCATGAAAGAAGAAGTTCTCTGAAGATCTCTTACTTATTTCCAAGCTGAATTCCCAAAGCATCCATCAGTTTGGGGTGCCTCAGTTACTGACTGTCCGCAAATCTCTGGAGTCACACCCCAAAAACCTCTCCTGAGGTTTCTCCCTGTACAGAAACCAAAGTCAGACGTGGAAACCTCTTCAAAGGTATCCTCAGTCTTTAGCATGCAACTGAGCGGAGTGTGAGGTCACACCTTTGGCAGGATAAGTACCTGCTGCTCCTGGAATGATGGAATTGTGAAGATTGGAGAAGAGCTCCAGGATCATCGAGTCCAATCCTAAACCGAGCACTGCCAAGCCCACCACTAACCCACAAGTGCCACGCCTGCGCGTTGTTTTAACATGTCCAGAAACAGTGGTCCCACCACTTCCTCACATGTCTGCAAGGCAACTTACCCCTGGAAATTGACTTTCCAAGCCATGAATCCCTCCCTCATCCAAGATGCCAAGCCAACAGCCCTGGGTATTTGATTTCCTCTGCTGCCTCACAGGGCAAAGCCAGCTGCCACTGCCTGCCTCACAGCCCTTCTCAGGCAGCAGCCCTCAATCCCAAAACTGCTGGGCTGTTCCGTGGAGTCAGTGGGCTCTGTGCACTGGGGCTGGTGGTGGTGAGGATGCCAGGTGAAGTGCTGTTTTGGGGATGCACACACCTGAGCACCAGGGAACCACAAGAGCTTTGCAGCTTCTCCTGGCTGCCAGCCAAGATGGGACTCAGACCAGCAGGGAAATGATCCCTGCTCCCCAGGCATCCCATCTTCCATGGGTTTTAATGAGCCAGCAGGACAGCCCCCTTCCAGAACAGCAGCCTTACAGTTGGGTTTAAAGAAGCATTTTTGCTCTTCTGGACTTGAGCCCAAAATCCCGCTTAGAGTAACTCAAATTCACGTCAGCAGAACTACCCCAGCCAAACAGAAAGTTCTTTTTTTTTTTTTTTCTCCCTCCTTAATTAAACTGTTATTCTTTCAAATAAAATATAAGCATTCTTCTCATTCCAAACTAAGAAAGATCACAGGTGAATGCTGCCAGTGAAATTAAAAACTGACTTAAGACATCTTTGCTTTTAGCAGAAAGTACCTTTTTTTTTCTTTTTTTTCTTTTTTTTGCTGGATGCCTCTTCACCAAGCCAACTGTTAGAACTGAAGTGGGGCAGGTTTTTAGGCTATCAAGTGCAAAAGACGTTTTCTGTCTGCATTCCTCCTTCAGAAGAAATAAACCAAGCCTAGAGAAATGAGGATGCTGCAGCTCCTTGTGTTGTGGAGGGCTGACCATGCCCAAAATACACCCGTTATCCATAGCTGCTCCCTTTGTTCCCAGGACCACCATGAGCTTTGCTGGCAGTAACAAACTCACCCTGTCGCCACTGCTTTGCTCAAACCAGGTACTGGCATTTCCAGTGTTACTGCCAACAGCAGAAAAGCTGCCCATATACCCAGCCTGGCTGCCTTGAGGTCACAAAAGAATCATTTAGGTTGTAAGAGACATTTGGGATCACTGAGTCCAGCTGCCAACCCAGCACCAGCACCACGTTCTCCACTAAACCACATCCTCACAGCTGCTGAACACTTCCACGAGTGGTGATTCCACCACTGCCCTGAGCAGCCTTTGCCAAGTCTTTGCAATCCTTCCAATGAAGAAACATTCCCTTATATCCAGTCTAAACCTCCCCTGGCACAACTGGAGGCCGTTCCCACTTGTCCTGTGTCCTGTAAGCTGACTCTCACCTGGCCACTTCCCTCCTGTCAGGGATTTGTAGAACCCTTGGCTCCCACCAGCATTTAAAACACTTCTCTTTGCAACCCTCAGCAATTTGCTTCCATCCTGTCTGGCTGCTTTGCAGAGAAACCCCGGAGAATGACAGAAAACAACAGAGTTAAAAGAATAGAGTGGAATTACCCATCTCCTGCTCATTAACTTCAGATGGTACCAGCTTGCTGGTGTTTTTTCTGCCTCTCTGGCAGGGAATGTTTTATTTGCTTCGTAAAGTTTTCACATGCAATATGTTGTTGCTGTTTTGTTTTGTTTCTGAAATCCCTTACCTATATATTTATTACAGACAGATATTATACCCTGGCAGTGAAGAAACACTGCAAAGTGCTAGTTAACTTCTCAGAGCTGCCTGAATAATTCCATAAATACGAGGGGACTGAAATGACAACAATAAAGGGATCTGTACTTTGAACAATAAATATGAACTGGAGCTCTGCTTTGGATTTGAGGCATGCTGCAGCTAATAGGTATTCAGCTTGTGTGGGCCACTGACATTTAAATAAACACATGTGCAGTCCAAGGGGGTTGGCTGCAGAGCCTCTTGTCAATTGAATCCAGCCCTGGGAACACTCAGAGAGTGGTTCAGGATTGCAGGAATTCCACACTGGGCTCTAGCCCTCGGTGGGATCTCTCCTGAAACCATAAGATGTCCTCCACGGGGAGGGGGAAAAAAAAAAATAAGGAGGGGACACAATGAGAATGAGGAGAGGGGGGTAGAAACCACCCCAAAATATGTGGCTTCAAAGAAATGCTGAAAATATTTATAAGAAAAATGCCTGGCGGGATGCCTGTGGCAGACTGAGGGAGAACTCAGCTCCTCAAGCTGAGATAGCTCTTCGTCCTTAACAGCATTCCTACACTGTCTTGGGGAAAAAATCACCTCTAAACAGGGCCATTTAATCTGAATTTGCAGAGCCAGGCCAAAGTGTACTCTGAAAAGCCAGTCCTGATGGGAGAGGAGAAGGCTCCCAGGCTGCAGCAGGAAGGATCCTGGGACAACACCTTTGTGCAGCTCCTGGAGCCTGCAAAACCAGCTTTGGTCATAGTGGCATCAGCTGTTCTGCAAAGATAGCCCTAAAAATTGGAAATTATTTGGCAGCACACATGGAGAAGGACAAGGGTACGTGGCGCACATCCTTAGCACCTCACACCAAAAACTGGAAGGCCACAAAGTGTCTCCAGCACTTGTTCTGTGTGATTCTCATAAATCTTAAGCATTCACAGGTCAAATATTCTCCCTCAGAATTGCAGAAAGCATAATTTCACATCCAGATGTCACCTTTTCCATCACCAGGGCAAATGAAGAATGAGCTAGGAAAAAGGAGACATCAGCTCTGGGACTGTCAGCCTCAGAATAAGGGAAGAGGACAGTTTAAAAAATAAAATTAAAGTAAACCCCAACAATAAAACAAATAAAAAAAAATCCAAAGAGAAATTGTCTGAACTGCTTGTCATGTAGTTTAACACTGAGCAAAGCAGTGGAGGCTGTGTATCAACATTACAGATAATTAGAAAACTGGGATGGAAGGAAACCATCCATTCAGTAGCCGGAATCACGGCTCCTGGGGAGTCCTTTGTGGCCATCAATGCATGCAGAATAGGGGCAATTTTCTTGGTGCCATGTACTCTGGTTTCTCAAAAGCTCCCTCACTGGGGGTGGAGCTTAGAAATTAATCTCCCCTGGGATTAGAAGAAAGGTTCTCAAGTGAATTCCAAACTGGTAGGAAGGGACAGGTAGGAATAAAATGGTTATTTTGCACAGCAGAGTTCCCTCTGGAATCCCCAAGCAATTTGGGCTGTGGCATGTGCTGTTCTCAGAGCCTAAAGGATCTGGAAAAAGGATATTTGGAGCAATTTGTAGGAGATAAAGGAAAAAAAAATTATTTAATAATAGTAGCAGAAATTAGTGAGAATTAGAAAAAGACTTCAAAGGACTGTGGGACATGGCAATAAAAGGGAACCCCAGGTGTAGTAACACAAAACCAGGCTGAGCTCACCAGAGCCCCTCCCTTTGTTATTGCCGTACAGCAAAGAAAGAATCCAAAGAAATCCTCAGTTCACTCCCAAACAGTGAGCAGAGGAATGGACAGCACAAGGAATTCATAAAATTACAGAATTGTTTGGGCTGGAGGGGACCCAAAAAATTATCTAGTGCCACCCCCTGCCATTCCAGGAACACCTTTCACTGTCCTAGGTTGCTCCAAGCCCCACTGTCCAACCTCACCTTGGACACTTCCAGGGATACAGGGACAAAAACAGCTGCTCTGGGCAGCCTGTGCCAGGGCTTCCCCACCCTCACAGGGAGGATTTCTTCCCAATATCTCATCTTACCCTGCCCTCTGACACTGGGAAGCAATTCCCTGTGTCCTGTCCCTGCATCCCTTGGGGATCAGGAGGTGTGTGGTAGTGGCTCCTTCTCACAGTACCACAGCACTTCTGCTGCACATTACTGAAATGATGCAGATTAAAAACTCAAATAAGGCCCTTTTCCCATGCAAATTGTGGATTTTGCTTCCATGTGTACTTGTGGAAGCCAGAAAAGTGAGCACTCTCCAAAGGCAGTGAGAATAATGGAAGACAAACTGAACAAAAACATCTAGAAAACAAAAATAGAGGGGAAAAGCCCAGTTTAAAGAAAAGTTGTGAAGCAGCAGCATGAGCCAGCATAATGCCTGTTTTTATTCCATTAAACGTTCTCTTTCCTCCAGCATCTCTTCCAGGCAGTGTCAGGGAGCAGAGCCACAGCCAGCTGTTCAGGTTTTCACAGAGTGACTCTGGATCCAGCCTTAATCAGGGCAGAAAGGGAAACCTGGACAGGAGGCAGGCAGAGAATGTCCAGCTTTGTGTCCCTAATGCAGCCAGGGCTTCCAAAACAGCTCCTCCAAACCGAGCTCCCCAAAACACCCTGATGGCAAGAGGGTCTCACATGGATGTAACTTCCAAGGCATGCTGCTGGGGGAGGGAAAAGGAGTCTTTGGAGAAAGGAGATTTTTTTCTCCCCCCCACAACTTTCTTGCAGGAGGACAATCAGGGAGAGAACCTTGTGTGTTAAGGTGCTCTGGAAAAGAGTTTAGACAGATAAAACAGACAATAGAGTCACTGGAATCAATTACTTCTTATTAACAAAGTAATTTGTGCCTTGTAAAGGAAATCAAAGATGAAATTATTGAACTTGCCAGCCCAAGCTTGGTTCTTCTTCCTAAATCTTGCATTTTAAAAGGGAGAGCACATGGAATAACAGGGACACAGCCCTGGAGCACCAGCATCATTCCTGTAAAGGGAGGTTTTGCCTCTCCAAATCATGGTGGTTCCATAAGGGAGTCAACACCTGACTGAGTTATTCTGATCTTCCTGGACTTCCCAAAATATTCCCAGTCTTTTTCACTGGGGGCTCTGAGGTGCCATGGGATCAGAGGTTAGGTCCTTGCCTAAAAAAGCTTTTTGGAGGATCACAGCTTCCTGGAGTGAGATCAAATTCTTCCCCCTTACAATATAATGTTGGGATTGTTTTCTTTTCATGTTTTACCATACAACCCAATTTCTCTATTTGTCTGCAGTGGTCAGAGAACTGGAATTATCTCAGCTAGGGGAACACTTCCCTCGAGAACTGAAGAGAGCCAAATGCCCTCAAAGATCATTTCAGCCCTTTGAGAACCTGCTGTAATACCTGCAATACATTTTGGTGATGTACTGCTGTGTCTTGAGTTCAGTTTAAAGAGCTGACTCGTGTTGGGGAGCGTTAGGTACATTTGTTTGCACTCAGCTGAGTTATTGCCAACGAGGAGGCTCTGCTAGGAATCCCAGGACTGTATTTTGTAGTGATGGAAAGGTGATATCATCACACCAGCACCAAAACCAAGCCCTTTTCCTCTGATGGGATGATTGTTGTTGTCAGGGAGCCCTGTGATTCCGTCCCACAGGACGAGGAGCTGCTGTACAAACCACAGGAGCCAAGACATTAAAAATAAGGCTGTCCACCCTTGAGAGAATAGCTCCTTTCTCTCCTCAACAAGATAGTAAACCAATTTAATTCAAGTTAGGATTCCATCACAGAGGGGCTGCAGGTGACTGCCCATGGGAATTTAGAAAATTATGCTGGAAGGGAGAAGGGCTTGAGAATTTGGGGACAAGGAATCAAATTAATCCCTTGTATGGGATTGAGAGCAAACCAAGGAGCTTCAAGACTTTAATTGGCAGGCTGGGAAAGCTGGGGGCGCTCACCTGGAGAGGAGAAGGCTCCAGGGAGAGCTCAGAGCTCCTTCCAGGGCCTAAAAGGGCTCCAGGAGAGCTGGAGAGGGACTGGGGACAAGGGATGGAGGGACAGGACACAGAGAATGGCTTCAAACTGCCAGAGGGCAGGGATGGATGGGATATTGGGAAAGAATTGTTCCCTGTGAGGGTGGGGAGGAGCTGGGATGGAATTCCCAGAGTAGCTGTGGCTGCCCCTGGATCTCTGGAAGTGCCCAAGGCCAGGCTGGAAAATAACCCCCCCTCAGAACTGCAGCAATCACAGTTGTTACCAGGAGCTCCAAGGCAGAGAAACCTCTTTAAAAGCTGAAAGAGCAGCACTTCCCTCCCAGTTAATTCATTTCCAGCTTTTTTTTTTTTTTCTTTTTTCTTTTTAACAGGGATTCTCCTGTGATCAGTTATTCCTTGACAGTTCCTTAGGAAACTGGGCTCCTTCAGTGGTCCCAGCTGAGAAACAGCCTTTCCCTGGCAAGTTAATTACAGGAGAGGGCTGGGGGCTGCTGAACTCCTTCCTCAGGCAGCCAGCTTGGTCACATAAGTTGGGAAGAACAGAGGGATAAATCAGGGGCTTCACGTGGGAGCATTGTCCTCCCCACTCAGTGGAGCTGCTCAGCCCTTAGCCACCAGCCCTGACTATTTCTTACCAGAGCTTCTGGCCACAAAAGCTCGTGACCTCAAAAACAAATATAATTTCTGGATCACCTCAACAGCAGAAAGTACACAAAACCTGCATGGACCCCAATGTACCTGGACTTCCCTCTTAAGTACAAAGAGATGCATTTGCTAAGATTTTACTTACTGCTGAAAACTCCCTCCTCCCAAAAAATTAATTAAAACTACAGAGAGATACATTGCTATCTAAAAATATGGGAGGAAAAAAAAAATCAGATTTCACATTAGCATTTTGGTTTTAGCAGTTCAGCAGTGAGTCTGTAGATTGTTAAAACCACCAGCAATTGATTCTTTTATTACCAGCTACCTGCTGAGAGCTGCCTGTGTTGATGTTTCACTGACAGCAGAACACTTCCTACCCTGTTATTACCTGAAACCTCTTGGAAAAATAACATATCCAGGAGGCTGCCGTGAAGCCATCCTGGAGATGGGAGCTGCCATCAGTGATGCTGACATTTCAGGGTGTATTTAGGACACCACGTGGGGTTAAACCATCTTTAATGGTTTAAAACAAGTTCAGTCAATCAGATGCCTGGAAGTCACAGCGCCTTCCAGCAGGTAATGGTGTTTTTTGTAACTAGATGGTAGAAATGGGGCCTTTGTTGATGCCCAGATCACACTGGGACCGTTCCCTCCTCTCTGCCCAGCAGGCAGCCAGGAGAAGAAAAGCAGGGAGGAAGCAGGTGGGCATCCAGGGAAACCTCCTTGGGTTCCTTGAAACCAACCTGAGCCCACAAAACATTTCCATATCAGCACAGGAGGGTGCCCCCCCAGCCCCATCAAAATTACCATTTACCTGCAGAGTTTCTCACAAGGTGATTGAGCAGAGGTTATCTCCACAAGTTCCTGGAGATATCCATGTCCCAGTCAGATCTTCAGGATGCTCTTCCCTCCAAGAGCACACCAGTTCTAGCTGTAAAAACACACAGGTTTTAATGGTTGGACTCGGTCCCAGGAGTCTTTTCCAACCTCAACGATTCTGTGCTTCTACAAAGAGTAGCCTATGAAGTTTCTGCTCCTCTTTTCTACACCTATAAATTCTGTGGGCTAAAGGACCAGGAAAAAAGAGCAGCAGAGAGAGCCCAGCTCCCCAGCTCCACAGAATTCCCACAGAAGCTCTTGCTGCAAAAGGGTGTGAGCATGAAGTAGACACAGGACTGGCTACAAGCAGGAGAAGGGTAGAAAAGAAGGATTTTCCAAAGGGAATGGGCTGAGAAGGGATGCTGCTGTCAGGATTATACACCTGAAGCAGTCAACATGATAAGAACAACCTGGAGTGGGCTGCAGGGGTACTGGCCCACGGTGGAAAAGGGGTTAGCAAGACAGAAACACTCAAGGTTCAATTCCTTTGAAAATGTTTGCTTTGGGGTAGAATTGCTGCAAATGGACATCTCTGGGGTCACCTGTCCATGATCCAGGGCTGATGGAGAATGATCCCAACCCCCATCCTTATGCCCAGATCCCCGTGGCCTCGAGAAACAGGGGCTGATGTCTTTCAAAGGGAAGAGCTGCCCTGTTGAAGGGTGGATTGCATGATCTGAACCAGAAGGTCTCCTGCCCTCTCATCCCTCTCCAGGCCCATAACTCTGTAGGACACCAGCTCCCAGCACCACAGGGAACAGCTTGAGGTCACACAGGGAAACGATGCACGTGTAGGAAGGAAGGAGCAGGGCAGAAAAATTAAAACACAAGAAGGAAAAAAAAAAATTAAAAAAACCCCAAGTGGCAGTGGTTAATTGTTCAGTGTTTCAGCTACTTTCCCATCAGAAAAGAGGAATTCCTGGGGCTGGAGAACACTCCAAGGAGCAGGAGGGTCTGATCCTCTCAGTGCTGTGAGAAGCCTCTAGAGCTCAGCATCTGATTGCAGCTCAGCCCTTTCAAGGCACGGAGGGTCCCAGGTGGGTCCCTGTCCCCTGTTCTGTTTTTGAGGGCTGCTTTCAGGCAGGCAGGAGATGCACAAACCCTGGAGTTCAGCATTCCCTAGCTCCTGTCCCTCAGCTCAATAGGACCCGCACCCTGTTCGGCCTAAGCACATCCATATTCCACAGGCAGGATCTTACACTTCCACCCTCAAGAACCCCAAGCCTGGCATGCCACTGGGAGAAGGAAGATTTTCCATCCTTCCAGCATCTGCAAGGAGTGGAGGAGAGCCACAAGCCACCTGGACCAGGCCAGCACAGCTTGGAGTCTGAGCCTGGTAGCATGAGGGACACCAAAGCCACACCTGCAGCAGCCCCGCGAGCCAGAGAACCTCTGAGGGGACGGGCGTGCTTTGGTGGCTCTGAAAACGGCATGCCAGAGCAGCTTTCCCTCTTTCCTCCACCCCCTTCTTCCTGGGGATGGCAGAGCTGGGGTTATTCATCCCCTCTCCATGGATGGGCGTGCGTCACCGGCTGCACGGGTGTGGGAGGTGCAAGCGTGCCTCAGTCAAACCCCAGCCTTTCAGCTTAATAACACCTCAGGGGGCACGGAGAAAAACAGCAAGGGAAATAAATGATCCGTCGATACAGTCAGAAAAGGAAGGGGATAAAAAACAAACAGCAAACCCCACCCCAAAACCTCCGCAGCATGAGGTGAAGGAAAAAACAACGCCTGGAAAAAATACATCAATAAATAATTGAATCTCATTTTCTTTGGCACGAGGCACATAAATCTCAGAATGGTTTGGATTGGGAGGGATCTGAAAGCTCATCCAGTTCCACCCCCTGCAATGGGCAGGGACAACTTCCACTGTCCCAGAGTACTCCAAGTCCTGTCCAACCTGGCCTTGGACACTGCCAGGGATCCAGGGGCAGCCTATGGCAGGGCCTCACACCCTCACAGGGAAGGATTTCTTCCTAAAAAAGAGAATTATTAAGGATGGATTGTTGACAGTGAGGATGCTGAAGCAGGGATGCTGAGCAGAGCACAGGAAAAGGGGATTGGGCTGCACCAGTCCTGGGGGAAGGCCAGTGCCACCACCTTCCACATGTGTGCCACACAAAAACACCCAACAGTGACACCAGCCATTGGTCTTCTGAGGAACATCCCAAAATGCCAGTGGTTTGCAGGAGAAGGAATCCAGGGAGTAGAGGACAGCAGACATTTCACATGGGATGGGGGAGAGGATGCCAGCTCCCACATGCACAGGATTCCTTTAGAGCAGGATAGTGGTGACCATCCCTAGACAAGGAGCTTTTACACCTTAGAGGCCTCCAGAGGAGCAGCACAGCCTGGACAGACCCACATCCCCAGCTGGGGAGCCAGAAGTACTGGCAGGAGCCTGTTCATCCCACCAGGATGAACTTCCCCAGCATGTGGGGATATTCAGCCCCAGGAAAATGCTGTGCTTTGAGAACAGCACTCAGCAGGGAAGCACAGACCTCAAGGAGGTCAAAAAAACCCTCCATAGCAAGGCTCTGCTGGCTCTGCCGCTGCCCCTCATTGCCCAGCAGCCTGGACCTGTGTCTTGCTGTCCCTGCTGGAACTGGGATGCTGTGGGCTCCAAGCAGAGCCCCAGCCCAGGCTGGGCAGCAGGCAGAGCCCAAGGCTGACTCAGGGCTCCCGGGGTGCTGCCAGCCCTCCCGTAGCCATCCACGTGCCACAAGGCGCCCGTGCCGCTCAGCCCACGCTCCGGCAGGCAGATGATGTTTTTCTGAATGCATACCCATCCATAATGAGACATTACTCACAAGCTGCGGAAGAAAATGGAATAATAGCATCTCTCGGCGTTAGTCATGCTTCAAATGCGTACCTTTCAGAGCAGGAGGGGATTTGATAGGATAATCTTCCAGGAGACACGTAGGAAGCTTTCATTGAGGGACACGGCCCCATTGGCAAATTACAGCTTGCTGCTCCTCGTGCTGCTGCACTGAATGATGCTCTCGGGGGGGGACCAAACGTGGGGCAGGGGGGCCCACGAGGCCCTGCAGAGTGGTTTGGGGCAAGACAACAGGATTTGGGAGATTTGACAGCTCCAGGTGCCACAATTCTTTCAGCTCTCAGTGCCAGGCCGTGGCTGACCACAGTCACACAAGGGCTTTCTCTTTCCTTTGCCCTGCTCTCTAACTCTGGCATCCTTGGTGGACGTGCTCCCTACCCAAACAAACCCTGTGTGGCTGAAAGGGAACACGGGCTGCTGCAGAAGAATAAACCCATTTTGCACACGTGGAACCAGGCCCCAAACCTCTGCGAGCCCCCACCGCCACCGCACTCGGGATGCCTTACCAGAAGGGGCCAAGAGTGCTGCAGGCAAGCTGGTTAGGCTGGGAGAACACAAATTTGCCCCAAAACCACATCTGTTTGGATGACCAAAAGCAAGAACCCGCTTGCTGGGAAAGCCCAGCATCCTGAGGTCTGCACTTGGGGGAGCCCAGCGAGACAAACTGGCTCAGCACTGGCACTGCTGCGCTTTGTTCGGGAAAATTCATCGCAGGATCTGCAATGAGCAGCTCATCCCTCATTTCTTTACCCATGTTTCAGGCAAGCTAAAGACTGACAGGCAACCTTTCCTGTGTGCTCAAGGAGATGGAGAGGAAATTTGGTTCCCAGTCAGAAGCTCTTAACCAATTTCAGTGCAAGAGAGGAGCAATTTTGCACAGCAGTGTGGGGTCATTCCTGCAGCCTCTAGGAAAGCAAAAACTCACCCCGTGCCCTTCCCCAGGGGCTTCTTGTATAAAAAAAAACCAAAACAAAAAAACAACAATACCACCAAAAAAAAAAAAATAGGGTAGAGAAAAGCAAAAAGGGAAGGGAAAGAGTCCCATAAGAATGTTGCAGTTCTCCTGGTGAGGACCAGTTCCTCAGTCACAGGTAAGATGTGAGCAAGCCTGCACACCTGTGGGGCAGGGGATGAGGTTTGGGGGCCTCCAAAAGCCCTAGAAGAGGATTAAAGCCACCCTGTCTTCACATGGTGGACCCATAAAAACACATAGTGCACAGCTCAGGTCCCTTCTGAACCTCCAGTGGTGCCTGAAATCACCCCAAAGAAGCAAAAATCTCCATTTTCCTATGGCAGTGCTACATGTGCTACAACACAACTGCAAAAATTTGGAACAGCAAAACCCAAATTATTCCCTGTCCTTTTCTTTTGCATCCAGATAGCAAATTAATTTGGACCAGCAGCAGCTAATTTATGGCACTGAGAATTTAACAGCAGCACTGAGGACCCCTGCACACCTCCCTGGTCTCTGCAGGCACATCAGGCCCTGGTCCCTGCTGGAGGGAGCAGGTGGGAAAGCAACAACTTCCCCTTCAAACTAAATCAGGGTGAAAACAAAAAATGAAAAGAGTGCCCTGCACGTTTCCAAGCATGAGACTCCCATACAAATGGTCCCCACAATGTTTAAACCATTTGGGCTTCTTCCTTATGCTGTTTCTAAGTTTGAAGGATGCCTGCTGGGGATGATTAATATTCTTCCTCCCACACTTACCCGTTACTCCTGACAGCAAAAATTAAAACAGGAGCTTCTCTTCATTCAACCCCGGCCCACAGGAACGTGGTTACATGGGGAGAAGCTGCTGATAGAAAAGGGGGAAGATTTGTAAATCTGCTGCGCTCACAGGCGGGAGAGGTGTGGCTCTCATTCAGCATCCCCGATGGATGGAAGTTCCCTCACCTCCTCCCGGCAGCATGCTCGGCACGGGCACTGCTCAGACAGCTTTTGGGGGAAGTAGCAGCAGGCAGCATCCCATTGCTGGTCCCTGGCACGGCGGGGATGCTCACGGGATCACTCCAGCCCGGTGTCGCTGCGGGCACTGCAGCCGGGGAGCGGCCGAGGAGAGGGGGAGCAGAGAGGAGCCATCCCGGAGCCTTCCACAGCCAGCTCCTCGCTGTGCGGCACATTCCTCCCCTCAGCTCTGCTCCTCCTGCACTCTGCTCACTGCACCTTTCAGCAGTGCCAAAGCCTTCTCCCAGGTGTGTTAGCAGAGTGCCCGGACAAAGGTTTCACTCCGGCACAGAAGGAGAGGGAAAAGCTCGGTATCGTTCGCTCATTGATCCCTGGGCGTGGCATCCGCCGGGATGCAGGGGAGACATCCAGAGCTGGCTGTTTTCCCCGTGATTCCAGAACAGCTTGGGGTGGCAGGGGCCTTTGAAACTCCCCCAGTGACACAGGAGGCTGACCTGGGCTGCTGGGCTGCACCTCAGTGACCCTTTGTCACCAGGATCTGCTTTCAGAGAAAGCAGGTTCTGCATCTGGGGTGGCCTTGACCTGTCGCTGCCACAAGACCCTCCATCTCAAACACTTTCAAAGCCCATCAAAGACTCTTCAAGATTGCCCAGCATCCTATAATTGAATGTTACAGCTACCCCCTGCCACGCTCAGAAGGGTTTGTGCTCATCATGTGCAGGCAGAGACCCCAAGTCAAAGCCTTCAGCTCCCTATAAAAATGCTTCCCCATCAAGTTGACCCATTTATTTCTTGGGCAGGGACACTTTTCTTTGTCCTCCTTTCACGGAGAGCTGGGGAAGCCAATTTTTCCCCATGCTTCACCATGTGGCTTGGCTACAGCAGATCTCCAAATACCAGAGGGTAGAGTTAACTTTGAGTCTGGAAAGCTTCATGGGACATCGTGCAAGAGACACTTACACAACCCTAATGAGCCAGAGATGTCCTCAAGAAAAGAAAAAAACACAATTACAAGAAACCGTGTTAATTGCAACCCTTTCCCTTCAATTAGCAGGAATGAGAGATCAGAAATTCCAGGCAAACATAAGAAAACGGGTGTCCCATAGCAGCTGGACAGGGCCTGGAGCACCCTGGGCTGCTGGAAGCTGTCCCTTCCTATGGCAGGGGGTGGAGCTGGATGAGCTGTGAGGTCCCTTCCAACCCAAACCATTCTACGATCCCAAGTGTGCTGCCCTGGGAAGAAGATTCCCCATCCCCATCCCTACCGTGACATTTGGATGCCCTCAGACTCCACAGGTCTTTAACAAACCGAGTTAACCCCTGCATCACACAGAGCACCTTCACGGGGCGGCTGCAGAGACAGCGAGGAGCGGCGTTCCTCTTTAATGAGATAAAGACCAAAATGAAGTCAATTAAGTCTGCCGCTGGTGACATTTGTCTAAGCACGTGAAAATTGGTGTAAGCTGAAACAAGACAAGTTGTTTGAACTCCGTGGGCAGAATTATTTCTCTTTTTTCTTACCCCCCCCCCCCAATACCCCCCCTCCCCTTTCAAAATAATTTTTTCATGCTGCGTTTCAATCCTGTTTCCCTGCGTTATTGGGTAGGTTCAAGGGACATGTGGGACAGATTCCACTCGACAGTTTGTAAACAGCTGACGTGGGAGGGAGAGGGCACTCGAGCTATTGGGAATTGTTTTTCATTCAAAAAATTTTGTAAATTAATTCCTCCCCCAAGTGCCTGCTCCAACCAGCGCGGAGCCGCGTTCCTCCCCTCGGAGCGGCGCACGCAGACAGATGTGCCTTCTGTTCCCTCGCAAACATCGAGTCTGCCTCGCTCGCTGCGCAAATGTCAAGGTGCTAATTAGCTGGAGCAGGAGTCAGGCGAGGACAAGGCGCAGCGCGGGGAGCGCTAGAAAGAGCTTTCCAAGAGAAGGAGCTTTCCAAAGGCTCCTCCGCAGCCTCCGGGCAGGGACAGGATGGGAATTAGGGCTGAGGGGTGCGGGATGCCCGAGCGAGAATATCCACAGGCTGTCACGCTGATGAACCCCTGTAAGCAGGGACAAGGGGCGGGCACGTCCTGCCCGTGCTCCTTGTTATCCCACATCAATCCAGCCTGCGCTGAGGTTATAATCTCTGTTTCTGCGACGAGGTTATAGTCTCTGTTGCTGTGCCGAACACCGGCCCTTTGCTCTCCAGGGTGCCACCAGCAAATCGGATGTTTGCTTCTCTCGCTCAAGGGAGCCAGAGTTGGTACACCCGTCGCACTTCCATCAACACTTTCCCGTCTCCATTTCCCCCCTCTCCGCCTTCACCACACCGGAATATTCTGAGCCTTAGGACAGGGATGTCGCTTCAGTCCTCTTTGTTTAGGCGGTACTTGCTGACCACTTAATGACAGAGCGATTATCACGCGGTAAACTTCCATCTGGGAGGTGACACCAGGGAGGTGCCCGGCTGCAGAGCCACAGCCCCCGGGTGCCAGCACCCACCGGAGGGAGGGCAGGACCCGAGTGACCGTCCTGCAGCCCCAGGGATGTTCCAGCCCTCATTCCTCAGGCTGGTTCTGCACCTGAGCAAGAATTCCCAGCCACAGCCAGAGCACGGTCCCTTTCCACCAGGCATCAGAGCTCTCCTCTCCCAGACTGGTAGGAATAAGAAGTAATTAAATGTTATTTCTCGCTATTATTGCTTCCCCCGCCTCTGTGAGCAGCTGTCTCCTGTTTCTCTCTCACATTTGGAGCTTGCTGGAAGCATCCCTGGATTGCCCTTCCTGCTCTCCAGCAAGCTGCTTCTCCCAAGGACACCCTTCTGCACCTCCCTGCAGGAAACACAGAAAGCACTGCCTTCTCGACTGACTCATAATCTTTTCCTCAAACATACAGATTATTTAAACATAAGCAGGGATTTCATGCCGGGTTTCAGAATGCCAGGGGCTGGAAAGCATTAAAACCCACCATCTTAACCTCAGCATGCCCAGTCCCAACCCAGAAGCAGAACCACGGAGGAACAGTCGCTCTTCCAGCCCGGAGATGGAGCCCAGCGCCTCCCCCTTGGTGGGAAAACACAGACATGGCAGGTCAGCCAGATCCTGGAAGCAAAACCCAAACCCCTCGTGGCACTGGGCTGTAGGGCCACCTCTTTGACATAAAAAAAATCCCTAAGCCAGCTGAGGCTGTACCACGGTGGCCCAGGGCTGAGCTTGCTCTTTCCCTCTCCTTGACCTCCTGGAAGACTCAAGAAAGCCACACTTCATCCACAGCTGTCAGCAGACAACAGTACAGGGATCCAGTGTCCAGATCCCCAAGAAGTAAGCTAATTGGAAGAAAAAATAAAACAATTTTAAAAATTTTTTTTTTAAAAAGTGCCCTGTCGGATATCCCCGGTTACAAGATCCAGGCAAAGACCCTCTGAGACACTGAGCATCAAACAATCCCCAAACCTCGCTCTCCCAGCAAGCCCATGGATCAGCCCATGGATGTCCATCTCCCTACCCAGCTTTCCTAGGGAGTTGTTCCCCTCCTACAATCCTAAAACCCCCAACAGGGCTCCTCTCCTCTGGCTCGTGCAGCTCCAGGAACATTAACAGCCCCTGCTGACACCAGAGCCCCACAAAATCCTCCCCAAAGCCTTGCTGCAGCCCTGCCCTTCCTTTTAAACCTTTATTTAACAGCTTTTCATTGGCACTCGATCCCAGCCTGGGGCGACAATGAGGCACCTAATTAACCCCTTCCAGGCAGGAGCGAGGTGGGAGGTGCTCACCCTCCAGGTCGGTGTGAGAGGGCTTTCCCTGCCTTCTTGTAAATCCACCTCTGCCAACACGGCAGCCCCACCGTGGAGGGATGGGGCCGTGCTCTGGCAGCTGTGGGTGGCTCCCAGGCTAGGATGGGCTGCAGGACACCAGGGAGTGGTGTCACAGCTGTCAGAGCCCGTGTGCCCTATGTCGTGGCACGGGTTTAGAGTGAAAAGAGGGAAAAAGCATCTGGGAATCTGCAGCCAGGCCATGCTGTGGTCGCCACCACTCATCCCTGAGCTGCTCCAGCACCATCCTCTCCATTCCCCGGGAATTTTGCCTGTGGAAAGGTCCTCGCATGAAAACCCTTGGTGAAAGGTCTCCCCACATCTGCTGTTAGTCCGTCTTTATCCAGTTTCTGCCTTCGTTTGACTCCACCCAGCCAGCCCGTGCCAGGGAAGCTGCTGTGTTCACTCCCCTAAGAGAAGGACGGTGTTTGTCGTTGACTCGGTGCTCGCCACCTGTATTTTCTCTTCAGTGGGTTTTCCTTAGGATTCCACCGCTTCTCCGCCGATCCCTGATCCCCAAAGCTCTCCAAACAGCCGCCCCCCAGCGCATCCCTCCACCCCATCCCTCGCTTTTGGCACAGCAGCCACCCTCTAACGTGGTCATTGTCACCCGGCTCCGAACCCAGCATCTTTATTAGCAGGTGCTAAATTGCCCCTCCAGCTGCTGAATGGTAACAATTAACTCAATTAACATCTAAACAGATGCAATTTTTGAGGAAACGAACAACATTAATAACAACCAAAAGGGGAAAAAGCTGCAATTACAAACGTGGAAAAAAAAAAAAAAAAAAAAAAAAAAAAAAGCCCTGCGCGGCTACAGACAGGCGTGCGCTGCTCCCAGTGTCCCCTGGAGAGCTGTCAGAGCACGGCCCTGTCTCTCGGAGGGCTGGCAGCTGGGAATATCCATCCTTCCTGCTTCTGGATGTGCCAGGGATGCAGAATCACCCGAGCGCATCCGTGCACCGGCTCCTTCCACAGCCTCTCCCACTGAAGAGGCGTTCCCTCGCAGGCAAAAGCTACGAACCCCGACTAAAACACATCTCTGTCTTGCTCCGGCCCGGTGACCTTTGTCTGCCAGGAGTGACCTCCCGCCTGAGCTCCGTGTAGGACACAGGGACATCTAATGGCAGGAGAACAACACTGCGAACGGCGCGGTTTAAAAATCACGGCGGCAGCAGCAAAAATTTGGGGGGAAAACCGCGAATTCCCAGCCTTGAGCTGGGGCTGTGTCCTTGCCCGCACCCCTCTGGCTCCCAGGTCCTGGGAATGGTTGTGGAATTAGATGTTGCCGCCCCGAACCTTCATGGAAAGGAAGACTCCATGATTTGTTCCTTCCAAAAAGCCTTTCTTTTTATATCCACAGCTCCCCCCTGCCAGCTCGAGTCTCCAGGTGTGTTTGGGTTATCACAAAGCAGCTTCCATAGAACCATGGAACCACAGGGTGGTTTGGGTTGGAAAGGGCTTTAAAAAACATCTCATTCCATCCCTGCCATGGGCAGGGACACCTTCCGCTGTCCCAGTTTGCTCCAAACCCCAATGTCCAACCTGGCCTGGGACACTTCCAGGGATCCAGGGACAGCCACAGCTGCTCTGGGCACGCTGTGCCAGGGCCTGCACACCCTCACAGGGAAGGATTTCTCCCCAATATCTGTTCATGGACCCCTTTTCCCAGCCAGCTGTGCTCCCTACAAACCAGGGGCAGGGCCCCTTCCCTGTGCACACTCTGTGCCCCATAGACAACGGGAGAGCCCTAAGTGCAGCTCTCTGCTAGGTTTAATGTTCAGATTAAATTTTAAACAGCATTTAATTGGCAGTCACTCTGCTCTCTCCATTTCTGTACATCTCCCTGGGCTGGTGCTTTTCCATGGGCTGAGGGGGGAAGAAGAGGGTTTGCAGAGACACTGGGTGGGTCTCCCCTCAGAGCCAAACACCTCCTCTGGGAGGCTGGAGAAGTTCTGTGTTGATTTGAGAAGGATTTGCCCTGATTTTGTGGGTTTTGGAGATTGATTGTTTATGTGTGTTTGCATCTCATTCCAGATGTAGGCACAGGGAAAAGGCAAAACCCAGACTTGGGCTTTCCACGTTCGTTTTCCTTGCATTCGGGAGAAAAATAAAATGTGCTGGGACAAGCAAGAATGTTCCTTTTTTGTTTTTCTTCCTTTTTATTTTTTTCACCAGCCAATTCTCAAAATTCTGTAATTACGATTTAGGTCAGGGGTTTCTAAAGAAAGCAAACCCCAAATTCCCATGGAAGGAAGGACTGTGGCATTTCACTCTGTTTGCAAATAAAGCAGGATTTCATCCCAATAATACCACTCCAAGAAAAGACTCCACTTTGGCTAAACAGCAAGTGACTTAGCTGGAAATTTTGGGGTTAAGGATACACAAAGAAGCTAGATGGGGTTTTGCCCTATCCCTGGTCCTTATTTCTACCCTGTCCTTATTTCGGTGTAAATTGGATTTTCGGACCTGTGCCCTGGGTCCTGTAGCCCATGTCACGGCCAGTTGTTCACAAATCCAACCCACTGCTCGCTACCATCCTCTTGTTTGATTTTTAATTCCCTATAATTAAGAGGTCTACTGGAAACAAGGCAAACTTGGGGATAAAAACTGCACAGGGTTTGGTGAGGCAACACCTTCACTCAGGATTTATCCTGGATGAGGCAGCTAGAAGAGACTGAAGACCTCTCCTGATGCAAATGGGAGCATCAGTCTCCATTTTGTCTTTATTTAATCTCCCGTTCAGCTTAAATGTTATGGACTCTTTGCAAAGGGCAGACTGTGCTCCTGCTGCGTCCTACATTCCAGGATCTTCAGCAGCATCCTAGGATTCAGGGGTGCTCCACAGCTTTTCAGGCAACACACAGAAAAAAATCATCTTGGAACGTGTGCTCCAGGTGCTTTTGAGGCTTTTTCCCCAGTGGCAGTGGGCAGTGACACCTGTGCAGTTATTTATCCCCAGGCAAGGTTTGGGAAGGCCACAAGTCCATCCTGATTTCCTTCTGGATGGGGGAAGTGGAGCTTTATACCAAGATTTCCCAGGGCAGGCATCAGCCTCCCCCTCCAGGCTGTCAAACCCCAGCCCTGCCCAATTCCTCTCCCACTGAAATATTGACTAGCAAGCTGCAAAACCCCACAAGGTAAGAAATGCTGCTTGGTGGGGGCTGAAAAAACCCGGGAAACATTGGGATTTTGGTTTTCCAGCAGCAGGTGCTTGGGGGGGGTTCTCCCTGCTGGCCCTACAGGCAGGAGGGGTAGCAGCATCCCCGGTTTGCCTGGACACAGTAGAGATCCCAAGCTCAGTCAGCCTGTTGGAAAATAAATCAAGAAGTGGAATGAAGGAGGGAAATAATTTTGGCTGGGTGTGGAGCTCCCCTAAAGCCTGTGGGTCTGATGGGATCACCCTGCTGCTCACCCACCCAAAAACACACCGACTACTGCCTTTTCCCCAAAAAAGCTGCTCCCAGCAGAACCCAGGGGTGCTGAGGAGCTGCTGGGTTAAAAGCTGGATAAAAGAGCCCTGTCCCTCAGCAGGGAGTCTCCAGCACAGTGGTCTACACAAGCACACTGATAAAAGTCGGGTGCTTTTTCAAGCAATCATGAAAGTTGTGCAGGATATGAGCCAATTCCCATCTCTTTTAGCATCCACTTACTCTCCACGCCAAAGCTTTTTGGAAACCCTTAACTGGTAGCTTTGAAGCATTTGGGAAAAAATTGGTTTTCCCTCTTCATTGATGTACTGTCTCTTTTTTCTGCCAAAACCCACAGGATTTTTTTGCCAAAATAAAAACCCACTAGTGTATGAAAGCAGAGCTCATCCCCCAGGGAGGGCAGAGCTAGCAAGTAAGAGCTGACAGAAATAGAAAAGCTTCCAGGAAATAATATCTTCAGTGCTGTTTTATCTGCTCCACCATCCTGCAGTCAGGAGAGATTTTACCAGGGTCCAGATGAGCCCAATTAAAGCTTTCTAATTATCACAGACCTCTCCAGAAAATATGTGGTGTACAGAAGTCACGGAGACCTCATGGAGACTGCACTGGTGCTCACACCCTCCTCTGGTGACAGTGACAAGCCTGGCTGTGATTTGCTGTGTCACACACTGGGGTTTATTCCAGGTCTCACGTTGCCCTCAGGAGCGTGGAGGTGTCAACCAGACCATCAAATGTCTGCAAGAAATTCATCAGCTGTCTGTAATTCTTTAGGGAGGGACAGCAGACCTGTCCTGCCAGGTTTGCAGAGTAGGGATGATGGGATTGACCCTGTTTGGTTGGAATTTTTGGGGCTCAGAAAGCAAGCATGCTGCAGACATCCAGCTCTCCAAGGCCCAGCAGGGCTCTCCAAGATTTTTTCACCAAGGGGGCAGAAGGGAAAACACCAAAAGAAAGCCCCTTCCACTGGATCAGGGGCAGAGTCACCTCCCCGGTGACTTGAGGTCTCCAGGCAGCCACAGTCCTGGTTCCCACAGGTTTTCTGATCACCCATCCCAGCACGTTTGAGCTCTCCAGAGGAGACAGTCAGGCAGATGTCTGAGAGGTGTTTGCCATCACCTCCTTCCCAGAGGTATGGCACACCAGGGAGGGCTTTGCCTCAGGGCAAGAAGGGCTAGCTAAAAACCCCAAAACAACTCCAGCCCAACTCACTTGGAGTCCACAGCTGGCTGAGGACACAGAGGTGACTTTGTGAAGGGGGAGTGGAGTCCTTGGGGAATACTCAGTGCCCTTCTGGCCTGCTGTGGGTGTGCAGGAAGGTGGCACCAGCCTGGGGACACCCCAGTCAGCCCAGCACATCACCCAGACGCCAACACCAGAGCAGAAAATCTCCCAGCCTCAGCTTTCATTTAACCTTTCCCACAGGGAAATCCAGAGGTTTCCAGCTTCTCCCCAAGAAGGGGTTGTGAAAAAGCCTGGCAAGTCTGACTTACAGCTGCTGCTGGCCTGATTTCAGAGGGTGCCAAGTTTGTTTCTGTGCCTGGTGCTCAGCAGGGCTGCCATCAGCCCAGGGGGATGCAGCCCCTCTCTCCATGGCAGCTTCCACCCTGGGAGAGGGTCTTTGGGGACATGGGCAGCAGGTTGGGCTGGGGAAGTCCTGCTAGGACACGTGTGCTCCTTTATGGCTCCAAAGGGAACATTTCTCATTATCTCTCCCCGCAATTTAATTAATCTGCATTCAGTAATGAACCTTGAAATTTCAATTAAAAACATCATTACTAATCAGGACAGGATTCAAAGCAGTCAAGGGCTCTTGATAGCTTTGCAGTGGCAGGAAGTTTGGGTTGTGTGCTCGCATCTCTTCGTTTTGGGCACGGACCCACGGTGGTTTGCCTCTCCTCTGGCGCTGGCAAACCCAGGCACGGGAGGGATAGCTTGAGGTCCCTTCCTACAGAAAACCACGAGACTCCAGAATAAACCCAAAAAAAGGGGGAGTCGCCAAAAATGTCAGCAGAACAAATAAACAAATAGACGTCTCTCCCGGGACATCGCTGCCTGTGCATTGCCCAGCGATTAAAATCTGGGGAAAGGGAGATCTGTGTCTCCTCAGCCCATTACCGAGGCACGGGCGGCTGGCGAGAAATCACAGGAGCTGCGGGATGTGAGAGCTGCCCAGGGAATGTCAGAACAACCTGACCCGAGCCAGGCATCCCTCCCCATGCCCCGCAGAGATCCTCCTCCGGCGGGGCTGCTCACGCCCTGCTGCTCCCGAGATTGTCCTCCCAGTGCCAGCACTGGAGCATCACTCCCATGGCTGTAAATCCTGAGGTAACGTAGCCCTTCCCTTGGTTCCAGTAACAGCTGGGTTGTGGTCATAAATCCATGGAAAAAATAGCAAAAGTAAGCAAGGTAGGAAGGGGCAAAAGAGAAATGATTCCTGTATACCCCGAGTTGTCCATATTCTTTAGGATGGAAAAAATTTATAAATATAGTCGCTGGAAGAAAATAAAATTAACATTTTTGGTTTGTTTCCGAGCTACACCTCCAGGAGGGCTGCAGGAGGATGAGGAAAGCTCAGGGGGCAGAAGACACAGGAATGCCAAATGTCCTGGCAGTGCAACCTTGAAAGGGAAAACCAGACAGAGGAAGGCAAAGCCGGATTTTATTTTATCAGCTCCCCCAACTTTTGGGCTGTGGTTTTCACTGCACTGCAGGTATATTATTTCCCAACTGCATGACCCCATGCTGACTGTACCCCTCTGCAAACCCCAGCAGACTGAACTGTCCCACCCAGGAGGTATCTGTGGGACTCCACTGTGCTCCAGCCCTGCACCAGCCCAAAGCCCTTCCTGGACACTAAACTCCCACATGGGAGCCCAGACACCGATTATTCCCTGAGGGCCCTCCACAAACAGTTCAGGACTGTGAACACAGATGGAAGTTTGTGCACAGCTTGGTGCAGTGCAGGTAAAAGCCCCATCACCCCAGCTGCCTCTCCAAGGGAAATGTAAATGGAAAAGGGTAAAAGGCAACTCTGGGATAAAACCCCGCTTATTCCATGGCTGTTTCCAAAGCCATGGCCAGTCTGCAGCTGGAATAGTTGGATTTAAGTTGCAGAGTTGAAGCTCACAGAATAAATTATTACTCCCATGTTGCTCTCCCAGGATCAAGTGAGAAAGGAGAGAGCATTCTGAAAGCTCCAAGCTTTGTGCTGCATCCCCAAAAGGTGAGGTGCAAGCACAGGCGCCCACAGCTCCAGGATATTCTCCTCCTTCCCTGCTCTGCTCCCTGGGTTCAAATTGGGGTGGGGAGATGTCACGTGTTCACATGCCTGGATGACAAGGGATGGAGTGACAGGACAAGGGGAATGGCTTTAAGCTGAAGGGAGACTAAAGACTGGATTTTGGGGAGAAATCCTTCCCTTTGAATGGGTTGGGGCCCTGGCACAGCGTGCCCAGAGCAGCTGTGGCTGCCCCTGGATCCCTGGAAGTGTCCAAGGCCAGGTTGGACATTGGGTCTTGGTGCAGCCTGGGACAGTGGAAGGTGTCCCTGCCCATGGTACGGGTGGGATGGCATGGGTTTTGGTGTCCCTTCCCAATCAAACCATTCCATGATGACCAGCACGGTCATGCCATGGCTATGGAGAGAGCAGGTGCCTCCCAAGCATCTCCCCAAAAATCCCAGCTGGCACACCCTGAGCCTGGCCCTGGGGGGGTTCAGCCTGTGCAAGGGGGGTGCCTAAGATCACTTTGTGGCCTCTGCAGCTGCTTTGTGCCTTTGGTTGTGGCCATGTTTCCTTTCCCCAGGAGCTGCCCACCCTTTCAGTAAGCCTGGCTGGGCTCAGGGCTTAGAGATGTTCCCTGGCATGGAGCACTGGGGTAATTTTCAGCAGGGCCCACACCCAGGATTACGGCTTTGAAAAAGGAGGAAACACAGGAGCTTGGCTCAAAGGAACACGCTAATTACCTGAGCAGGAAAAAAAAGAGCCTTTTCTTTCCTGGTAGAAGGCATCTGATAAAAGCCTGAGACCAGTGGTATTTATATTAGCAGATTTTACATCCTCCTCATGTGTACTTGGACTGTAAGATATAAATCAAAGCAGGAGTTCATTCCAAGAGCAGTTTATTTTTATCAGAGAAGTATGTGCTGGCAAACCAGATATTGGTATGTTGATTCTGTTGGTTAGGTGTGATTTATAATAGTTCCTATTGTTTTATGGTGTGTTTCACTTAATTTATCCGAGCTGTGGGTTTGGGGTTTTTTTGTTTTGCTCCATTTAATGTATATTTTCTTCTGAGTGGTTTTGCATTTTAGCAGTTGGCTGCAGTCTTGGAGCACTTTAATGCGAAGGAAGAGCCTGAAACCATGAAAATAAATCCTAAATGGGTTTGCAATCAAACATCTCCCTCTCTAAATGGACCCGTGCAGGGTGGAGACCAAAGCAGCTCAGAGTGCTTCTCAGTCTGTCAGTGCTCCTAAAGCATGGCAGATCCTCAGCAGGGTTTGGGCAGCAGCTGCATCCCTGGGAGCATCCAGAGGCTGAGTTCCCAAGAGAAACCTGCAGCAGGGGAGGTAAAACCACAGAATCACAGAATATCCTGGGCTGGAAGAGACCCACAGGGATCATCAAGCCCAGCTCTTGGCCCTGCACATCCCAACAATCCTCTGTAAATGACCAGCAAGGGAGCATCCCAGAAAAAGGCCAAATCCACAGCACCCAGGTGTGCCCATCATCCCCACAGCTCTCCCTGCAGCTTAGAACCAGGGTCCTTGGGAACCTTTGCAGCAGAAATTCAGGAATTCCAGCAATTCCCTAAGCCTGGGCTCTGCTGGCAGCTCCATGGCAAGGAGAGTGTGCCCCATTCCTTAACTTGGTGCCTGCAGCTGGTAATTAAAGCAGGGAATGAGAGAGAAGATTAAAAAAAAAAAAAAAAAAAAAAAAAAAAAACCACCACGGAAAAATCACCTTCTTCAAGATTTATGAGAATATAAACTCGGAGCTGAGCTGTTCCTATCACCACCTATGAGGCCCAGGGGACAGCTTTGCCTTAAAGCAGAGTCGGATGTTTGTCCCGGTGATGGATTTGGAAGGTGAGCGAGGAGCTTGATAGCTCCAAGGGGAGCACACAGGAGCCTCAGAGCTGCCAGGTTCTGATTTCCCCAAAATCCAGCTGTCCAGCTGATGGGGCCAGTGAATGTCCCCCAGCCCTGGCCAGGGGCAGGCTGGGGAGGGGGCAGGTGGCCCTGCTCTGGTAAGGAATTTATGACTCAGGGAGAGCAAGGAAGAGCAGTGCTTGTGCTGCCCCAAGAACAACAAAGCCGTGGCCAGGAGGAATCCCATCAACAGGCACCCCAGAAACTTTTATATCTGAACCAGAAAGAAACGTAAAACAAATAAATAAATAAATAAGTGAAGGCAGCGCCAAGGAGGAATTTTTTTAAAACACTAAAATGGAAACATACAACTCGAATACTCCGTATCCACTCTGGAGCCGAAGCTGCTGCAAACTTCCCGTAAAAGCAAGGAGAGCCTTTCCCATTTTGGGTTTCTAACCCTCCACGGGGAGCCCGCCCGCCCCTCGGAGTGAGCCCCAACTTCACTGTGGAGGAAAGAGCCACATCCATTCCAGTTAAGGTAATCTCCTGTCTTAATAATTCATGGGCTGCTTTCAGGAGAGCTCAGAGCTCTGAGGAAAGCTGAAAGCTTCTGTGCACATCTGTCAGCAGCACCAATCAGTGCCTACCTCTAGAACAGAATTAAAATCACTGAAAGCATTTTGATTAAGCAACAGGGTCAAGCATTGGCTCCTTCCAAGCTACAGAAGTCACATCTGCTTATTTGCACATTTTTCCTCTCCTAAAGTCATGTAATAAAAGCATAATCCTGAAAAGAAGAGAAAGATCTTAAGCTGAAAGCTGTGCTACCTGACAGATACACTTTTAACCCCTGAGTGCCTTGTGGAGATTATTCCCAAAGAGTTGTCCTTCCAGAGAAAGGTCTCCATGGATGCTTCTCATGCCTGCTTCCATATTTTCCCACCTCTTTACCCTCATTCCACTCTTTACTTGTCCCAATTGCATTAGTGCTGGTGGATATTATTCCTGGGGAGCCTTGGATCTGTCGATTAACCTGAAAGAGCCTGGAAAACACAGCTGGGAGGCTGTGAAATGGCAGGGTTTATGAAGTCTAGCCACACCAGCTCCAGGTCTGACCCTTTACAGGGGTAAAAACATCCTTTGCTGTGAAAAGGTCACACTGGACAGGCCTTGGAGCTACCTGGCCCAGTGGAAGGTGTCCCTGCCTGTGGCAGGGGGTGGAACAAGATGAGCTTTTTTTGTCCTTTCCAACCCAAAGCAGTTAACATTTTCCTTGTTAAGGATACACCTCTGCTGATGAGGAGGTACTGGTTTCTCCCCTCCTAGCCCAGACACTCCTCTTTTAATTTTCTCACCACACCCACCCCTTTTCTTTTCACACACCTGTCCCCATTTTACAGGGAGTTCTGGCTTTCAGCGGGGTTTTGTAATCCTTTGTGAGCCTGGGCTGATTTAACAGGGTTCTCAGAGATGACTGAGGGATGGAGACAGGCATCTGGCTGGGAGAGGAAAAAGTTCCTGTAAAACAACTTTTGGCTGTTTGAGAAGCTGGGCTGAGTGCCCTCAAGACACAGGCCTGTCCAGATACACCATCGGGGCTCTGGGATCCATATTCCAGGGGTCAGGAAGATCCCAGGTGACTGTCCCAAGGGATGTTGGTTATGATGAAATGCAAGCAGCCACCGGAGTGGCACAGGCAGATCAACCTTTGAAGTTCATGGGAACTCCTCTGAGCTCCTCCCAGGAGGTTTTCCCCATCAAGATCCATCTCCCAGAGTCCCTGCCCGAGGACAAATGCCATGCTCCTACAAATCTGCCAATCTCCCAGAGACCTTGATTGCTGCCTGCTAGCCCCTGATGTCCCAGCCAACGTGGGATTTCTGGAAGCAGGGCGTCGTGGCACCGGGATAATTGTGTCTAATTGCACCAAAAACCTCCACGAACCTCTCGGTGTGGCTCTGACTCCGTGTCACACTCACAGACACTGTACTTTTATTTCAGGCAGCAGAGAATAATCCTGCAGTCAATTACTCCCACTTTCGGCCTTTGTGCACTGCCAGGTATTTCAGACAGCATGAAAGACACTCTTAAAATATTCTGAATGACTGCTCCAGGCTGTTGCGAGCAAGCACTTAATACAATGCATGGAGGAAAAAAAAAAATATCTCTCTTTTCACTGAAGGAGTCAGTGGGCTGTGTCCGTGATGAGGCAGGAACTGATCCTGCCCAGCACTTGGGCTGGGGAGAGAGGGGACTCAGCATGAGGAGTTGGTGCTGCTGGAACAACATCCACTGACACTGCACAGTTCAGGGCTACACTGAATCAGTCCAGTGATGATGCTCCTTTTTAATTTCACCTGCAGCAGAGGCAGAAAAAGAGCCAGGAGACGAACAAATAGCTCAGAGGCAGCCAGGACCAGAGCAGGGAGGTGCAGAATCCTGAGGCAATAGCTCTGATAAACATTGATTTTTATTTTTCCAGGCAGCTAAAATCACTGACTTCCCCTCCCAGCAAAGGCAAGGAGACACACAGCCCCACACAGAACAAGCAAGGCACGAATGAAGAGGCACAAATGGCTTTTTTAGTAGAAGATGCAGACTTAGCTTGTTGGTTTAGTACCTACATTCCAGCCCCACTGCTGGGAGCCATCAGAGATGGTGAGGCCACCACTGTGCCACCAAATGAACGCAGGCTGCACAAGCATCCCATCCAGTGCTCTCTCCATTGATCCCCGCTGCTTTGCCACCTGCTGCAGACACAGATGTCCCAAAGCTGGGCTGGGGATGCAGGAGGGTGGGATTGGTCACACAGCAGCTGCCAAACCTCCCCTTTTAGACCTGACACTGTCTCCTGTCTGCTCCTGATGAGGAGAGGAACTGAACAGGTGGTGTTCCAGCCAGGAGCGGGCCTGACCCCGAATTATCCTTCAGCCCCCAGCCTCCCAAACAGCCAGCAAGAAATTCTGGTCAGAAGGTCAGCAGCAAATGAGGCCTTTCCTTTTGAAGGGAGGTGGGAAAATTCAGAGGCCTTTCAAAGTGAGCAGAAAATGTCTACTTTGAAATTCCTCTTGCCATCACTTCAAAGAAAATACTGAAGTGTCAGCTCCATGGCTGGGTGTGCAGGTAACCTCTCACATCATCAAAACCTTCTGACTCCCTCTCCAGGATGCTATAAATAGCTGTGTGCACAATTAGCAGCTTTCAGGGCAATCTGCAGAAAATCATAATCCACAGAAAATCAATAGGATCAGCTTTCTCAGCTGCAACTGCAAAAGTCAGGGGGACATCCAAGCAGAAGGAGACCTGGCCCCTGGGATGGGCAGCAGCGGCAGCTCTGCAGCCTGGAGATGCTTCCATGGGGTGATCCCAAGGCTGTGGGTGCAGGCAGTACCTCCCCAGCAGCCTGCAGCACCCCGCTGCAGGGGCATACGTGCTCCTGTGGTTAAAAATGCATGGCAGCTGTCCTGGCTGAGGCTCCCCAGCCATGCATTTAATGTTTTATCCGTGCTGGCTGTTGGACCAGAGAGGATTTGTTACCTGCCTCTCCAGCTGGCCGCTGCCCCAGAGCTGTGATGACACAATCTGACAAGGAGTTTTCTCCTTTCTCACCCCTGCAGTATCCAGAAGATGCAAAACTGACTTCACATGCCAGAGTTTGCTTCAGCCTTGAAACAGTTTGGGGACCAGAAGCATGGATGGAGGCTGAATCATAGAA
The DNA here is from genome assembly GCA_018697195.1 of Certhia americana. NCBI lineage: Eukaryota > Metazoa > Chordata > Aves > Passeriformes > Certhiidae > Certhia > Certhia americana. The sequence continues at coordinate 36,380,982 of CM031863.1, read as the reverse complement.
ATACAGAATGGTTTTGGTTTGGAAGGGACCTTCAAACTCATCCAGTTTCAGCCCCTTCCACAAGAAGGGACACCTTCCACTAGCCCAGGTTGCTCTAAGCCCCAACCAACCTGGCCTGGAACACTTCCAGGGGCGGGGCAGGCACAGCTTGTCTTTCTGGTGATCCCCCGTGCCAGGCAGCTGGGCCTCAAGCAGTTTCTTTCTGTAGTCATTCCAAGGATGAGCTATGTAGATTTGGCTCATGAGAGCCTCAGGAATTTATATGCTTTAAATTCCCTTCACAGCTCTTTCTCTCTTGCATCACCAGGTCTTAAACTGGATGGTGCAGGCAGCACTGAGCTGATCTGAGTTTGGCACTGTTGGAGATCACCAGTGGCAGGGCTGCTCTTAATCCCTTCCTTCCCCATCTCCTTCTGATCCCAGGGATTGCCCCAAACCTCTGGGGCACTCTCCCTACATGCAAGAGACCAGTGCAGGCCTGGCCTATTCTTTCTCTTGAATCATATCTGGGACTGGGAGATGAAGCCCCCAGTGTTGGTGGGAAGGAGAGGGCAGGTAGGAGAGGGCAGCACTCAGGCAGCTCCTGAGCAGCCTCTGGAGTGTGCTGGCTGGCTTCAGGGTGTGTGGTCCAGATGGGAGCACATTCCCCAGGTGTCCCCAAGGACTGCAGCCGTGGTGGTGGTGGTGGTGGTGGTGGTGGTGGTGGAGTGACAGTGCCTCTAGGATCCAGATGAAAGGGGATGGAGGTCGGCCCGTGCTCTGCTCAGGATCCATCACAGCCATCGTTCTGCACAAGAAATAAAGGAGAATTATTCCAGAAATGCCTTTTGTCCCTGCCTGGGACAGCTGGGATGGGCCCCTCACCGCATCAGGTGATTGGAATGGCTCACTGCACTCGGGGCTGTGCAGGAGCTAACCCTGCCAGCTCTTCCTTCCAGGCAGAACATCCCTTTACAAATGTCACGAGGGGAATTGTTTCCCTGGGAGGTTTCCCCCTGATTTGACACGGAGAGACTGGCATGTGCTTCTTCAGGGAAAGACATTTGGCATCGGAAGCCACTGGGGAATGGTTTGCAGGGGTGAAAACTCAAAAGCAGGAGAGAAAAGGCCCTGCCTAGGAAACACATCAGGATGGGATGATTTCCAGGGCTGGCGATAATTTTTCAAGTTTCCATCCCCAAAAAGCCAGAGTAGTTTGCTGTGTCACCCCCCCCCTCAAGCGTTTGGAAGGCATCGGATGTTTGTGCAAAGCTGCTCTCCAGCAAGGCTCTGCGCAGAGCCTGTTGGTAATCGGGTGCTTTATTTGGGGTGGAATGATCTCTTTTGGTGCTCCACTCACACCATATTCACCCTTCTCTTTCCATACCTTTAATCTTCCCACCCTTCCAAATGAGCCCTTTTCCCTTCAAGTATCCCCAATCCCCTTGCACCCAGAACTGTATCAACCTAAGGAGCAATTAACACTCATTGGAACGCTGCAGTTGACTCTTCTTTACATCAGAATCACTCACTGCAAAAGGCACGTTGCCCTGCCCATTTAAAAGGCAGGTTGCTATCTCTTTTTCTGCTGCTTGCTGTTTTCTTCAGGTGAATAACACGACCCAGCGAGCATTTCGTGAGAGGAGCAGTCCGCAATCAAAGGGATCAGATGCCCATTCCCTGGCCAGAAGGACAGGCTCGAGCCTTTGGGGTCACGCAGAAAATCGAGCAGGGAGCAGCTCAGGGAGAGCATAGAGCAGAATGCTTTTTTCTGGTGTCATGATGGGGCACAGCAATGCTGAGCCCTCCAAGAGCTGCTACCCTCTTTCCAGGAGGTGCTGGGAGGCTCTGGTTGAATGCAGGACGTGAGGAGGTGTGCAGGCTTCTGATGGAGGGTTGGGAAGTAGAAAAGGAGATTCCCTAATTTGTCTGAGGCTTGTCTTGTTGTGGGAAGTCACAAGCTTCCCAACGCTCTGGTGTTTTAGGTGTACCATGTTGTGAGAGGCAGCACAGCAGACAACTAAGGTCATGACAGGAGACACCAGAGCTGGGTGATCCCTTTCCTAGACCAGACTAGCTCCAAGTGACCTTCTGGTATTCCCAGAATTTGGCTGCTCACTGTTTAAGCCCCTTGGTGGAGTGACAGTAAGCTTCTCTTAACACAACGTCTCCAAAACACCGGGATAATGGGAAGGTGCCACTTTGAAAACCACCAATGTGACTTAGGAGCTGCAATCTGGCTTCCAAGTGCCTTTTAAACAATCAGCATACAGACACAGTGGACACTGATAATCACTTATCACTATAGGCCAGGTCCTCCAGATGTGAAACCTCCCAGTGAGCAGTGTCCCCTTGCTGAGGCGTGACAGAGGATTCCAGCAGTGCCTGCACTTTATGCAGCAGGGAGAAGGAGGATTGAGCTGTGCGTGTCTGGTCGTGGATCCCAGACTGGAAATGTCCATGACAACAGAAGACAAACACAGCAGCAAACACATAAATACGTATGTGCTCTGCTGGGTACCGCACACAGCAGGGAAAATGTGGAATTGTGGTGGCACTTTTCACCAGAGATTCATGAAACTCAGGGATTTTCCACTGTGGATAGACTGGGAACCTGCAAATCTAAAGAGAGTGGGGACAACTGCTGTGGGGTACAGACTCTAAATGTTCAATGTGGGGAGGAAATTTGCCAGTCTGTATATTCCTCCCATTCATCAGCTTGGAAACATGACCTGTTAAACGAAAACTTGGAAATGCAGTTGCTTCTACATTTAAAAAAAGGGTAAGGAAAAAGAACAGGGGGGAGGGGGGAAGAAGAAAACAAAACCAAAGAGAAACCAAACAAAAAAATAAATAAAATCACAGAACCATTTATTACCATGAGCCATCTCTTCAAAATGTGGGTGTTCAGCACCTGGCAGCCTATTTTCCAAGGATATACAGCAGCACAAGGCAGGATTGGCTCCAGAGCCACTCGAAGGGGAGTGTCAGGACCAGGCTGCTCTGAAAAAAAGGGAGAAGAGAAAGGAGAAAATGACGGGGAAGAATGGCAGGGCGTCTAACACTTTGCATCTAATGCCTCCACATGGCTGCAAGTGCCGTGGCAATTTGGCCCTGATAACACGGATGGAGGGATGTTGCTAACATATTGCTTCCTTGTCAAATGTCTCACTGGTTTTGCAGCCAAGTCTCCTGCCAGCGAGGCCGCAGCAGCGCCTCTCCGCTACTTTCATATGCAAAGAGGTTGTTAACTCAATTGCCAATAAAATTCTAGTGGGTGGAGAGGAGGACATCTGCCTGTCTAGTCCTGTGCTTGCCAACATGGTTCTTTTATTCCTCCAGAAGCCGTGAGCTCCGATTCGAGCTGGTATTTTGACAAGCATTTCTGTTTTCCTGACACAATGGGCAAAGTGGGCACAGATCTCGTGTGCCACTCGGAATATGTTTTCAGCGCCATGATTTGCATCCCTCCCCGGCTGCAGCAGCTTGGACACTGGGGTTTGGTCTGACATGGAAACGTGCCACCTCTCTGCTCGTGACCGTGTGAGGACAACGTGGGGACAACGCTCTGCAGGGGCCATGGGGCTTGGAGGGGTTTTGGAGGAGGGAGCAGAAGGGACGGGGATGGCGCTGAGGCAAACGAGTTGTCACATCAGGAGCTGCCCAGGCCTGATTGTGTTAATGACACAATTTCGGGGTGCTGCAAACCCAGGGGCCCAACTAAGCCAGGCTGCAGCCCGCTGAGGATGCTGCTCCAGAGAAAAGGGGGCTGATGGGGCATCTGTGCTCCTGGCACAGCCACAAATCCGCCCTTAAGTGATACTGCAGCTGAAAACAAAAGGTACCCAATGGCTGGACGTGGCAGCCTGATCTACCCAGGAGTGGGAAGGTTGGCTTCATCCCCTGGGACTCGTAGCCAGGTTCTCCCAGTGCTTTCTAGGCCTAAATTCCAGGTAATCTCTGCTTTCCTGGCTAAGGATGAGCCACCCCCTTTGCAACGTGGTTCAGCCTGCCAGAGGAGGCCAAGCAGCCACAGGGAATTCTGCAGGAAAGGCTCAGGCACATCAGACTGTACAGATGGCCAGAGCCAGAGCCTCTCAGGTATCACACAGGGCACAATCAGCTCTCCTCCACCCTCCTCTTCCCCTGGCTCGCCCTGAGTGCCAACCCTGCTGCCAAGCCTCATAAATTATCCCTCAGCTCTCTGAGCACCACTCCATGGAGGGTGGGAAGCCATGGTCCAACTGCTCCAGCAGCTGCCCAAGGGCACAGCAGCCACACTGCTGCTCTGCCTGCAACCCCAGAACCAGACCCCTCCCCTGGGGTGGACCACAGACCTAAAGGATGGCTAATTTCATGCCTTTTAAACCAGAGTTCCTTTAGTACAAAGAGAAAAATAACAGAGAAGTTTCTTATCTCCCTGGGGAATGTCTCGAGACTGTAGCTGTTTTATTATCTGGGTTAGTTTGACATCTGAGAGGAGAAGATTGTGATCTGAAATCTGCAATGAGAAGGGGGTTAGTCCTTCCCTGCGTTCATAAATAAATGACCAAGAAGAGATACGTGTCACTTTGTTTTCATTTACTGGGCTGAAGGTTCATCTAGAGAACAAAAGATCAGGAATTTATTGTCTTGTTAACTGTCTGGAGGCTTTTAATAAGGTGCCATGTTACTCTGACCATCTTACCATTCTGTAATTTGATTATCCAGACATTCTGGTTCTTAATTGATAATTAATTTGAATAATGTGCAAAGAATTGAATGATGGAAGGGAGAAAGAGAAACAGATGGTTGGTCTATGCAGCTAGAAAACATTTCACGGGGGAAAAAACCATCGCATTTGGAGCATAACAATATACTTTGTTCATCTCTGGTAAGAGACAATGGCATATGTTGTGGATCATGTCTTCAAACTTCTGCCCTGGTAACTAAAAGAAAAGGGAAGATGCTGTGGCTGCAGCACAAAAAGGTGCATGGCAAAACGTGTGAAGGCTGGAGACCCAGCAGATGTGGAATCTGGCACTGCCATCCCTGGAAAGGAGAGATCCGGGCCATGCTGTCTCTTGGGCATGGTGCTGGTGTGGACAATCTCAAATCCCAGTTCTCCTTTAGTGTGCAAAGTGGCTGAGGACAGGGAGATGTAAAGCTGCAGCATCAGGGGCTCTGTGTGGTCGTTTGGAAGGGAGCTGTCTGGTTTATGTTTTCAGGTAAATTCCTTGCCTCTTGAGTGCGTCACGAAGAAGATGCAACGCCATGAAACGGAGAGCAGGGGAAATGGCACTGAAATGCCACCATTTTCCTTACCCCCTGCAACACCACTCCCTAAAGCCTCGCTGCCCCTCCCAGCCCCTTACTCCCACCTTCAAAATTCCCACCAAGGAGCCATGGGCAGCTGTTCTGACCCTCTCCTTTCACCCCTGACATTCCAGGCTCCTGATTGGGTGTTTTTCAAGCCATGGCCTCCACAACTCTTCCTTCTGGGGTTTCTGAGGCTCCTACAACTATGAGCTTTATGAAAGCATCTTTTCCTGGAACCTACACCCACTCTATATATATTTTTTTTTTTTTTCTGAAGGGATGTTACTTAAATGTATTCACTCCTCCTTCAAGGGCAGACTATACTTATGAAGATAGCAGAGAGAGTTATGGCTGAAGGTAATTCAGATGCCAGGAGGGAAATAGGAACAAACAAGCAATGTATTTTCTCCCATCCACCCACAAATGTCAAAGGCCCAATGCCCTTACCTCACTGGAAAGATGAATCAGGAGCCCACAGACACGTTTGCTTGATTCTTTGCCATGCTGGTTCTGGGTCTGAAAGCAGCAAAGCTCTCTGAAGAGTGCTCTTCCCTTCCCTCCTCCAAGCTAAATCACATTTTGCATGTGGAGGATGTGCAGGAGAACTTATCCCCACAGCCTTATGTCCAAACCAGTGTCCAGTGCTCAATCTCTGCTCATTTCAAAAGGGGTCCAGCCAAGGTGAGCAGGATGGCAGGGGGATGCCCAAGGCAAAACATCAGACACAATCAATTTTGGTAGGGCCTGCAGAAATCATTCCTTTCATTTTTTCTGACTTTCCAACCCCTCCAGGGGAGTAAGGAACCAAAAAAACCTGATTAAAGAGGCTCTCATTGATGCAAATGGATTGCAACGGTTTTTAAAGGAGTTAAATTTGCAGCCTGAACTACTTGGCAGAATCTCTGAAATCATTATTCTTTTATGCATAGCAGTAATAAATAATAATAAATCTAAACATCCCAATGGTCCCCACACCTCCTGCATCTCCCTAGCTGCAGATCTCGAACATGAATAATAATTACAGCTTATCAAATCAGCCCATGATTAGAGACAACAGAAAGACATTTCATATTGTTAACTTCCTTGCACAAGAGGGGAAAAAAAATCAGGTCATAGGGGTATTAAAAATTTATATCATAGCATTTGACTTGACTCATCTCTTAAAAAGGAAAAAAAAGCCAGCATGTATTATGTATTTAGGCAATTCCTTTTAAACCCTCGACCAAATGAGCACAAGACAGGGCAATAACTTGATAGATGGATGGCTCCATCCAGCCCGTGTGCATATTTTATACACACATACACGTGCAGACACTTACCGGGCACTCACATCTACCTAAAACATCATATACATACACAGAGAGAGGTAAAAATCTATTTATAGCCCTTAGTTGACGGCAGATGCAGAGCTAATATTTAAAAAAGAAAAAAAAAATACCACTACTCAGAGATAACATCTTATTTAAATCTGGCAGTTTTGGAAGAGTAACTTTTTTGCCAATTTTTTTCTGGAGTCACAGCAACCTCAGCAGAGCTTGGTTCATTAGCTGCCTGATTCCTGTTTGTGTTTGCTCCTTATGTTGTTTGTTTATCTTTCCTTGGGTCATTTTTCTGGCTTTTGTGGTCCAGAAAATACCTTGACAAGGGAAAAAAGCAAGTCCTTGATGCTGTGGAGCACAGAGGAATGAGTGGAATAAATCAAGTCAAACAAGAGGCTGATTCTATCTCTCTCAGGAGATCTTGAGGATTAACCAGCTCCGGCGTGAATGATTTTTAGGCACCACATCATGCCCTGTTCTACCTGCTCGGGGCTTCACAATTCCTCTAGGCAGGGCATGCCCTGCAGAGCCCTTGATGGGTCCCTGTGGGCAGGTTCCAATCCCATCACCATCCCATCCCATCCCATCCCATCCCATCCCATCCATCCCATCCCATCCCATCCATCCATCCCATCCCATCCATCACCATCCCTCCCATCCCATCCCACCCTCCCATCCCATCCCATCCCCTGTCCTTCAAGGATGTCTTGAGCACCCTTCCCATTTTCAGGGGAAAATGAACATTTCAGTCCCAAGCTGCCCAGGCTGCCCAAGCTGCCCAAGGCTGCCTTGATCTTGGTGCCTGCTCCAATCGATGGAAGAAAAAGCCTCCAAATCCCTCTGGATGCCTCCTGGTTCCTTAGATCCTGGCTCAGAGTTTTCTCCAGCCCATTGTAACTGTTCTAAAAGCTAACCAGAATCATCACGCCACTCAGAAAAATCCTTCCACATGTATCCATGCAAAAATTCCCTTTTCATGAGAGATGTGGTTCTGTGTCCAAGGGTATCAGCACCACATCTCTCAAAAATGCTGCTGGAAATCTTGGAAAGGCAGAGCCCACAGAGTGTTGCAGCAAATGTCTCTGTGCACATGGCCTGGCACCAGCCTGCTCTTTTCAGGAGAGGTCAGCACATTTACATAGATGCTTTAATAGAGCAGCCGCCAAAATCTCCTCTAAGATGTTTTGAAAGCTTAAAAAAAAGCCCCAAAAAAACCCCAAACCATCAAATATTTTTTTTTCAACATCTGCAGTCAATGAAAGGAGAGATGCAAATCTGCTGTCATTTGCATGCAAATTTTTTTACATCAAATCAGTGACAGAATGCACAATAAACACACTTTAAATTGAAATATTCCACGTTCACTTCCTCCTAGCCTTGCCTGCAGCTGGGATTCAATTTTCATGCAAGGCTCCACACAGGTGACCGTCCTCCAGCGGCTCTGAAGCCAGGAAGAGTGTGGGAAAGATGGAATTACAGAGGCAAAGTAATTGCAACCAGCTCATGACTCAAAACCCAGCTGTCATGAGAGAGAGTAAAGATGAAGGTTCTTCAGAAATAAATGCTGTTGAAAGAGTCTGTATCTGTCTCAAAGCCTAAAGCATCCTTTATGATAATCACTAACATTTTGATCATAGTGAAATATGATAATCACTCGCCCCGGAGTCCACGCAATCAGGAATAATAGCAAATATCTCTGTAAGGCTTGTTTGCTGCAGGCTTTGAGCAGCTCAGCCTGTGCAGGGGAGGGCAGCGCTCCCAGCGTCACTGCGGGGCTGGGCCAGGCTGGGCAGCCAGGGAAGGGGCTGGCTTGGACTGTGTGGGAAGAGCAGCAGGACTAGCATGGAGCTGGGCTGCCCCCAGGGCCCACAGCCATCCTTCTGTGCCCCATGGTCAGCCCAGTTCCATCTCCAGGCCTCTCCATTCCCCATCTATTCCCATCTCCACCCCCAGCCCCATATCAAGCCCCAACCCCATCTCCATCCTCATGTCCCTCCCCATTTCCATCCCTAACTCCACCTCTATTCATATGTCCTTCCCCATCCCCTTCCCCACTCATACCCAACTCCATCTTTATCTCTGTCTTCATCCCCATTCCCATTCACTTCCCATCTCCATCCCCAAACTCATCTCCACCCCATCCCCATTCTTCATCCTCATCCACTTCCCCATCCATCCCTATTTCCATCCCCAACTCTGTCCTATCATCATCCTCTTTCTCTTCCCATCTCCACCCCATCTCCATCCCTATCCCCATCCCCATCTCTATTCTTATCTCCATCCCTATCCATCCCTATTCCTATCTCCATGTCCATCCTCATCTATCCCCATCTCCTTCCTCCACTCCCTCTCCATCCATTCCAGAGCCTGCTGGTTTCAGCAATGTGCTCCAAGCTGTAGCTGATACTTCACTTTTCCTACCAGGGAAAACCCTTCCTGTCGTCTGCCCCAAAACCTTTCTGCTGTAATTTAAGCCCTGTCCGTCTTGTCATGCGTGGTCAGCTGAATATTTGCCTTCAGCTCCTCCCCCATCCCCATGGCACTGCACACCCACTGAAGTCCATCCCGGCTTTCCGAGGGAGCACCCATTCACCGGGAGGGCAAACCAAAGGAAACGATGGGAAATCAATCCTCTGTGTTTTAAGAGCCCGAGGCTAGCCGGGAACCCTTTGGGTGCCTCGGTGTGTTGCTCCCTGATGCTGTGGGAGCCGGGCAGGTTGCCAGGGCTGGTCCCAGACACGTGGCTGGAGGGGTGGGAGCGTTTGGAAGTCACCTGGATCTGCCTCAGCCCCTCAGCAGCTCGGCAGCAAAGCTTCACCGTGACTCACACACTGTTAAAAGCCACATTTCCCCCCCAAATTGCTCTACCCCAGCGAAGCTGCAAAGACACTTAGGGCCAGTTAGGGAGATGTCCCTGGAAGTTAAGCACCGAATCCACCTGCCTGTGAGGAATGAGATGCCTGGTGAAATCCACCCTCGGGCATTTCTGAGCTCCTCCTGGCAGCCCGGGTCACGGCAGACACAGGTCAGCGAAACAGCCCTGCACACACCTTGCCGTGCTCGCTTCTGCATGTGGCAAAGCCTCCGAGCCCGGGGAAGCATGGAGGGCACACACCAGAGAAATCCCAGAGGAATTCCCCCAAAGACCTACTGCTGGTGCCCACTTGTTGAGCCGCTGTGCGTGTATTTTGAAGGGAACCTCTCCAGATTGGCAGAATTGCTGAAAAAAAACCCAGCCCTGAAAGGGTCCCAAATGTACTTGATTCCTGTTTTTCTGCAAGAGGAAACGTCCAGGATAGAGCAGTGAGGTGTGAAGGAGCATCGCCTGCCTCTGCAGGAATGAATGTGCTCTCCTGAGCACTTGCTATCCAAAGGCCATTTAAAATACAGAATGACTGAGCTGCTTCTTTTCTCCTTTTTCTTTTTTTTCTCCCAAGAAATTAAAAGTCCTGCTTGAGACCACCTTATCTGGCAAGTGAGGGGATGATTGGAAATGCCCTGGCAGAGCTGACACGTCCGGAGATACAGTGAGGAGCAGCAGGAACATCTTGGAGACACACACAAACTTAATAAATGCTGGGGGGGAAATTTAATAATCGCTTTGCTGCCTCAACAGCTCCTGAGCTGATAGAAGAGACATTCATTTTTCACTGTGCGTCCGCTGTTCTTTAACCCTGTGAGAGCTCCCATAAAACACCCACGCTCCGACGTGTCCTGAGTCAGCAGCACATCTGCCCAAGGTCTCCTTGGCAAACCTCAGCAGCTGCCTCTGGAAAAGCCCAGACACTGCTGGCTGTGGGTCAGCCAGAAAATATTTCCTCCCTGGCTTATGTGCCCAGAGGCTGGAAAAATGCTATTTGTGGCCATCTCCCACCTTTTCTGTTAAAAATAAAGCTTGAGCACTGCTCGGGGCTTTCTGGAAAACAATCAGGAAAGTGCTGGCACTAAGAATTTGGAGGGAAGCAGGCAGTATCCATCTGGTGCTTCACTCCCGTTTCCATTTCCCCTCACATTTGTTGGGGGAGAGCCTTCAAGGTTGAAATCCAGCATCTGGGTGTGAGGACAGGTCCCCACCGCAGAGATCCCACAGGACACTGTAGGCCGAGCCCTTGCTCTGGAGGAGACGTGCCAGCACGGGCAGTTATTTCGGATGAGGCACCATAAAAGCAATTCCAGTTCTATTTCCTTGTGCATGAGCAGGTTCCCCTGCCCTTTGCCCTCCCCATAGGGTTTGCATTTTTATAGGAAAGCTTTTAAAAAAAACCTGTTGCACAACCTCGAGCACAGAGCCCCGGCTGGCCTGGGGATGGTGTGGCTGGTTATCCATACAGAGGTTGTGGACAATGCCTGGATGGACGTGTGGAGGATGGACACAGAGCCACACAGGTTTTCCCAACACTCATGGAGCTACCCTCCACGATGGATTTGGGGTCACCAGTGGGGATATTTTGGATCAGAAGTCCCCAGCCTGTGCACAGTGCAGGCTCATGGTGGGTGTGCTTCCATAGCATCATGGAGTCATTGATGTTGGAAAAGGCCTCAAGTTCCACCATGAACAAGCACCACCATGCTCACCAAAAAACCATGTCCCCAAATGCCACATCTGCTCCTCCTCTGAACTCCTCCAAGGAATGGTGACTCCATTTGAGGTCCTGCACGACTACCCCCAGGGACAGTAGGGAAGAGGCAAAGCCTAGTGTGGAGAAATCCAAGCAGCTGGAGCAGATTAAAAAAAATAATTTTTTTTTGTCTGCCCTTTTCCAGGAAAGTGCTTTGCAACCTGACTGCTCTTGTATTTGTTTATTAAACACAGGTTTGGGGAGGAAATGCCTCACTGTGGTGACAGGCAGTGTTTCCAAGGTTATCCTGGAGCACAAGGCAAGACAAGAGCCATTTTTCATCCCCATAATTAGTGAGAGCACATTGGCAGATTAGCATTAAGCAACTGTGATGTGGTCCTAACCAAATTAAGGGCTTTCTCTGTCACCCTGCTCAGCACCTTGCAGTAGGCAGGACTGTGCTCACAGTCCTGCATCAAGTCAGCAGGACCTTTCCGGAATTTGCTTTCCCCGCTTCTCATCACATCTCAGAGTCTCTTCCCAGAGGTAAATTTAGGAACAATCCCCCTCCACCACCTGGGTTTCCTTGGGTTGGCTCATTACTGGCAGCAGCTCAAATCCCTGAGTGGGATGCCTGGCAGAGACTGGGCATGGGATGGTCACAGAGCATTCCCAGGTTCCTCAAAGCACCTTCCATGAAATGCTCCACCTCCTCTTCCCCTCCTCCGCCCCCCCCCCCCCGCCCCCAAAAATCCAATCCTGAGCCGAACCACTCCCAGCTCCTCCACAGCCATTTCCCAGGTTCCCAGACTTAACTGTCGAGGCTGCAGACACATTTATTATCTTTTTTTGCCTTGCCATCTGGCATTTGTGTATCAGAAGAAGATTATATCTGTGTCAAACAGGGGGAAAAATATCCCTCCCTGTAACAGTTGTAGAAGCAAGGGGAAGAAAAAAATACATTGGGAAAAAAAATTTCATCCCATGGACCATATGGAAGACTTTTTTCTTAAGTGATCTATCTTGAGCAATTAGGAGGTGTCACAGCAGATCCTGGGCTGGCTGGGAGAGGAGCAAAGTGCCAGCGTCGGGCTACCTGTGCCATTGACACTGCCACTGCCTGAAATAGCCCGGGAACGTGAACCTCCTCCTCTCCTCTCCCAAAACGGAGCCAGAGAGGCAAGCGAGAGGAGAGGGAACAAAGCAGGACAGCTTGCGGCACGCCGAGTGAATCAGAGCAATGGCCTTTCTTTGCCTTTCGGGGCTTTATCATCGCGCGTCTTGCGAAAGCGAGAGGTGTGAACCCGCCGTGGAGCCCGGCCAGGTTTGCAGAGCCTGCTCCGTGCCTCCCCGCGCCGGGCAGAGTGGAAAATTACCGGCTTCTCCTCCCGGGGCTGCCACACGGGCCTTGGCAGAGCGAAGGAACCAAGAATTGCCACGGCCCGGTGAGCACCGAGAGGAGCCAGCGCTGCCCCCGCATCCTGCGGTGCTCGGGGTGGGGACCGCGGGGTGCCCTCGGCTCGGTAGGGTGGGCACGGCCCCTCCTGGCTTGGCAAGCTGGCTCCGTGGTCACCAAGAGCACCCTCTGCGGCACTCCGGAAAAGGCCAGGTGGGAAGGGTGGAAGTACCAACAGGAGATGTGCAGGTCGTCCTTTCCCCGCCGCGGTGCGCAGGGGAGCAGCTCCCGTCGGGAACGGGGCACCGCCGTTCCCGGCCTGGAGCCCGGCTGGGAAAGCCAACGGGTTCCGACCGACACGGCACAGGCAGCCCGGCCCCATCCTGCCGGGACACAGGGTAAACAAAGGAAATACCACAAAATCAAACAGCATCACTGCCCAGGGCGCAGCCAGCCCTCTTCCCCCACTCCTCTCGGGAAAGGCTCCTCGACTCCTTCCTTTTTCTCCCCTTCCACCATTGGTGCTCTTGCCTCTGGGAATCGGTTCGGCCCAGTATGTATTCTACCCCCAGCCGCCCAGAATTCCCCCTGGGTTTTTGCAGTGCCAACCAGAGCCATTCCCTTGCTGTGGTCCATACTGGCTCGGGCAGATGTTTGCTGATGTGGTGGAGGGACGGAGTGAAGCCCCAGCTGCTCTCCACTCTTCCTTCTGTGAAAGTTTATGCCGTGGCTTTATTTTCACTGGGAAATCCAGCTGTGGTCAGAGCTCTTCTGGCAGCTGCCCAGCCGTGGGGATGAGGAGCGCCAAAACTCACTGTTCCAGCACCCTACACCATGCTGGCCTCCCTGCCGGGTGCCGTCCCTCTGCCCCCCACATCTCCCACATCAGCATCACTGCAGAATGTTCCATGGGGCAGGGACGTGCCAGTGGCCGCCCCCGGAGCTGCTGTCCCTGCCCATCCCACTGCAAACACCCACAGTGGCACCTCTGCCCTGGGCTGTGTGCCACTGACAGCAGCCAGCGGGTCTGAGTCACCCAGGGTGTGTTGTTGGGGCTTGACCATGTCACCCCAGATTTTGGGGAGAGGTGGAAAGCAACCAAGGGGCAGAGAGGCAGCTGAACAGCAGCAGGATCATTTAAAGGGCTCCAGCTGCCCCTGCTCTGTACCAGGAATGCAGGAGCCCCACACTGAAGGGTATCCTTACCCCAGCCCACCACTGTCCCTGTGCTTACAAGGACACAGAAGTCAACAAGGTGGGGAAAAAATTTCCATTGATGTATTTTCATTGTAAAAATCCTTTTGGAAATGAAGAATAAGCATGAAAGTCCTGCTACCAAGCCAAGGCTGGTTGTGATCCATCCTGCACCCGGGAGAGAGGATCCTTGTTGGAGTGCACCCTATTAAACCTGCTCCCTGTGTGTGTGGGGCTGAGGAAGAGGAGCTGCAGGTTGGCTCAGCAAACCTGGTAAGAAAACCCTCAGAAACAACTTGTTGATCCAGCAGAAATGAAGTTGCTCGTGGCTTGCTTGTTTAGGCTTCCCCCTTCTCCCCAAGGATGCACTTGGAGCCTGCTCCATGCTCCAAACCCCTCTCTTTGGGGTCACTTGGAAAGCTCTCACTGTTGAGAACAAGACACTCATTCCTGCCTTGACCTCTCTGCAGAAGCCTCTCCAAACTCACTCATTCCTGTCTTGGGTTTCCTTCATGAAAGTTTCTGACATTTCCCATTCACAGCTTGCTCCGGCAGCCCCAGGAGAGAGTCCCCTGCCCTTCTGTACCCAGATTCTCCTTTTCCCACCTGGCCTTTCATTAGAAAAGCCCTCTCCTCTGGAAAATCCCAAGCTCAAAAATCCCTGGCTCCAGCTCCTCCGGAGCTCCTCCATCTCTTCAGGTTTGGGCAGGAGATCTCCTTCCCCACCAGCATCCTTGCTCTGCATTGAAACTCCCCATCCTGCACACCCAGGAATTGAACTACAGGCCTCTGAGTCCTTGCCCTGTAGAGCTGCTGTTCTGCAGGAAAATAAGGGGATGAGAGAAATGAAAAGGGATGAGGGGAGGACGGATGTAAGCTAGGGAACATCTGAGTGGAAATGAGAGCTGACAGACACCAAGGTTCCCAGTTTTTTATCTGTTATCTGTTTCATTAGATTCTATTTCTGTTCCAGGAAAACTGTGGGGGGGGGAATGTATCTGAAGTCAAACAAAACATTTTCTTTTGCTAAAAGGGAAGGATTTAATTTCTGCCTCAGCATTAGAATAACTTCCATTTCAAAAGTGGGCTGTGATTTTGAAATGAAAACTGAGACTGTCCCGTCCCCAAAGGCTGAAGTGGGATGTTTTGACAGACCTTTCTTTCTTTCTTTTTTTTTTTTTTTTAACCTCTAGGGCCCTTTTGCCTGGAATCAATATATCCCTGCAGCAAGCTCCGTGTTTGACAAGCAGCAACTTTTCACCAGCTAAACATCCCCTTAAATCTTCGTCAGTGGAGGACAAGACACAGAGGTGCAGCATCCGTGCCCTTGGTTGCAGTTCCCTCCATCCTCACCAATTCCTCCTGGATGTCACCTGGCAAATCCCCACAGCTCATTAGTGCTTAATACACAGTGAGAGGAGCTGGTACCTATCCCTCCCATCCAAAATAATCTCCCAATGTTTGGAAATAAACAGCAGAAATATGTCCCAGCAGGTGTTACCTCTTCAATGTTGTCTTGTTTGTAGCCAGTCTCAAGACAACATTCCCATAACACCAGAGGTAAGCAGATGGCACTTATTAATTTACATCGTAAATACGCTCTAATGTACACACTGAGCAGCCACTGCTGTGGGAGGCAGCTCTACCTGGCTCACATGGAACATCACAGTCCAAACACTTCACCTGAGACTGGGAACAGTGGTTCTGGTTCCCCACGGGGGCTCCGTGCCTTTGCACAGTGACACTGTTGAGGTTCTGGAGCCGCCACGGCGACCTGCAACCCCCTCTTCCCACAGCTGCCAACTGGTTGCCCCAGGCACCAAACGGGAGAAAATTACACCCAAAGTTATTAGAGGGATCAAGACTGCAGGCAGCATCAATACAGCATATGTCCCAAAGGAAACAGATTGCATGGAACTTTCCTGAACATGCTGAGGGGTCAGCAGTGCCGAAATCATTCTTCCTGAGACGTAGTGAGGGGGATGTGCTCTGGGAAGAAGCTGTGTGCTCCCCCCAGGGCCCAAACCTGTGGGGGGCACTCCCAAAGCACTGCTGACCCACCCCACTGCGATCAGGGGCGCACTGGAATGGGGAGCTGGAAAATCATGGAAGGTGCTATCCTGGCCAGGCCACCTGGCACATCCAGTAATGACTGGGGCGGGGTGAAGAATTATCAATGCAGATGGGTTTGCACTAAAATAGCTCCATCCCATCTCCCCTTCCCGGTCCTCCCCTCCTCTCTTCTGCAAAGCGACACAGTCGAGAACTGGTGAGTTTTGAATTTTTTCAAGATTTTTTTTTTTTTTAATTCTCGAAAAAGGCACAAGTAAATGGGCAGCAAAGGGAACCCAAAATCCAAGGGATCTAACAGGTGTCCTTTTTTTTGCTGAAGGCGGTCCTGACCTGTGGGAGCACCAGAACACCCTTCTTGCTGTGGACACTGTGGCTGCTAAGGGCTGTAGTACTGCAGAAGGAAGGACACCCTACACTACTACAGTGTAGCCTCCAACTCCAACCTGCCAACAGCATCCAGCCTGCCTGGAAATCCCTGTCTGTGTTGCCTAAAGTAGGGACTGATCCCAAATCCAGCTGCCACCCATCCTGCTTGGAGACCTTGGGAGTGTTGTTCAGAGGCCTTGTCCCCAATGTCACCTGCGTTCAGCAATGGCTGCGAGCACTGAGGGTAAACCCAACCAGAGCACATCAGGAGGCTGTGATAAAAGGTCCATGGCATAATGGCATCTCTGCAGGATTTAAAATCCACGTGTCATCAGATCTGAGCAAGGGGAGCCCCACATCTGGTGCAGCACTTGCCCAACACCCCTTTCTATTGCAGCCACCCCAGGGCCCACGGCGAGGGCTGGATGCAGGGGAACATCACCCACACTGCAGAGTCTGCACCGAGGAGAGAAAATTCACTCTAGCTGCCAGCTCTGGCTGATAAGACAATCTCCTTTCATCTCTTATTGCCTCTCACTCCACCCCTTCTTTTTTTTTTTTTTTCTTTTTGGTTGCACCCAAGGGCCCGTGCTGCCCTGGGTGCCCTGCGTCACACTGACGTCAGGAAGGCAGCCAGGGCCACAATCATGGGGCTTCTTTCACAACCTGCCTGCCCTGGGGACTCTCATTAATCCAGATCCACAGATAAGGGCCCTGCAGAGGGACTGCCAGCAGTCCCAGGGGAGCCCACACTGGTTTTTTCCCTGCACAGCCACTCTGGCAGAGTGGGAACAGGGCAAACATGCTGGGAAAGGAGGCTGGAAAAGGGCAGGTACAGGGCTGGAGGGGCTCCAGGTGTGTGCACAGTGGCAGCACTGGGCTTGGAGAACCTTGGTCCAGTGGAAGGTGTCCCTGTCCATGGTAGGGGCGGGGAATGAGATGAGCTTTAAGGTCCTTTCCAATCCAAACCCCTCTGTGATTTCTCCAGGGTTGGCACAGGACCTTCTGCATCCACCCTGCGACAAAAAAATTATGGATTTGGCCACAGGCCTCTTGGGTCAGGCAGTCCTTATTTATCCATCCTATCCTGCTGGCTCAACACTCAGCTGTGGATATTGAATCCCATCAGGAGACATCAGAGTCACCCCACATCTACATAGCAGTGAGAGGAAAGTCTTAATTTTTTTTCCATTTTCCCCTTCTTCTTAGAGATCTTTAAAAATAAAAATGAACAAAAAAATATCTTTAAGAGTTTTCCAGTCCTACCTCCTCTCCCTCATGTCTGCTCCCAGCTGGAAAACAGGATTACCTTAGCTGCTGGATTTCTCTTGCTCAAGGACAGTTATTTGCAATCACTCCTGGCATGGCTTTGTGCTGAGTGGTGGCCCAGCCCTGGTTTTGGGAAGAGGGCATGAATTTAGGGCTCATTTTGAGCCACAACCCTCATTTTCAGAATGTGACCCCTCCTTCCTGCATAATGAAAATCCATTCCTTGTCTTGGGGAGGGTTCATTATAGGCAGAGGAGACCAGTGTGGTTTGCACATGGAAAAGAATTGCTCTGAGACATTTCTTAAAATATTTTTTTTAATTGATGTGCTCCCAGTCTCCTGTTTGCTGGTGTGTAATTAAGTCAATTAACAAGCATCTGTTTATTTATTTCCCTCATTGATGGATGTAAGCAGTTTGGGTAGCAGTTTGTAACAAGGGCCTGCTGCAGCTTGCCCGCTGATCCATGAATATTCAGGCAATCGCTGCACTCCATCTACAGGACCTGCTCCTCCACCTCCAGAAACCTGAGAATGAGCTCCAGGGTGGCCAGGGATGGGACAGACTGTCAGCCTGGGGCTGGGATCTTGCCCTTGGCTGGACAGGGCTTGGAGCAACCTGATCTGGTGGAAGGAGTCCCTGCCCATGGCAGGGGGTGGAACCAGGTGTTAAAGGTCCCAAACCCAAACCAGTCTGTAATTCCATGATTCTAAATTCTCCCCCTAATCTGCATTTTGGCAAAGTCCCTCAGACACTCTCAAAGTCCTCTTGGGGCTGTTTTTAATCCCTCCTGCAGACCAAGGCTTCAGAGTCCTCAGGAGGCGTTTGAGGGCAGCTGGTGGAGGCTGGAAAACAACACCCACCTGCCCTCAGCCCCCAGGGAGATGTTCAGATTAACACCCTGCCCCAAGCATGGCACTCCTTTCCTCCCCACATCCACGTGCCTCCTGGAGGGAGCAGCACCAGGAAAGCAGCAGCTTCCTGGGAATTCATCTGTCTTGGGATCATCCAAGATCTCTGGATTGACCCACTGACCCTCCTGGGGGTCTCCCCAGGACCTTTTTGGGGTCACCAGAGTCCCCCAGACACCACTGTCCCCATCTCCTTTGTGAGCCACGCTCTGCATGCCCAGAGCCAAAGGCTACAAGTCCAGCCAGCAAGATTCCCACGTGGTCCACGCAACTCCCAGCGCTGACTTTTCCAAGAGTTATTTAACGACAGGCAGCACAATTAAGGAGGCCTGGGAGCCAGAGAAGAAGGGATTAGCAGGCTCTGGGCAGAGCATTCATCACAGCGAGCAGCTTTGCAGGGGCGCATCTGCTGCTGACTCTTCTCTTGCAGACGCACTGGTTTTATTGCCATGTCAGCACCAGGGATGTTTACTCCCTCCTGCAGCTGAAACCCTGCAGCGCTGAACATGCTGGTTTTCCACAAGCTGTGGGGAAAGGGATGCTCCCAGACCAGGGAGTTGCCCTCAGCACCTTAGAAGAGGCTGCACCAAAAGCAGTTGTGGGGCTCCCTCCACCCTGCCTGCTTGCTTGGGAGAAGGGAGGGCAAGGCTTCCTAAGCACCCTTTCAAGATTCCTCGGGTTTGGTAAATTAATTAGTTTAAATGAGCAATTAGAGCTCAATTTGGTGCTAGCTCATTGCAGCTCTGCTGAATGGCTGCGCATTCCCCTGTCCCACTCTTCAAATGAGACTTTTGGGGTTTTACAGGAAAACTCATCAGGACTGCGAGTGGAATCAGGCACGGAAGAAAGCAGAGATGACAGTGGGTGAGGGAGGATACAAGTGGGGGGACATCCCCAGGGTGCAGGGAGATGGTCAGCCTTGGTTCTCCAGGGCACTGGAGATTTGGCCAAATCCTGCTGTTGGACATCTCCAGGGTGGCTGGAGCTGGCCGGCCTTGTTTCAGAGCTCACAGAAATTTGCCATCCACTTTTGAGACAACTGAAAAAAAGTCCAACAAGAGTCCCAGGAAACCCTCCAATTTACAGCAGAGCAGGAGGCATCACAATAACAATAATAACAGTAATGATAATTGGATGAAAGTTTGCTGTAATGAACTGGCTGCAGCCCAAAGCTGCTTAATAGACTCAATTTCTGTGTGACAACTGAGTGAAGGCTCCAGAGCAATTCACAACCTATGGCTTTGCTGATAAATAAAAGATCCCTTTAGGGCAGTGCAGACTTGGGACCTCTCTTCTACCCACGTTCATCCCAGAGAAACCACACTCAATTGTTGGTGCCCCTGGATCCCTGGAAGTGTTCCAGGCCAGGTTGGACAGGGCTTGGAGCAACCTGGGATAGTGGAAGGTGTCTCTGACCATGGCAGGGGTGAAATGAGATGGGCTTTGAGTTGCCTTCCCACCCAAACCAGTGTGGGATTCCAAAATTCCACAACGATTGCAAGCTCTGAGCCCTCCTCTAATTTTTAGAGTCTCTGGAAGACAACTGATGAAGTCATCATTTTCCTGGGCAAATTAAATGATGTGTTTCCCCCCAAGGAAATCATTTATATTCTGCACCTTTTCCTTAATCCCACACAATTTGAGAGATGGTTGATTTGTAGATTTTGGAGGCTCTATTCTCTCCCACTGCTGCCAGAAGTGAAATGGATCAGGCACATCCAGCCCTGGCTGAGGTTCCAGTGCGAGTGCTGAGCATCCTCCTGTCCCCCACGGACAGGGCATGCAGGGATGAGGCAGTGGAGGATTTCAAACTGCACGTGGGGCTCCAAAGATAGCATGGAGGAGGCATCTCCTGACCACAGAGAGGGGAACTTGATCTGAATTCCAGGGAGGAGAAGGAAAAAAACATGGGTGGTTTTGGTAGCCTTTGCAATCCAGCCCCAATAGGGTCACTCTCACAGTTATTAATAATTACCTCTGCCTGATATCCTCCTCTCCCAAGCCCTTTACACATGGAGCCAGCACAGAGCAGCAGGGGAAGGATCCAGCAAGGATGAGACCTCTGGAAAACATGGAGAGAGGCAGGGAGAGAGGATGACATATCCCATCCCTGCATCCCTGCCAAACCCCGCTCCCTGAAGGGGCAGAGCTTCATCCTGGTATCCATCAGGAGAGAAACAAACCTAAACTAACCAACCAAAACAAACAAACAAACAAACAAACAAACAAACAAACAGCCTGCTCCTCCAGACAAAACAAATAATTAAAAAACCCCAACTCTCCCCCCCCAAAAAAACCCCAAAACCAAAACTCTAGCCCCCTCAAAATACAGTACTCACAAAGAAACAAGAAAAAAAAATATAAACAAATACACAAGCACCCCAGACACCCAGCCCTGCCCCCCAAAAAATTAAAAATCTCAAACCTCAAAAAATAAAAAAAACCCAGAAAAGATCCCCAAACAAACCCACCCTCAAAAGACCCAAAATATTAAACAAAACCCCCACCCTAAACAGAACACAAAAAGACCCCAAACCTAGAAACAAACAAACAAATGCAAAATGAAACCAAACCTCACCCTAAAACCCCTTCAAAAATAAAAAACCTCCTCCAGAAACCACCCCACCCCTCAAAACCCCAGAAAAACTTTCAATACCCCAACAAAACAACAGGTTTTAGTTTGAACATGGAAAATTGTCTGCAGGGAAGGGAAATCCTGCTATTCACATCTATCCTGAACCTTCCAATGAACTATCCTCAGCTCCTGCCATGGTTTTTGGTGAAACCCACATTTCTCTGGGGACAGTGGAAACTTTTGGGACTAACTGGAAATCATAAAATCATGCAATGGTTTTGGTTGGAAAGGCTCTTAAGATATCATCCAGTCCCACCCTGTGCCATGGGGAGGAACACCTTCCATTATCCCAAGTGGTTCCAACCCCATATAACCTGGCCTTGGATACTTCCAGGGATGGGGATTCCCCAGCCTCAACTTGCTCCCTGTATTCTTGGTGGCCAGAAATTCTCTCACAGGAAGTATGGACTTTCCCCTTGAATCAGCACTACCATGGACACTCCTCTCTGAGATAATTTCCTCAAATATGCTCCTGCATCAGAGGCTGCTGAGGCTGGTCTGGCAAAAACACTGAGGCTAAGCTCAGAAAGGGGAGAGCAGAACCGCCGGCTTTCAGGGCACAATGAACAGAAATTCCTCTGGTATTCAAAGGTTCCCCAGGAAAAAAGAATTATGTTGAAAACACCCCAAATCAGAACAGAGCTTCCAGAAGAGCCCTTGCAGTGACTCCTGGCAGGGATGGTGGGTGGGAGTATCAGCCTCGAAACGTCCTTCCCAATTAGGTGCAGAGCTGATGACAGGGGTATCTGGGACACCTTTTTGGAGGTTTTGAGACCCTGTCTCCTCTTACCTCTGCACTTTGTGGGGAGGGAACTCCCAGCACTCCTTTCTTCTCTTCCAGCTGGGAGCAGGTGCTGATGCGTCTCACTGGGTGCTCCAAGCTCCCTTCTTCATCCTCACGGATGAGCTCTGTGCGTGGCTGCAGCCTTCAGTGCTTTGGGGCTGGGCCACAGGATCAGAGAATCCCAGAATGGTTTGGGTTGGAAGAGACCTTAAATCCCATCTCGTTCCAACCCCCTTCCATTGTTCCAGGGGGAGCGTGACACTGCCATGGTCCTCCCTCACACAAGTCCCTGCAAATGACTGAGGGATGGACCAGCCAACACCCGGAGAAAGGGAAAACCTCCCAGGAGTGCTGCCTGCCCCATGGTGCCCAGAGCAGGGCAGCCACACAGTGAAGGGATTACAGTAAACCCATAAATCAATCTGGGGAAAGCAGAGAGCATAAGCACCCTCATGATCCCTGCATACACAAGGAAGTGGACATATAAGCAGTGACAGGAGTTTTAATACCCATTCCTGGGGAAACTCCACCTCTGGCACCAGCAGAGTGGAACTGGGATGCATGGTGCATGGAACACGGTGCCCTATGTGTACGGAGAAAGGATGGAGCCTGTGACTCACCTGCCTGGCACTGGGGATGTGGCTTGGAGCACGCTGGGACAGTGGAAGGTGTCCCTGCCATTGGCAGGGGGTGGGACTGGATGGTCTTTAAAGGCCCTTCCAACCCAAACTATTCCATGTACAAACATATGTTTTTGGAGCTGTGCCCACTCCACTGTCCTCCCTCCACCCTGTGCTGGATTTCAGCCAGGACAGCATCTGAAATGATTGCCCTAAACCTGCCTCCCAGCTGCAAGCTACATTTTCTGGGCCACAAACCTCTGACAACCCATTCCCTGAAGGATCCAAGGAAATCTTCAAATGTGATGTGGCAGACTTTCCTTCCTTCGTTGCAGGCAGCACTTCCTCAGGGATGAGCCCCGTATTTATGCCCTCGGCTGAAGGATGCTTGAGCAGGCTCCAGCTCCAGAGGGACAGGCAGAATCTGACTCCAGCCCCCACCCTCCTAATCGTCCAGATGCCCCATCCCTCCAAACCACCCTGCAGGGGAGCAGGCCCAGGGTGAGCTCCAGCCTCCGACAGGCACAGAGGCAGCTCTTCCCCTGAAGCTTTCTGCTTGTTTAAGCACTGCTTCAGCTATTAAATTCAGAAAAGCAATAACATCCCCAGCAACCGATGCCATTCACGATAGCTCAGGGAGCAGATAAGGCACCCAGAAATGTGTTATTCCTCTTCAAAGCCTTGGTCACAGTGACCTCCACAGACACTTTAAACTCAAGCTGGTTTAAATTTGGTTCTTTGTTTGTCGTTGCATCCAGTTTTTAAGGGAACTTTCTGCGATCCCAAGTCCTGCTCATATCTTCTGTGCTCTGGTTTCTTTCTTCATTTAATGAGGCAAAGGCTAGTTAATTAAAATAAAGATCTTCATCTCCCAGCTGATAGATTGCCCTTGGCCCAAGAAATCATGCTGCCCACCCCTCTCCCTCCTCCAAGGAGATGGAAACCAGCCCTTTGATGAGATATGTTGGCACCTTATAGGGATCCAGTAAATTTTAAAAAATAAATTAAAAAATAAAGAAACAGAGGCAGTTTGATTCTCACTGAACCATAAACTGGGGCATGTTGCTGCTTTAGGATGCAACACAAGCCAGAGCATTCTCACTCTGCATCCCTGGCCCAGCCCTGCAAGACTTGGGACCTGCACCTCTCCCACTGCTCCCACTGAGGTTTCCATCACCAGCAGGAGATGGAGGCAGCTCCAGGCCCCAGCCCTGTACCACAAACCTCTGCTTCATGCTCCTGAGGTGTGGGTAGGAATAAAACTGGTGTTTTTCCCAAGAGAGGCTCTTTCCTCCCCTCAGATGGCAAGGCCTGTTTGGCACCCCTATGTCTCCTCCTGGCCAGGACAAGTCCTGGTGGGCGCAGCCAGGAGCAGGCTGGCTCCTGGAAGGGGCAGAGGCCAGAACAGCCAAAGCCAGGCAATCTGGGCAGCTGGAGAGAGAGGAGTTGGGTGGTTTCATGGAGCCCCACATAGAAAAGCTCCCCTATCCCTGTCCCCACACCGTTTCCAGTGCAGAAGCTGCAGACGCACGTGGCTGCATCCCAAACCGCTCCGTGTAATTACAGATCCACGGTTTCTTTTGGGCTTCCACTTATTTAATCATCCTTTCTCATCTGCCTCTAATACCCTGAGCTCTGTCAGGGGGCAGAAACGCAGCCTTTGCATCCAGAAGGACAAGAGTTCCCTGCAACAGCTGCTATATTTAACAGAAAAAATACACTGGGTTGTCATGGCAACCCTGGCTTCTAAAAATAGCCCTGCCATATCCAGCCCAGCCGAGAGCACAGGCAGTGCTGATGGAAGCTGCTTTCCCTGAGCGCTGGGGAATGGAAGTAAACTTTTATTCCTCACTGGAATTGCCATGGAGCAAACCCTGGGAAAAAATAAATTAAAAAAAATCACACAAGCCTCTGCTAATTAAAGCCTTGTGCAAAGGATCCCCGCTTTCTTTGGCTCAAGGATGGATCCCTGGACCGCAGTTCCTGGGATCAAAAGGGTGCTTTGGGAATGGGGGCAGGAGCCAGCTGGATGGAGATGGAGTGATGGTGCTGGATATGGCTGGTTCTCCTGCTGCTGCTGACACACTGAGGCTCAGAGTGGCCAAGTGCCCACGGCTCTGGCATCAGAGCCAGCAGAGCTTCCAGGGTAAGGCTGGCTTTGCACACCTTCAGGGGCCACCCAGCCTTGCTCTGAGTGCTTTAAATTACCTGCAGAGAGCCATGATGGGGATACACAGGTTTCCACATGGCCTTTTCCTCCATTCCACCAACAAAACCAGTTCTCTGGGCATCGCATCAGGAGCCTTCTCCTTCCCCACCAGAACAGAGACCCTGTCACAAAGCACACCCTAAGCTCCCTACAGCAAGAGCCAGCAGAGCGTTCCCCTAAATCTGATTAGCAAGGCTGAGTAGTCACAGCCTGCTTAGGAACAGCAGTTGCTTCCCGTTGCACTCCAAGCCTCCAGTCATCTCCCTAATTCTCCTTGACATTTCTTGCTCCGAGTGGAGGGTGTGCCTCTGACAGCTTGCAGCCCCCCCAGTTCTGCTCCCGCGGGTGGGAGGATGGCAGCACCCTCCCCGAGCTCTCCCCTGGCTTCCAGGAACCCTTGAGCATGGAGGTGGAGTGCTGAGTGCCTGCTGGAGGAGGCATGGCGCTGCTTGACTCCTGCCCTGCTCCCAGGAGGAAGGGCTCTTCAAGAGGAAAACACTTCACGTTGTTGTAGCAGTCAGGGTGTGTGAGTGTGTGAGTGTTCTTTCTTTTTTTTACCCCTCACTTAAGAAAAAACAGATTGCCAGACCTGATGGGAGCCTAGGACAATCTAATGTAATAATTCCTCTGTTTCGTGGTTGGTTTCAGCAGCCTTGGAGCAGGGTCCAGAGGAGGCCATGAGGATGCTCAGGGAGAGCTGGGGGTGTTCACCTGGAGTAGACATGGCTCCAAGGGGACCTCAGAACCCTTTCCAAGGCTCCAGAAGGGAGCTCCAGAAGAGCTGGAGAGGGACTGGGGACAAGGGATGGAGGGACAGGACAGTGTGGAATGGCTTTGCACTGACAGAGGGCAGGAATGGATGGGATATTGGGAAGGTGGCCTGTGAGGGCGGGGAGGCCCTGGCACAGGGTGCCCAGAGAAGCTGTGACCAAACACCAGGAGCAACCAAGGCTCTCTTGAGTCCTCTCCCACTCATGGTGGCCACATGGCTGTTGCCTCCTCTCCAGCATCAGTGCCTCTGGCTTTGCCAGGGACACTGGCAGGGCACAGGAGGTGCCCCAGCCCAGGCTGTGCCCCCAGTCTGGACAAGATGGAAATGCTGGGGCAGGCCACTCAGCTGCAGAGTGCCCAGAGGTGCTGCTGTGCCATAAGCACCACTCTGCCATCACCAGGCTGGGCATGCAGGAGCATCCAGCTTTCCGAGGGGCTGGCAGGAAGGGGCTGGAGCAGAGAAGAGCCCGAGAGCATCACACAGGCTCAGCAGTGGGGGAAGTGGCCTCACTCAAGGACTTCAGGTTCTGTTTGCTTCATCCCACTTCATCCTGACCCAGTTCCTGGCCAATCCCCACTGGCCATGAGCTCACTGCAGAGAGGATGCAAACACTGGATGTTCCTCTGGCTCCCTCCACCACCCGTGATGTCCTGCTACAGCTCCTGCTCAGCCCCTTCCCCCAGCCCCTGGAAACAGAGCACACTGGTCCTCCTCTATTTTATGTCATGCCTGGCCCACTTTTACACCTGCCCTGAATGCCTTTCCCCCCTGCAGTGCCCAGAACGGTGTTTCTGCAGCTGATGGCTGTGTCAGCATCACAGCAGCACCTCCTTGTTTTCACTGACAAGGGCAGTATATTTTTGCCCAAATAAATCCCTACCTTTGCAGCAACGTGTGAAAGGAAAGGCTTTAATGGTGGATAAACTCCCACACTGGCCAAATGGAAAAGGGAGTGGATGAGATTCACACTAAGTGTCATGGTGTGATGGCAGGGGGTACAGCTGCTCTGGCTCAGCACTGAGAGGATGGAAGGAGGAATGTGTGCTGCTGGGACTGCTGCTTTTAGAGCAGGGCAGGGAGCTCAGTGCATGGAGCCTGCTGCTGCTAATGGTGTTTGTGTTTAGAGCCTAAACTCAGCCCATGGGAAGATGATTTAGAAGGAAATTCTTTAGTATAAGGGTAGTGCGGCCCTGGCACAGGGCTCCCAGAGGAGCTGTGGCTGCCCCTGGATCCCTGGAAGTGTTCAGGGCCAGGTTGGACAGGGCTTAGAGCAACCTGGGACAGTGGAAGGTGTCCCTGCCCATGGCAGGGGGTGGAGCTGGGTGAGTTTAAGGTCCCTTCCACCCCAAAACATTCTGGGAGTCTGTGAAATAGATTTCACCAGGGCATCCTTCCCTCCCCAGGAGAGTTTCTACCGCTCAGCGAGGCCAGACCAGGTGCAGATGTAACAGCAGCCTGCATGTCCAGGCCCAGCCACGCTGTGCTCATGGTCAGCTGGGTGCTTTCCCAAGGAAACCCAGCTCCTGACGGCTCTGTCCCAGCCCCAACCCGCTGCCATCAGCCACAGGAATGCAGCAACAGCCCTGCACAAGCCCACACAGACCGGGACAGCACGTGGCCCACACGTGGGCAGCACCCTGAAAGTGAAATGTGAGAGAGGTCATGGAAAGTACTCACAACTTAGAGGGGATGAGGCAGAACACAGTAAGCACAGTAAGGTGCTTAATTTTATGTAGATCTGCACGGATTTACCTCAGAGATTTGCTGGGATCCCAGGAGAAACTTTGTAGGTGGAACATTCCCAGCCCCAAAAGAATGAGGCATGTCCCAGCAGAGCCAGAGCAGCAGCACATCCAGGCAATGACTCCAAACAGGAGGTGAGATCCCAGAATCCTGCATCCCTGGATGTCCCCCCATCACAGAGCCTCACCTCATTCCTGGTTTCATGCCACCAAGCTGGCTCAGGTCCTTGCAGACATCCCTGATCCTACACCCTCACTTCTGGCAGAATAAAAACAAGAGAAATCACAGAGATTTACGTATTCCATCAGGAATCTATGGAGAACACACGTTACAAGCCAAGGGACACCTTGGGTACATTCAGTTTGCTGGAAGTTATGATTTTCGGCTCCACTGCTGCTCCACACCATAGAATCTCACAATGGCTTGGGTTGGAAGGGCCTTAAAACTCATCCTGTCCCACCCCTGCCATGGCAGGGACACCTTCCACTATCCCAGGCTGCTCCAAGCCCCAGTGTCCCACCTGGTCTGAGACAATTCCAGGGATCCAGGGGCAGCCACAGCTTCTCTGGGAACCCTGTGCCAGGGCCTCATGGTGGCTTGTCCAGCCTTTCCTCCAACAAAACCTGATACAATCACACTGAATTTTGCCTCAGATTTCCTTTCCTTGCTCCAAGTCCAGCTGTGTCTCTCTCCAGGAGCCAGGAATTAGTTAGCACAACTATTCCAAAGTAAATTGCCCTACAATTGCTTTTCCATAGCAAGAAGGTTGTTTTCTTAGGGAAAACCACTTTTATCCTTGAGGAAAGCATCAGCAGGAGTCAGGGAATATTTGGCTGGGAATAGTCAGGGAAATAGTCAGGGAAAACTTGGCTGTGCTGCTATCCTGGAGTTGCTGTCAGGTAAAAAAAGACCAATGAGTTTCCCCTCTACAGCTTTTGTGGCCAAATTCTTTAACTTTCCTAAAGCTCAGCTGAGGATGTCAGAGCTGGGGTTCCCTATAAATGCTCTCAGCCTGGGCTGGGGAGAACAAACCAAAGGGCACAGAAACCATGGAGCTGCTCCAGCCAGGGAGAAACATCTGTAATTAATGTAGTGGGAAAATTACACGTTTATATGGCCCCCCCAAACACGAGAGCAGACATCCATTTCCTGCAAGGCTGTGGACGCCTGCCAGCCCATAAATAAATCACAAAACCACAAAGCCAACAAGGAGGAAAAGAAAGGGGAATTATCACAAAGGATGCAGCAGCCTTTTGTACCAGGAAAATCACCAGCATCTCCAACAGACATCTATTGTTTATCAATAATATTCCCTGATGCTTCCCACCATCTGGGACTGAGATTGGGAGGGATATTCAAGCAGAACAACAGAGGTCTCCTTGGATTTTACAAACTCCAAAGGCACAGCCAAGGGTGGCCTGGGAGATGGATTGACCTGCCCCAGAGGCATATGTAGGACCAAACCCAAACAAACCTACAGCAAACCTGATATTAAATAGGCTTTGGCATGGGTGAAAAAATGGAATAAACCCAAAATTGCCGACTTTCCTCCAGGAAGAGGGTGTCTGGAGGGCAAGGATGGAGAACTCAATGGTCTGGCAGCACCTCCAGAGGGACCGTGTCCAGTGATGCTGGAGATTAAAAATAAGAGAACAAACAGTTTCAGTAAAGACTTGCAGTCCTACCCCCATGCATTTCCCCTCCCTCGCCTGTCCCCGTGGAGGTTTAATGGCCTGGGCCCCACTTCACAACACCCTGGAGTCACTGAGAGCCTCTCCATTGCTTTCCCTGCATTACCCAGGGCTTGTAAATGAACCATGGGTGGGTGTCATGCTGTGGCTACAGCAACCCTGGCAAACGCATCAGCATTCCCAGGTGGGTTTTTCCTTTTCCAATTGGAGCTGAAGCACTTTAGGGGGCACTCAAAACCCTCCTGTGCTGCTCACAGAGAAGCTTCTCCACCACCTCCTTCCTTGCCACAGGAACATTTAATCTCATGGATTGCAAGGGACCCTAAAGGCCATCCAGTTTCAACTGGACTGGGTTGCTCCCAGCCCCTTACCACCTGGATGAGGTGGGTTTATCTCCCTAAACCCAGTAATTTCACTGCCTGGCCACCAAACCTTCACCACAACCAGAGGTCCCACGACCAGGGACAGCTGTGATGAAATTCCTCCCTTATCCCAGGCTTGCCCATCCCAAATCCTCAGCCCTCTATCTCTTACCCTGCAGTGGGGAAACAAGATGGCACTTAGCAAAGTCAGGGAATAGAGCAAAATGCTTCCCTGCACCTTAGGCACTTCAGCTTTTCCTTTCCTTCCTTGGCCTGCTTTAAAAAAAGAAAAAAACAGAGAGAAAGAGAAAGAAATTGTATTTATTAACACACGCAACAGTGAAACATTTGTTTAGGTGAAAATCTCACTGATTCTTGGCTGTTAATCCACAGGCAGGGAGAACAGCCCTTAATGTCTGCCTGTTTCTCAGTGATTTGTGCTTTTGTGTTTTGAGCAACGTCCCCGATTCTGATAAAGGTATTAGTGCATTTCTTGGGCTGAATAATAAATTATGAGATGCAAAGCCCTCTATTTATGCACTTCAGTGCTGAGAACTTACATGCAAAACAAGACACTCAAGCTCCCCAAGCCCCACAGCAGCTCTCTCCACTCTGCACAGACAAAGCACCCAAATCATTTGGCTGTGTTTATGAGGGACACATTTCAGGGATTAGGGCAGGAATAGCTGTCCCCTGGATGTTTTCACAGCACTTTGCTCGGAGCAGTGGCTCCTGCAGCAATATCCTCTGAGCTGGGTCAAGGGCAAGCTCCCTCTTGAGCTCAGCATGACCAAATGGCACACAGGATAAGGACACTCAGGATAAACACATCTGGAAGTGGCTCCCTAGCTGCAGAGAAATGCTTATTAACACGCTATTTTCAGGGTAAAAATGGAGCAAAACTAAAATGCAGCAGGCACAGATTCGAGTTTTCATTTGGGAAAGGAGGGGAGGGGAAAGCTGTCCCCAAACCAGAGCATGCCCAGCATTGCAAACAGCAGATTTATCCTGTTTTGTGTTTCCACTTCCTTTTAACCAAAAGAATCACAGAATCATTAAGGCTGGGAAAGACCGCCAAGATCGAGTCTAACCATGAATTCAAGAGCACTAAACCATTTCCCTGAGCACCACATCCACAAGCCTTTTGAATATTTTCAGGGATGGTGCCTCTGGGCAGCTAGGTATAATGCCTGACCAACCTTCCAGCAGGGAGATTTCCCCCAGTTTCCACTCTAAACCTCACCAGGAACAACTTGGAGCCATTCCCTCTTCTCCTATCGCTTCAGGTCCAGAGCCTTGGCCAGCTCTGTTCCCTTCTCAGGACACTCATCCCAGGGGGAACAAAAGGAAAGGGAGCTGCACTACCCCAGGGCAGAGCTTTTCCCCTTCATTTTTACAAACAGGAAGAAAAAGAAACACCTGGAAAAAGAGAAAAAAATGGTTTAGTCTAATCCTAAACTGAAAGTTTATATTCCTTAGTTAGATTTCAAAAAACAAAGTTTGTTTGACCCAAAGTGTTTGATTTGACCTAAAAGCTTTTGCTTTGCTTTAAGGAAACTTAGAAATCAGAGAACTGAACAGCTCATTATAAAAAGGAAAAAAAATAAAGCACTCTGCCCATCAGGGTTTGAGGCAGGTGACAACAGTAAGCAGTGATAAAAGAGCAGCAGTCTGTGTTCATAGAAAATGCCTCAGCTTGCCCATATGCCCACAAGGATGCATCAGTTCATGTTGTCAGAACTGCCCAAATTAAAAATAACAATAATTAAATATTCCCTCAGCCAAATGGAAAGAGGGGGTGATGCCTGAGCAGGAAATGGAGCCAAGTGTCCCAGCTGAGACTGCTGAAGTGTCCTGATGAGGGAGGGCCACGTTCTGCTCTTACCCTGCACCATGGAGGGGCTGCTGTGGCCCTGGGAGCCCTGCACTGTGCAGTCACAGAAGCCCTGACCCAGAGGGAACAGCCAGCGCTGCTTTTTCAGGAGAAACCTCTGCATTCATGGCTCTGCTTGATCTCCCATGCTGCAGTTTGCTTTCAAGCTCTTGCAGCACCCCAGACACCAGCTCCTCACTTCCCCACCATTCCTTACCCATCAGTGTTACTCAGAAATTACTGTGGGAGTGCACGCATCTGCCTGTAGCTCCAGCTGGCAGAAGAAACTTGTTGTGTTTGGGTTGAGGAACACTTTAGAAGGGCCTGGAGCCTGCCCCCCATCCATTTCATACAATCACAGAGCCATTAAACTCAGACAAGACCTGCATCAAGCCCAAAATGGTGCCTTCCTTGTCTGCTTCTGAGAACTGCAGTTTCCCTTCACCTGAGACTTCTCTAACAAACCAAAAATGCATAATCACCTCATTAGCAGTTTGCTGGTGTACTTTTTGAGGCTTCCAGTGCTGGTGGCTCCATATGGGAGCTCCAGCAGGCTCCAGGAGTAGGCTCTGGGCAATGGAATTGCTGTCTGACGCACAGCTTTTTGGGGGCAGCTGCCTGAGCCTGCTGTGTCTGAGACCATTACCTTAAATTCTTGTTGCTCCTCTCCATTTTCCCAGCCACGACCCGATCCTGGGAGGAATTCCACAATCCCTGAAGCTTCTTCCAAGTGCCTAGCAAAGCCTCATGAGAACAGAAGCTTTTTTTGCGTTGCTCCCCTCTGGGTCTAAAGGATACTCCTGAACTTTAGCCTGGCTCTTGCTCCTGTACCAAGGAGGCCTTTGATCCAAGGAAGCCTCTTGGCACATTCCCCTTGCTCCACTGGGGAATTCAGCACTGCAGCATCTTGCATTGCAGATTATTTTTAGGGATGATCCAACCAAGACAGATAAAAATAAGAAAGGAGCTGGAGAATCTGTGCTGGAGCTGACTGCGAAGTGCTGTGGCTTACCAGAGCCTCGTGGCCAGGGTGGGATTCCTGATCCAAGAGCATATCCCAGAACAGGTCAAGGGCTCATCCACAGGGCTCGATGGCCCAGTTGTGCTGCCACCAGCACCCACAAAACAGGGATCACCACAGGGATACCTGCATGCCAAAATACCCAAATCATATCCAAATTCCGTTTCAAAGTTGAGGAAGTATCACCCACAGCTGCCAAGGACATCCTAAGCAACAGTAGCCAGCCAGGCTGGTGATGCGCCGCTGAATTGCACTGAAAGCCCTTAAAAAATGATTATCAGATCTTTAGTAAACTCAGCTGGGCTGTGCAACCACAGTCCTCACTGTGTGGCTCTCGACTCAAGAGAAGAACAGTGAGATATCTCTGTGGCATATGCCGAGACTCCAGAAAATGTTTGGGGTGAAATTCCGGAACACAGTAAAGAACAAAGACTGATTTTTTTTTTTTTTTTTCCTCACTGATATGAAGAAACAGGATTTGCTCTCAGCTGGTCAGTATTGCCTGGGAAAAGAAAGTAAAAAAACAAAGAAAACACACCCCTGAGAGATGACATGCCTAAACCAGTCACTTAGAAGTATTTATTTTTTTAAGAAGGGAATTCTTCCCATTTTTTCTTGGTCAGGCTGATTATTGCCAACAGTATTTTAGCATCTGCTGTGCCTGCTGACCCACCACACTTAGCCTACTTACACTAATTAAACTTTAATTAAGCTTGCTAGATGTTCATCTAACATAAAAAGTAAGGCAAAGGCTTTGCAAAGCGAAGGTTTTGGCGTGGTCGGACAGTTTGGGTTTACGTCATTTTATTTATACAGTCATAGCAAAGGGGAGGAGTTTGAAGTGCAGGTCACTTCTGACCTACTCACCTGACCCTTCCAACACCTCCTCTGCAGTTTTGTTCTGAGCCAGCTTCATGAGGACTGCTACTTCTTGGGGTATCAGACACCTCAAGGGACTGACGAGTGCTTTGGGATGCTCCCATGAGTCCAGGGGCTTAGGAACCTCAGGTGTCTCCTGCCAGGCTGCCAATCAAGTCTTGTATTTCTGAGTCCTAAAAAAAAAAAAAAAATAGAAAGGAAAATAGCAAAAGGACTTTCCTGCCAGCCCACCCTGGCAATGCAGGGTGCAGTCTCTGCTCAGCTGTTTTCCAGTCAGCCTCACTCAAACTGCTCCTGGCAAGTTTCCTGACAAGTCAGTTTTCCTCTCCTCTGTGCCTCCGAAATAAATTCCCTCGTGTCTCAGGAAAGGTGCTGCCACCACAGGCTTGGGAAGGGAGGGAGAGGCAGCATCAGGAGTTTCTTGTGGCACCCGGGGCATGGGTGTCACATCCCCCCCTTACCAGACCAGCAGGGATTAAAACAGATCCTGGCGCTCTCCTCAGCTCAAAAGATCCACGGAATCCTTAAGGTTGGAATCCTTAAGACCTCAAAGATCTTTGAGTCCAGCTGTTAACCCAGCACTGATTTTCCCTAATTTCAGCAGGATCAGCTGGAAAAGCAAAAGTCAGGTGCACGTGCACCCTTCAAGGATCAGTGGCCAGATTGTTGGCATCCAGAATTGTCCTCTTGCATGGTTCTCTCCATTCTCACCTTCAGCAAAACGGTTCTGCCTTTGATCCTGTGAAAGCCACTCATTTTAGAGCTATTCTTCTAAAATTGCTTAAGCAAGACTCCCTCTTTTCTTTCTTTCTTTTTTTTTTTTTTTCTTTTAAAGCAAGCAGGAACTTTAAAAAGAAGGTTTTTGGAAAAGGATATTTTGGCAACAAACCTCTCAGTTTAGTGCTTGGCAGGCAGCAAGCTTTTAAGCTTTGAAAAATAAAAAATTGTTCAGAGCTTTGGAGTTTTGCTATTTTTTTTGGCCTTTCTAAATGAAAGTGCAGGTTGCTGTGAGTGGGGAGGTTCACACACACACACACACACACACACCCCTCTCAAAAAATCCATCAACACTCATGGATTTCCAGCGATTTCTACACAAAAAAATCTGAGTCCAAATCCAAATTCCCAGGAGGACCACACATGGAGTGATTTCCCCTGAATTACAGTTCCCAGGTAGTATTGAAGGATGTTGGAATCATGGAATGGTCTGGGTTGGAAAGGACCTTAAAACTCTTCCCATACTCCCCCTGCCATGGGCAGGGACACCTTCCACTGGACCAGGTTGTTCCAAACCCTGTCCAACCTGGCCTGGAACACTCCCAGGGATGGGGCAGCCTGCTTGAGTGTGTAAGGGAATTCATCGTTCCAAACAATAATCACCTATTTGTGATGCTTTGCTTTCAGTCTGTCCAAGGAAAAATGCTCCTGGTGAGTGTTCTGTGCACAAACGGGCACAAACAGATGCACATCCTACATCTTCCTCAGCAGCCCTGCAAAACCTACAGCGAGCCTCCTTTCCTGGGATCCTGGAATGGCTTCGCTTCCAAACTCATTTGCTCCTCCACGGCAGGAAAAAAAAAAGCAAAAGACACAGAGAGGTAACAAGAGAAACGGAACATTTGGCAAATGTGTACTGAACTTCACACAACAAACCCATTAGTTCAGGCGGCCCCGTCTCTATGGCAACCAAACAGCACAAAAACAAGGCATTAACACCTAAATTTATTAGTGGGCAAGTGCTTAGCTTTTATCATTCCAGGGGTGTATTCCTCGATGGGGTTCCCGAGGAAGACGGTTCTGGTTCAAATGTCAAAGTAAACATGGGAACATCATTTACAGACAGCCGAGCCGAAGACGCTTTCGTAGTTTCAATCACAGTTTGAAAAACAAACATCAAAGCAAAACCGAGAAAAAAGAGACTGTGTGCAGGAGAGTTACCCAATTTCCACTTTGTGAAATTGTTAAAGGTTTGCAAGTCATGTTTAAGGGGTGAGAAATATTATCCATCCTATCCCAACAGCTCCATGAAGATCTTCATCAGGAGGAGGAATGGGGGTTATAAACTGGTTCTCCCAAAATAATTTCCAAGTGCCTTGCCTTTATTTTAAATGCATGGAAAATGTGAAACCAAATCTCCACTGTGCCACAGGGCTCCAGGTCATGCCACAGGCTCTGGGGGAAAAGTGGGGCTATTTGATTACTCCAGAAATACACAAGGGCCAGGAGATAAGGATGCTGGAAAGCCACATTTAAATCTTCCCATTTAAAACATCTTCCCCTTCCGAGGGTCCTGGGTGAATTTCAGCAGCCCCAAGAGCACAGACCATGCTGGGACAGCTTGGGGAGGATAACGAGGTGTCAGATCTCTCTTCGAGTTGGAGTGAGGCAGGAGAACAAAGGATGTGTCTCAGCCCAAGGCACACTTGAAGCTGTGCTGGGGCTAACAACGTGCTGGGGCTCTCCACATTTCCCTAAGTGCCAACTGAACTTCCTTTTTCATCTTTGCTCCAGGGTTTAGAACAACCTGCACTAGGAATATGGATCTGGCTTCCTTGGGGTGGCTAGTCTTAAAGAACCCAATCCTGCTCGCTGTCAGAGAGAGGAAATCTCTGAGAAGCTGTGGCTGCCCCTGGATTCCTGGAAGTGTCCAAGCCCAGGTTGGACATTGGGGCTTGGAGCACCCTGGGACAGTGGAAGGTGCCCCTGCCCATGGACCTTTCCAACCCAAAGCCATTCCCCCTTCCGTCATGCACAGCTGTTTCCAGGTGAGAGGCACCCTCCTGGGGCTAATTCAGACCTAATCACTAAACATTCTGTCTCCACACTATGACAGCAAGGACAATCCAGGCTGCACACTCAGGAAAAACCTTTAGTGGGAAAAGCAACACTGCACCAGGAGACAATGCCTTAAAAAAATGTCAAACCCATCTTCTCCTCCAGCATCCCCCAGGTGGAGTAGGAAGAGCACCTCTGCTGCCACCAAGCACTGATTTAGCCCATCACAGTGCAAAAGGTCTGATGGCAAACTGCTTGTCACCTGATTTTA
Source organism: Certhia americana (assembly GCA_018697195.1). Taxonomy (NCBI): domain Eukaryota; kingdom Metazoa; phylum Chordata; class Aves; order Passeriformes; family Certhiidae; genus Certhia; species Certhia americana. The sequence continues at coordinate 36,344,985 of CM031863.1, read as the reverse complement.
GCCATGTAAATGCTGAAATGCTCAAACCAGTAAATGTTTAGCACAGGGGCTGTGATGTGCTCACCATGCTGCCATCAGCAGCAGCACAGCCCAGTACTAATACCCATCCCCTGTCCTCAGGCAGCACCTCCTCCTGAAAGCACACTACCAGCATTTCAGCTGCCCAGGGTCCTGCTTCCCAAGCCCTTCAGGCAGGTTGAAAGAAAGCAAATTAACAGGTGGAAACCCTGACAATTTGCTCCTGAAACAAGGTCACTGAGGATCCCACAAGTCCCTGACTGGCTGACTTGCTATCAGCTCAAAGGCATTTCAAGAACATTAGCACTGGTGCCAAAAATATCTGGGCATGTCCCTGCAGTGAAACAGCGGCAGAGGGAAGAGGATTGGATGTGATGGCAGTGTCGGAACAGGCAGAGGGATGGGATGGCAGAGATGGTTGTGGGGGGGAGGTTTGGGGTGCCTCCACCACTGGGAAGAGTAAACAAAAGAGTTTTAAACTCTCCTGCCAGCAAGAACTGACTCTCACCATGAGGACCTGATCGTTCATCGTTGGACTCGAGGATCTTAGAGGTCTTTTTCCAGCTTAATGATTCCACATTTTCCTCTGGCAATAGATCTCAGCACACAGCAGCAAAGCCAACTGGAATAAGCCTTCAGAATGCCCAGTCCCCAACAAAAGACACTACAAAAATGCTTGCTGACATCATGCCCAGCTCACCAGTGGTTCTCCTCTACTGGAAATATTTTTGCCATCTCCAGTCTTGCCTTACGGTCTTTTCAAAATGAGAGACTTTTGGGTTTTACCAGTGAGATCACTGTAATGAATTCAGTAATTCAGTAATCAGAACAGCATTTAGCAATCAGAACACATTCAGCAGTTGTAACAAGAACCATACCTGCAAGCTTCAGTACAAACCCAGCTCCAGATGGACCTGGAATAAAATCTCTCATAACCCTCTTCCACAGCATTCACCTTTCTTTTTTATTTGATGTCTAAATTAAACATTTAGAGGCCTCCATGCTGAGTCTTGAGGCCTTTTCCCCAAAGTCCTCCTGGCTGGCACATCCTTGGGTCAAGGAGGATGCTCTGCTCCTGGTCCATGTGAGCACAGACCAGCTCTGACTGGTCTTGTCAAACACAGCAGCATTTCTGGGCACAGGGGCAAATGGATTTGAGCTGAAGGAGGGAAAGGATTAGATGGGATAGTGGAAGGAATTCTTCCCTTTGAGGGTAAGGGGATGCCCTGGCACAGGTTGCCCAGAGAAGCTATGGCTGCCCCTGGATCCCTGGAAGGGTCTAAGCCCAAGTTGAGCATTGGGACTTGGAGCAATCTAGGATAGCGGAAGGTGTTTCATGGCAGGGTTTTGGGATAAGATGAACTTTAAGGTCCCTCTCAACCAAACGATTCTGTGATCTGACTCCTAAAATTCACACCTCCATGCCTCTTGTCCTGATGGGCAGAGCCACCATGGGACAGATGCAGATCCTAGGAAGCAGCCTCTGGTCGTTGCTACCCTCACTGCACGCACAGAGCTGCAGATTGTGCAAGAGCTCCAAGAACAGAAGCCCCCCCCAGGCCCTTCAGGGCTGGTGCCATGCTGAATGCATTAGCTGTGCTAGGAACAAATGCATGAACCTCGGCCAGTTTTGTCTATGTGCTGAGGGCAGAGGAGTGAGGCAGAGAGGCACAGCACAGTGCCACCGCTGTCTCCAGTGTGACAGATCAGCCTGGGTGCAGCCACACACCACCCAGAGGTGCCCAGATCCAGATTCGGGGCCTGTAGCTGCTGGAGCGTGTTTATTTCTGCCCTGCTTCCCTGCCTGCGTGTTCCCAGCAGGAGGGGATGTAAACTGGCCCAACCAGGCCTGCCCAACCCTCCATCCTCTGCCACGTGCCAAAACTCTTCTCACACTCGTGCGAGGTCACATTTCTTGGCAGGGAGCTCGGCTCCTTCTCCCCTCTCCCTTCCCCCATGCTCCTGGTGAAATATGAAAACAGCCTGCCACCTGCCATTCGCCTGGCCTGCTTCTCTTTGTCTGCCAAAAATTAGCAACATGCCCCAAAGTATAATTGGAAACACTGCACTGCACTGCAGGGGTCCCATTGCTGTTGCATAGAAGAGGCTTGACAAAAAGCCAATTTAATTTCTAGATTCCCCGGGCTGTGTGTAGCTGCTAAGTGAGGAGGTAAAAAAAAAAAAAAAAAAAAAATCACTTTTATCAGGCCAATTCCTATTAGTAGATTCAAATCTTTTAACAAGTCCTGCCATAGGAGTCAGTGAGCTGTCACTGCCAGCATATTTAGGGCATCGTTTCTTGGAATTGGAGTCGTGTGGGAGGTCAAGAGTTAGAAGCCAGCATTCCCAAACTCCAGAGTCGGGAGCTGGGGTGTGTAGGGTGGAGCTGGAGGTGGCAGAGGATTCGTGAGGGCTGACTTCAGCCCCGGAAAGGAAACAGCCCCGCTCACCCTCCTCCTCAGCAGAACTTGCACAAGTCCCAGAGGATCCTTGCAGGAGGGATCTGGAAATGCCTCCCACACCTCGGCACCCATGGCAGCTCTGACAGCAGAGCACAGCACCACTGGTGCTGCCCAGGCTACAGGCCAGCCCTGCAGAGCCAGCAGTTTCCTTTCTGCAGGAAAAGGGCAGAGAGGCAAGCAAGGGCACCTCAATATAGGGCACCTCATTCACACCACACCTTGGCAGAGAGCTGGGCCAACAGATCTGTGAAACTGAAAAGCAACATTTCACCCCAAAAGAGCTGTTTACATTGTCAGGGGTTGACTTGCCAGGCTTAGGAAAGAGCTGTGCCAAACTGGCTTATTATTTTCTCCCTTCCCCAAAACTCTCAGGGCCTGCTCCTTTGCTACAGGATGTCTGTATCCGTGGAGCTGTGCTGAAATCCAGGTGCCACAGGGACACCTGGACACACAGCCACAGGGAACTCAGCCACTCTGCCAGCAATAAAAGATGGATATTGGGAAGGTATTTTTCCCTGGGAGGGTGGGGAGGCCCTGGCACAAGGTGTCCAGAGAAGCTGGAGCTGCCCCTGGATCCCTGGATGTGCCCAAGGCCTGGCTTCTTCCCCGGGATAGAGGAAATTGTTCCTGCCCAAGGCAGGGGGTGGAATGGATGGTTTTTTAAGGTCCCTTCCAACCCAAACCATTCTGGGATTCTGTGAAATGAATTGCCAGGCTGGAGCTGGAGCCTCCCTGACCTCACGTTTCCCCTGGAATTGTGCTCCCTCCTCGACCTTACACTAAGGCCATATAGCACACTCAGGGCATCCAAACAGGAACAACCCTTCCCTCTGCTCTTAGGGAGAAAAGTGCTTAAACCCAAATCACAGCACTGTTAAAATCCTGGGAGAAGATGCACAAGGATGCTCAGATGAGGCACCCTGGGGACAGGCATGACTAAAGGCCCAAACAGGGACAGTGGAGTGCCTCTGGGGATGGAGTCTCCCAGCCCATCTCACAGAATTGCAGCATCCTGAGAGGAAGGGATGCACGAGGATCATGGAGCCCAACCCCTGGCCCTGCACAGGGCCGTGCCCAGAACCCCACTTGGACACCCAAACCCCATCACAGATCTGCTGCGTGGGACTGTGGGCTGCCTTAATTTCAGCCTCAGAAGGGCAGGGCAAGAGGGAGCCCTGAGGAAACTCCACATGCCTTCTCATCAGGCTGATTACTGAATAGGCTTTAATAGATCACGGAATGAAGAATTTGGTTAAGTCTAAATAACTGCTTTGAAATTCTTCAAAATTGGATGTATTTTTTTCTCCATAGCAAGCATGCTATTGAATAAAAGGGAGATGACCCCACATTTCCAAAAACTAAAACAAAAAAACCAAAAAACTTTAAAAAATCACAAAATCCACAGCTGCTCCCCATTTGCAATAAGCTGTTTAAAACAAAATAAACCAATACATTTTGCTCCAAGAAACACACATTAGGCACTGGCAGCTTGCTTCCCTCATTCCTCTATCCCCAAACACTTCAAATGGAAGGAAGGGGAAACCTTGAAGTGATACATGTGTGAGAAGCCTTGAGAACAATAGCAGCTCCCCAGCTGACTCCAGAGCTGTTATTAAACTCGAGGATCCTGTGCTAGAGGAACTCAGGTGGAGCAGCACCAGCACCAGGCTCTGAGAACACCAGCAAAAGTCAGACTTCCACCTACAAATTCCTGGAAGTTTGCAGCCCAAAACGCAAAACAGCACAGATCCACGTGGGCAGGTTTAGTGGGATGGCATCACGGAGACCTCCCCTCCAAAAGCAAAGTATCAATCCTCAGATCAGGAGGGGCAGGATCCTGCTTGGAGTCCAACATCACCATTGTGTTTTTAAATTGAATTTTACTCACAAAGAGGCAGCAGCAGGTTTCTCACACCACAAAGTGTGACACCACAGGTGCCTGGAAGTAGCAGCCCAGTCCCTGGATGTGTCAAGCAGGGTAGAGGAAGCTGAGTGTTGCTGTTTGCAACCAGCTCACAGCTCTTGTCCCTTCTGAAAATGTGGGGAAGGATCAAAGGGTGCATCCTGCACTGGGGGTGGCTCTGAGGGTCCCTTTTGCTAGGCTTTGGAAAGTGAAGCTTCTCTTGGCATCCAAAAGTGTGCAGCTGCTTTCTTTGCTTTTCCAGACACAGAGCTGGCCCACAGAAAATAATGCCATGGAAGTTTCCTCTGAGTGCAAAAGCCCAGAGATGCCTCTGAAGCACTGCCTTCAAGTGAAGCCTTCACCAGGGCACACACAGCACCGAGCAGCTCAGTCCACTACCCAAGAGAGCCTTGACCCAGGCAAAAACCAGAGATGAGGAAAGAGCTGAGGGAGTGCTAAACCATTCTGTCCAAAATCAGATCTTCAGGCATCAAGGCTTCAAAAAAGCAGGTGAAGGAAGGTTTCAAAGGCTGCCAGAGACACACTTGTACCCACCACCAGGCTGCACCTCTATGCCCATGTTAATCTCCTTTCTGCAGAGGACACACAAAGGGACCTTTCACAGCATTCACAGCAGACCTTACCTGAGTTATGCATTGAACACCTTCCAGCTACCACTGGATCCGAGTCCCTGATTCCCAGAGACCCTGAAAAACTCCCAACCTGCATCAACAACACCAAGCTTGGCAGCAGGACCTCTCCACCTAGCACAGCAATACCCCCAGATCAAGATTTCCCTGAAGGCACATTGCTCTGAGTCACCTCTTCTCCAACCTGATGTTCCCAGAATGGCTGGGGAAGGCACCTTAAAATTCCAAACCCTGCTTCCTCCCACTGTTCCAGGTTGCTCCAAAGCCCGTCCAACCTGGCCTTGGACACTTCCAGGGACGGGGCAAAGGATAGGGGAGCACAGGAGATTTCCCACAAAGTTTCAGATGTGAGGAAACATCTGGGTTCTCCACTGAGTGCAGGAATGCTAACATAGCTGTCCAGGAAACTTCGCATCCCAGCTATTCTGGATTTGGGTCTTGTGCTGGTCCCATCTGGCCTATCAAACGGAGAGACTCAGGCTTGTTGTCTGCCACTCTGCTGTTTGTCATGGGCAAGTGGGAGCGTTTGAAATTTAGAGTGGGAATAAAATGATCTGTCAGCATTCCTGCACAATGACAGAGGGGAGCTCTTCCCCCCTCCCTCTCCACAAGCTCTCAGAGCCAGTGGTCTGCAAAGAGCCTGGTGACAACACTGCTGAGTAACATGTAGAGTCAATTAAAAATTTATTAAGAGAGGATGCACAGGAGGTACTGACCTGGATCCAGCTGCTGCACCTTTCTAGGGGGACAAATAAATTGGAGCTTTCAGACCTTCCACATGGACACCAGAAACAAACTCTCCAAACAGACATGAGGGTTTGGTTTCTCACAAATCCCTCTCCCTGCCAGCTGTGCTTCAGCCCCCTACAAAAGCTCATTGCAGCCTGTGGTCATTCTCAAGGGGTCACCAGAGACCTGAACTGGCTGAAGCCAAGGTGTGAATAATACAAATCAGCTGCCAGGACCAGGCTGTAAATCACCTGACAGCTCTGATGGAGCCTAAACAGGAAAATCTTTTGATTTTTGCTGCTTGGGTTGGATCAAAAACATTTTTGTAAGTGGCAACTGCAACATCTGAAGGGAGCTTTCAGAAACCCTTGGCATTGCAAGTTCAGTTCTCTCAGGCAGAAATTCTTCCCTACAGAGTGTGCCCAGAGCAGCTGTGGCTGCCTCTGGATCCCTGGAAATGTCCAAGGCCAGGCTGGACATTGGGTCTTGGAGCAACCTGGGACAGTGGAAGGTGTCCCTGCCCGTGGCAGGGGTGGCACTGGATGGGCTCTGAGGTCCCTTTCAACTCCAGCCATTCTGTGATTCTCTCAAATGGGTGGGGTTTGATTCTGGACAAGGTCTGACACAATGATCCTCTTGTTCCTCCTGCTCTCCCTCCTACAGCTGAGCCCTGACACCTGGAGAGGACTCTGTGCCTTCCCCATGGCTGCAGTCCCCTGGCACATGACCTTCCCTAAGCTGGAAAACCTTCAGCTTGGAACTGTTCCAGAGACCCTAGAGCAGAGTGCTGTTTTTGCTGATGGAGAAGGTGATGTGAAGAGGCTCAGAGCTGACTTTAGTACTACAGATACCTGTGCCCTGCCATCCTAACCCTGCTGGAAGGCAAAAGCTCCAGAGCTCGGCTTCCAGTGAGAGCAAGTACCTCTTATTCTAGCATCCAGCTTTCACAGGAAGCCTCACCAGGCCTTCTGCAATGTTTCCTCCAGCCAGGCCTGTCACCTGCCTCCCCCAGGAAGGAACATTTTGTTCAAAGACAGCTAATGACCCATTTACATGTGCCTATAAAACGATGTTGGGTTTGTCCCTCCCCTCCCACCTCTCGGCTGCTGCTGGCCTGCAGAGCCTGTCAGGGCTAATTATGTTGCTTTTCCATGGAGGGAGTTTTCCCTCTTCGCATGTGTTTTCTGTTCAGGGCATAGCACAGTTTCAACAGGTTTTGAAGCTGTTGTTGTTGTTGTTGTTATTGTTGTTGTTGTTCCTGACGAGAGCTGCTGTTATGAAACACATCCTCATGGCCCCACCAAGGCCCCAGCCAGGGCAGAACCAGCTCCCTCTGACGCAGGAGCAAATTGAGACCATTTGGTTCTGGGGAGCACTGGACATCTTATTCCATCTGCAAGGGAGCTGGGAGAAGGGTTGAACTTCTCCTCCCTCCCCTTCCCTTCCAGTACACTCATTTATCCCTGCTGAAATGCACTGTTTCCTTTCCAGTCTTCCCTCTTCCCAAATTTTATCCACATGCCATCAGGGGTGGGCATGGAAAACCACCCTCACTCCTAGCAGACACCTGGGACAGCCCCTGAGCCCTGGGGACACCGTGCTGACCCTTGCACCCTTTTGCTGGGGGCAAAGGTCCTGAGACGGCAGAGCGGCCCAGGCCAAACCCCGGGGGCAGGAACCTGGTAAGGATCCAAGGAGGGGCTGATGGAGCCAAGCTCTGCAGGATAGCAGCCTGGGCAGGAGCTGCATGGCCCTTGCCAGCAGGACCCTCTCCCCAGGCCAAAGGGCCCACGCCAGGTGCTCCCTGCTCGTCCCACACTGCTCCCCAGTGCAGCAGCAGCTTGTGTGTCAGGGAAAGGTATCAGCAGAGCCAAGTGGGAGAGCTGGAGCACAGCTGTGCAGACAGGACACCTCACGTGCCATCCCTGCCACTGAGGCAGCATGGGGTACCCAGGCAGATCCCACCTGCCAGGGAGAGAGGGGATGCTCTGGGTGGAGCACACTGCGAGCTGAAGGGAGGTGACCCCTGCACAGGCTGCCAAAGGTCCATTTTGCAGAGCTTCCCCACTGCCCTGGCACAAGGCATAGCAGCACAGCCTCCCCTCCAACCCCTGCCATTCAGGACACCTCAGGGCATTGGCTGCCCAAGAAGAGAGGCTGCACCCTGTGGGATCCCCTCACAGCCAGCTCTGATCACAGGGGCTTTGTCCAGCCCACAGCATTACAGAGCCCTGAGCTGCTCCTGGAGACCTGGACACCACAGACTGACCCCGAAGGGCCCTTGAAGCCCACAGGAGTGCAGGCACTGGTTTGATTACGGAGGAGACCCCGTTCTACCAGACACACCATCCTGCCAGTCCAAGAAATGAAGAGCCATCCACTCAGGGAACAGTAGCAGCAGCTCCTTCACACCTTGACTTTGCCTGCACAGAAGACACCAGTGCAAAGGCTAGGTTGTAAATCATTTTCACATAATAATCCAATTGGTTTTGCCAGGGAAGGAATGAAATACGGGAGTACATGTATCATGTCTTTAAACAGTGAATAATGGCTTCAGATTGAAAGGGAGCAACTTAAATTGGATTTTAGGAAGAAATTGTGCCCTGTGAGGGAGGGCAGGCCCTGGCACAGGGTGCCCAGAGAAGCTGTGGCTGCCCCTGGATCCCTGTGAGTGTCCCAGGACAGGTTGGACATTGGAGCTTGGAGCAGCCTGGAACAGTGGAAGGTGTCCCTGCCTATGGCAGGGATGGAATAAGATGGGTTTTGAAGTCCCTCCCAGCCCAAACCATTCTGTGGTTCCATGCTTCTATGATAAAGGAGCTCCAGGAGCCCTTCCTTTTCAGGCAGGATCTGGATCTGCCTGTCCCTGCCTCCTCCCACAGGTGGGAGCAGCTTTCCCTGGACAAAGTTCTTCAAGGATGCTCACCAGCACAGCTCCCTGCTCTCCCTCAGCTGGGAAGCCCACCTGGCATTCCACTGGAAGGCTCCTTAAGGAGGAGGCAGAGTTAAGTGACAAAGCAATCAGTCTTATCAAGGTCTAGCTCGGGGTTTGGGAGGAAATGCAGCCGCCGGAGCACATGCCAATATTGTTAATGCCTTTTGGGGCTGCATCTGAGGCTGGGTTTGTTTTGGCAGCTGCAAAGCCTGATATAAAACACGTCCTTGCTGCACAGACCGGTGGAGAGAGCCAAGGCTGCTGAGCAGGGCAGTGCAGGGATGCTCCAGCAGCAGAGCTCAAGCCTCACCTGGCAGGAATCCACCTGGCTCCAGCCAATCCATTCACACCAACGGAGCAGCTAGACCCAGCTGTTTGTTTGTTTGTTTGTTTGTCTGTTTGTTTGTTTGATGTCTCTTTGGGGCTTCTCCTGCTGAATCTCCAGAATGGTGGGATTTAGATGCCTCAGAGCTGCGTGGCTGTCATCAAACCACGTCCTGCAGCAGTTTAGCAAGGTGTGATGAGCTCTCCCAGAGCCAAACCTTCCTTGCAGCATCAGGATGGCTTCCTCTGCTCAGATACCCCCAAAACTCAGGAGGGATCAGGCAGTTCAAACAGTTCCAAGAGCAAAAGCTGGGAAGCGAGAGGTCTCTGTTTTTAAACAACTGTGCAAGTGAGTTTTTCCTCCTCTCCTGGCATTTCTTCCATGAAAGCGTGGGTTTACAGGGCTAAAACTAGAACTAAGGGGGTTTGTCTCCTGGCTCATGGGCAGTGGGTGACACTGGCTCCTTGATTAATCAGCACAATGAGAGGTTTGGGTTTATAACCAAATCTGAAGCACATTTGCACCCTGCAGGGCAGAGAGGGTTGGCTCCAGCCCTTGAGCCATCAGCGAGGGCACCCCAGAGGTGATCTCCTCAGCAGGATAATGGAGCACAGGATGCTTTGCACTGGAAGGGACCTGAACAATCCCTGATGCTACTTGAGGTCATTTCCTCTCACCCTGTCCTTCTCTGAGCCGAGCCCGAGCCCCGCCGGCTGCCCCCTCCTGCGAGGCACCTGTGCAGAGCCAGAAGGTCCCCCCTGAGCCTCCTTTTCCCCAGGCTGAGCCCCTTTCCCAGCCGCTCCCCACCAGCTTTGAGTATCTCGGGATTTCTCATTTCAGCAGCGGAGCTGAGATCGCACCCACTGTGCTGCCATTGGCCGCTCTCTCCGCTCTCCCCCCACTTTTCCTCCTGCCGCCCCCACTTCATTCCACATTTTTCACATTTCTGGGGATTGTTTTTCACCTTCCAGCGCTTTCTGGAGCTCGCCCAACAGAAATAAACGCAGTCTGACCATGGCTGCTGGGGCGAGGGGCAGGGGGTTACGCTCTCGGTAAATTTAGCCCCTCACTGACAGATTTATCTTCCTTAATCAGAACCAAGCGTAGTTAGCGAGGTTTGTTTTTGTAGACTGAACTTCCCCAAAGTCAGCGCGCACTCACCTCCCCCTCCCTCCCTCCCCAATTACATAAACGCTTTTAGTTAAGAGCTAATTTCCTGGAGTGTGTGCCAGTGCTCTCTCCAAGCAAACAAAGCAAAGACGACACTGAAAGGAGCCCGCGTTTGGCATTGAATAGGAAGATTATCCTCACAAAAGGTGAGGAATAAGGTGTCAAAGGGTCTCTTCCCCGTTCCTCCTCCTTCATTTGCGCACGGAGGATAAAGCACAGGTGGAAAGCACCTTCCCAGCCTGGAAACTCGGGCTTGCCCTGACAGACCGAGGTTTGGCCAGAAATTCAAACACACCTCTCCTTCGGAAGGAGAGCCTGTAGATCCATCAGCTGCTTCATCTCCGTCCAGGCTACCTGCTCCCGTCCTTTCCTCGCCCCACATTTCCAGGTTGGCACCAAAGCATCCCTGCCGCAGCTCGGACTAGCGCAGGGGCTCAGACGGGTTTGGCTCCCCCGTCCTCTCCCGGGAACAGTTTGGAGGCTGTGCGGTCCGAGAGACTTTGTGGACATCTTCCCTCACGGGGCTCCTCCTCTGCAGCTGTCCACGGTCTTGCTTTAACATCCCCCTTTCCTTTTCCTTGCCACCATGCCATTAATTAAGAACACTCCTTGCACATGCCAGCCTGGAATGTGTTGTAATGACCATTTTTTTTCTGTTTCAGCTTCAACAATTGCTTTTACTGAGCCTAGCCGAGTTCCCAGCAATTAGGAGCCACGACGGATTTTGGGAAGAAATTGTCCCCTGTGAGGGTGGGCAGGCCCTGGCACAGGGTGCACAGAGAAGCTGTGGCTGCCCCTGGATCCCTGTGAGTGTCCCAGGCCAGGCTGGACAGAGCTTGGAGCAGCCTGGAACAGTGGAATGTGTCCCTGCCATGGAATGAGATGACTTTGATGTTCCCTCCCAGCCCAAACCATTCTGTGGTTCCATGTTTCTATGATAAATGAGCTCCAGGAGCTCTCCCTTTTCAGTCTGGATCTGCCTGTCCCTGCCTCCTGCCGTGGATGGGAACATGTTTCCCTGGACTAAGCTCTCAAAGATGTCCACTCACATCCCCAGCAGCCCGGGAGAAGCCTCTCACATCACAGAGCACACAAATTTCAGTAGAGTTTCCATGACAGTACCATTAACATTTTCCTCCCATTGGTGCAATAAGGACGAATCCTTCCGTTCCCTCGCAGTTAATTCAGCCCCGAGGCATCGCTGAAGCGCCGAGAGCTGAGCTGGGCAGAAAGGAGAGAAATTCCCACTGCTAAGTGAAATTGCAGGAGAGGGAGGCAGCAATGCAGAGGGGAGAGGTGCGCTGACACGTTTTGTGGATTAGCACAGGGTGAGATGGATGGATTTCCCGACCCCCTGACATCACTGATCCAGTTCTCTCGTCCTCCCGTCTGCCTGTGTGACCCAGGTCCCTGTTTCCCAAGGGTGAGCTGTGGAAAAGATAAAGTTCGGAGGGTGTTGTTTTTCCGTGGTTTTTTTTTTTTTTTTTTTTTTTTTTTTTTTTTTTTTGAGATGAAAATTCCCCTCATTTCCCCTCGAAGGCGAGCACACGTGGGTCTATTTTTACCCAGGTTTATTTTTAGCTCTTCTTGCCTGCGTTGCCTCTCACATGGCTGCATGGGGAGGGATGGCAGCGGCTGCAAGGACACATTCTCCCTCCACAGCACAGCAGGGCTGGGGGCAAACACGCCGGCAGTAATTACAGCACAGCCTCGTTAATCACTCACTGCCCCCAGCCTTGCGCAGGGGGGGTGCAGCCAGCTCGCTCCCATCCAACGCTGCTGCCCACGCTGCCCCGTTGCTAGAGACACCCCCACCCCAACATATCCCCATCCCGCTGGAGCTGCCCCAAGGGATCCGATTCCTGCTGTCCCTCTCCCTGCTGGCCCACAGCTCAGCCACAGGAAGGCAAGCAGGGGCTGGAGCAAGCTGAAAGCTCTGGGAGCTGGCTGGGATCCGAGCCCTGGCCACCGCCACCAGCAGGGCAGGAACTGGGGCACTGCGTGGCCCCTCCCGGGACAGAGTTTTCTCTTTTCAGTGCTTGGCTCTGCCTTCAAAGTGGAGCCTGGCAGACAGGCAGCTGGGGAAAGGGGGTCGGGATGCTCAGAAGCTGCTGTGACCAGAGAGCAGGCTGTGAGTGCTGGCGCAGGGGAGGCTGCAGGACGCTGGATGTGTTTGGTTGAGATGAACAACATACAAAGGTTTGGGTTTCACTCTTTCGGGGAATTCCAACACAGCCCGGGGCCCTGGTGTTTTTTTCCCAGAGGGGAACCCCTGCTGCCCAGCAGCATGACTGATCTGCCCCATGGCCTGTGTGCTCCATCCAGCGGCAGCCAGGATGGGAGCAGTGCAGGGACTGCAGACATGGGGGACAAAGGTGAAGCATGGGCGGCTGGATCCTGGTCAGAAGATTCTCATGTCCCACAGCTGCCTCTCTCCTACCCTGCCAACAGCTTCCAGAGCATCTTCCCAAGGCCTCTGCTAACTTCCAGAAGGGAAAGCATGGCCTTTCCATGGCACCAGCCCTCTCTATCCTGGATCACAGCATGCCACAGTGCCCATGGTACCACGCTGCCTGTGCCAGGCTGCAGCAGGCACTGGCAGGTCCCCTGTTACCATGGCAATGCTGCCAAGGTTCACATCTTTTCCCGAATCCCATTTATCCTGCTCTTTATTTCCCTCCCACACTCCACACCTCAGGAAAGGTCAAGGTGCAGCTCTGCCATCAGGGCTGTGGTCACATTGCATGAAGCCCTTGCTCAGGAGTAACAGCTTTGGATCTCCTGTCAGCACAGAGGGAAAGCTGGAATCAGTGAGCAGATACTGATAAATCCTCTGCTGTCTCTTCTCCTTAGACTTAGTCACAGGGAAAAACCCAAAAGGCCTGAACCGGTTTTTGTTAAGTGACAGGGACTTTTTTCTTGTTCCCTGGCCATTATTTTAAAAGAAAAACTCCCCATGCAGAGGGGACAGCTGTGGATGAAGATCCTCATCAGTGCTGGTTTCCCCACCCATGTGGCCCTGCCCTGGGCATCCAGCCCATCCCAGTATCCAGGACCAGCCATCTGGGCAAGCAGGAACCTCCCCTGGAATATCTCCTAGGGGCCATGGTCCCTCTCCACCCATGTGTTTGTTCATGGAATCACAGAATCATTAGGGCTGCAAAAGACCTCCAAGATCCTTGAGTCCAACCCCAGTACTGCCAAGGCCACCACCGAACTGTGTCCCCAAGTGTCACAGCTACACATCTTTCAAACATTTCCAGGGATGGGGACTCCACCACTGCCCTGGCAAGCCTGGCCCAGTGCCTGAACATCCTTTTGGTGAAGGAATTTTCCCTTCCTCTCCAATCTAAACCTCCCCTGGCCCAGCCTGAGGCCATTCTCTCTCTGGGAGCAGAGCCCCACCCCACCGGCTGCCCCCTCCTGTCAGGGAGTTTTGCAGTGCCAGAAGGGCCCCCCTGAGCCCCCTTTTCTCTTGGTGGCCTCCATCCAGTTTCTCCATAGCAACATCCAGACATTCATATAGATCCCAAAACTGCCTTTGCTAAATGCCACCTCTCCCTACCACAGAAAATCATTTTCAGGGAAAATCTCATCTTGATCCCAGCCTGGGGGGTACATCATGCAATGACAGCAGCTCATCTTTAGCTGGTATATCCAGGCTCCCTCCCACACTGACATTGTCCCTTGTGCACCCGACTCCTTTTAGCCTATGGAGTGATTGGACAGGAAAGAGAGACCTAAAGAGCTGGAGAGGGACTTTGGACAAGGGCCTGGAGTGACAGGAATGGCTTCCCACTGCCAGATGGCAGGGATAGATGGGATATTGGGAAGAAATCCTCCCTGAACTAAACAGAGAGCTCAGTCACTTGCAGCAATCCTTTCTCCAAGCACTGAACCCCATGGAATTGAGGAGCTGGGGCTTGGATTGCCATCCTGCCCTGCTCGGGGCTTTTCTCCTCACCATTTTTGATTTACAGGAGTGGTACTTTGGCTGATGTTGGGACATGGTTCCAGGAAAGGCAAATCCATTTATCAAATTGCTTACGGCTCTCAGTTCAAGGCAGGTGAAGCACCAATAAATATCAAGCAAAAGCAAGGGAATCAGACTCCAAAGTAGCTTCATAAATAAAAGGCTATTAAAAAAAAAATTAAAAAAAATATATATATATTTCTGCAGATGCTCGTGCCAACCTCTCTGGAGTCCCCGTCCAGGTCTGAATCACAGCTGAGAGCTCCTGGCTTTGTCCTCCTGAGCTGACATCCCAGAGGAGAAAGGTCCAAGGCATATCACAGGCTGCACAGACATGGGTCAATGGGAAGGGAAGTGCTGTCTGGCAAAGGAACAAGCTGATAATTTATTGAAATGCTTTGGAAAATAATTGCATTTGGAAGCCTTCAGCTGTCCTCGGTTTGTGCCTTTGTACAGGACTGGAATTTCAAGAGATGGGACATAAAAGGGAAAAAAAAGGGAAAAGCAAAGGGAGCTTTGAAGCTGGGGCAGGAGAGCACTCGATGAAATGGAACAAAATTTCCAGCTCCCACCCCACATAGCTGAAGTTTTGCAGCTCCCATGGACAAGCAGTTAGGGAAAGAATCAGCTCTGTTTGTTTTCATCAAGATGAGAAACACCTCCATACCTGGAAGCACCTTCTGCTCCTTCAGACAGCTCCAGAGGTGGAGAACAGATCCAGCTGAAAGAAAGAAGAAAACAAAAGAAAAGCAAAGGGCAGAGAGCAGCCCCAGGAAGGGCTGAGGAGGGTATGAGCATGGAATGAGCACAATTTCAGCTCTACCATCCCCAGACCCTGCCCTGTCAGGGGTTCCCAGGCACTTTCACAGCACTTGAACCGAGGCAAGAGTAGAGGATGGATGGGGTCACTGCTTCAGCAGCACAAAGAGGGGTTCAGAGCTCTGAACTCACTGCAACCTCTGATGCTCACTGCCACCATCTCCACCTTCCTTTTGGCCCATCTCTTGGAGGAAGGGTGTCACACAAAGTCAGAGCAATGGCCCTGCCTTGGAGGGCTGCTCTGAAAATCAGCACATTGAGGGAAAAGCCTCCTTGGGGTCCTCTGGTGCCCAGTGGATGGGGCCATGCTGGTTCCAGGACAGAGATTGTATTCAGGCTCTGCAAACAATGGGCCATTCAGAGGGAATGAAGGGACAGTAGATCCAGAAGTGATGAACAAAGAAAAAAAAGCATCTCTTCACACAATGTGCCCCAAGGAACGCTGTGTCGTATGACATGGCCAAGGGCAGAGACTTGTGGGATCAAACAATTGCTGAGTCAGCCCTGGGTATTGCTACTGCTCAAAAAAAAAAAATTATGTTAAAGATGGGGAAAACTCACTGAGTGTAAGCAGCAGAAATTACTCAGGCTGTTGAAGGGCCATGCTGGAGAAGACGTCCCAGGAACAGAATACCTTTACTGGGAACAGCCTGGATGAAGGTTGCAGGACACCCTGCAGTTTTCCCTGAGGTTCTGGCACTAGCTGCTGAGCCAATAAAACCCCTTTGCTCGCCACAGTGGCAAACAGCTCTCCCACCACAAGGATTCTCTCCTTCCAGCCACTCCTGGGAGATTCTCCTCACACCTGGTCTGACCGTCCTCTTCATCTCTTGCCATGCAAGGAGCTGCATCCACTGCTCAGACCACGGAATAATGGAATATGGGTTGGGTTGGAAGGGACCTTAAAACTCACCTCATCCCACCCCCTGCCATAGGTAGGAACACCCTCCACTGTCCCTGGGTGCTCCAAGCCCTGTCCAACTTGCCCTGGACACTTCCAGGATGGAGATTCCACAACCTCTCTGTGCAAGTACATTTGCCCTGGGAACTTGGAATAAAGCATGTTGCTTCCTTTCTAAACTGCAGGGGGAGGGAAAGGTTTAAAGCAGAGGAAGAGCTGCTGCAGTAAAACATTACCTCCAAAAGCAAACATGCTAACAAAAGCTTCCAAATACCTTCAATTATTGTAGTTTCCCTAGTAGCATGTTAACATTTTCCCCTTGGGCAGTGCAGATGTGAGAGCACACCCTGGGAAGGGTTTGGGATGCTGCTGGATTGAGCCATCACAACTCATTCCCAGGCTGAGGCTTTTTGAGCTGCAGAGATGGGGAAAAGAGTGAGGAGATCACATAACCCAACTCTGCAGCTCAGGTTTTTTGGTGTTTTTTTTAAGTGGGTCAGACAAATGCTTTGAGAAGACACTTTAAAGCTATGGCTGCTCTCTCCAGGGAACTATCAGACTGATTTCCTTTGGCCAGAGCATGGTCCCAGGGTCAGGCTGTCAGCTTCTATTAAAATTTGAATGTGCATCACTGAATGGAAAGCACTTGGCTCTATTGCTGCTCATTAGATTGCTTTATGATAAATCTAATCATTAACCTACTCCACTTGGCCCAGCTGAAGGTGATAAGGCTGCTGCTGCAGCCATCCCCAGGGGAATCCAAACCAAATGGCTTTCCCAGGAAGGGCAGCTCCATCAGGGCTGTTCCAGGTCTTCCTGTTCCCGTGTCCCAGTGGGATGCACCTGCCCCAGATTTGGACCCAGGTGGATGGGTTTGGGTAATTAGGGGTAATTAAAGATCGGCCATGTGTCACTGTTTCCTGCAGGCCCAGCAGGGCACAAGGCTGGGCTCCAGCACCACTCCATGGGCATCACTGGGAACAGAGGTGAAAGCTTCCTCCCCTTTTTTTTAAAGGCTCACCCATGGATCAAGCTCCCTGTCACCCCTTCCATACCACATCCAGGGGTTGGAACCCTGCTGCAGGTGGTACCCACAGTGTAACAGGGCTGCTGGGGACCCAGGCTGGGATTGAGCCATCCCAGGGTGCCACAACAGGGTCTGCACTGGTGGCGTTCTCCCTGGTGATTTGTGCTGAAGTTTGTCTGCTCCTCATGCTTTAACACATCCAGAGCAAGGACTCAATCTGCCATCACCATCATAATTTACAGAAACTGAGCAGCCCTTCAAACTCCTCTGACCATCTCCTCTGTGGGCACATGGGTGGGCAGAAAGGTGCAGAGCAGCCACAGTTCCCTCCTCCTCTCCTAAGGGCATCCAGGAGAACAGCCAGCCCTTTCCCAGGACATGGGAGCTTTCTGAGACATCTCATCATGACAGAGATGTGGGAGCGGTGCCACAGCTCCTCAGCTCCCATGGAATGCTTTCCATCTTCCTCTGGTTTCAAGAGCTCATAGATTCATCAAGGGGAATTAAGCTGCCCCTGGTTGAGGCATCCCAGAGAAGCTGCTGGAGTTCTTCTGCTCTTCTGGAGCAGGATGGGAAGGGCTTGGCACCATCAGGCCAGGCAGAGCATCTGCCTGGAAATCTGGCAGCAGCCAGGCCATGTGTGGTGAGAGCCTGTGCCACCTTCCCAGGCCTGGGACGCACAGGCCCATCTCCATGGATCCTACTGGAGAAGGGAGATGGAAAGTAAACACAAAAAAGCATATTCCCCAAGGAATTTAGGGAGCTGGAGCAGGAGGTGTCCTGCTGGAAAACACAGAGCTGTGTTTTGTGCCATTCAGGATTTGTAGTGGCTCCCAAAACACATCAGATCATCAGGTCTTTGCTGAAGGAGGCTGCTGCCTTCCAGCAGCTGAGCTGAATTTTCTCTCCAACAAGCCTGCTAAAGTTTTGGATTAACTTGCCCACGGTATTTTGGGAAGACCTTGGGATGGCCGCAGGCATCCAAAGCCTTGTGTGCACCGTGATCCATCCTAGCAGAGAAGGCTCTCTGGGTGGAGCCAGAGGCTGTCCTGGGATGCCGTGGTAGTTCCCCACACCCGAGGCTGTCCCTGGCAGGCCTGATGCCAGCCCCAGCACTTCTGCCTACACTGGCACAGCAGCCTAGCACAGCCTGCCCAGGGCTGGTCCCCAGCCACACACAGAGCTACAGCCACAGACAGCAGAGCAGCCTCCCCGCTCCCTCCCAGGCACCAGGGCTGCGGACACAGTTCAAAGTTCTCCTCGGTACAAAAACGGGCTTTGAGGTAATTTGTTGCAGCTTGAAAGCAGCTGAAGTTAATTAGAGAGCAATGAAATATCCCACTCTAATATTGCTTCATTCCCCTTGGCTGGGCTGCTGTGGGATGCTGCTCCGTTTCAAGATGCAGAGCTAAGCGCTCTCTCATCTCCAGAACACATCCCAATTAAACCAGGGAGAGGCAGGCTAGGGGATGCATGACCCCCCGGGGCTCAGGACAAGGGGAGATGGAGCATGAGGCTGCACCTGCAGGTTCCCAGCAGGCTGGTGCTGTTCAGTGCATCCCTGATCCATGCCAGGGCACCCCTGGAGCCTCCAGCTCAAGACTCAGCTCTGTTGGAGATGCAGGCCTGTTCTTCCACCCAGGCACAGTGAACTCTGCAGGGCTTGGTGCTGCTGCCTGGCCAGCGGCCAGCCTGGGAAGCCCCTGGCTGCAGGCCAGCACTGCCCAGGTGAGCTCCTGACTCACAAGGCTCTGGAGCAAGAGCTGGAGTGCTGTGGCCAAGGGCAGTGCAGGTGTCTGCTTCCACTGCAGGAATGGGAAAGGCTGCTGGGAGCACAGAGAGCAGCAGCCTCATCTGGAACTTGGGTTGGCTCCATCAGGCAGCCGGATGAGCAGGAGTTGTCCTGCTTGCTGTTCACCCCAGAGAAGATGCCAAGTGTCCCCCTTGCCTTGGTGCCACTTGGGTGCTTCTCCTGCTTGGAAATGGCACAGAATAAAGCAACAGGGAACACCAGGGTGGAAACCAACGTGCAAACAGAATCTGTGCAGCCAGGCAAGGGACAGAGCTAGTCTAAGCATAGCCACAGTCACTACTACACAACACTGGGCACCCCAAAGCCAGAAGGATGGCAATCCCAGCATCCTTCTTAGTGTCAGCAGCCAAAAGGGAGTAAAAGCACAGATCTGAGAGCTCTTTGCACACACTGAAGAGCCTTGGACACCCCAGCCCACCCCACAGAGGCTGCAGCCCCTTACTCAGCACTGTCAGAGGAGCAGGCTGCATTGCCATCTAATGGGATGTGCTCGGAAAGGCCAAGCATCCCACTGGAAACCAGAGAGAGCAGGATCCTGGAGGCTCTGCAGGTGCCTCTCACTCCTTGCCCCAGCAGGGCCACCCCTGGCTCTGACAAGAACCAGCACTGGGGCACAGATCAGAGGAGCCAGGAAGGAGGTTGTGTGCTCAGAGCTGTGCCAGGGAGCAAGGCAGCTGCTCATGACCCAGCAGTGTCACCATCCACATCTGTCTGGGGACACCAGGAAAAGGCTTTATTTGGTCTCAGAGTAATTTTCCCCTTGCTGCCTCCCACAGCCCATAAAAGCTCCTGCCAGCAGAGCCCATGGAACATTAAGCTCCTCAAGGAGGAGGATGTTGTCCAGTTCAAGTTGCCTTCTTGCCAAAATGCTGCATGCAGGCAGGCACTGAAGGGAAAAGCAGCTCCACAGGGACTCCAGAGATGGATGTGGGATGGAAATCAGCATGGCTAGGAGATACAGGTGGTTGTGCCAGGAACGCATAGGGACTGATGCACTGGTGCAAACCCACAGCGATGAACACAGCCTTGCACCCCACTCCTCTCCATCACCTTCTGTGGGACATCACGGGGACTGCTGGGAGAAGTAAGGGCCCCATCTCCTCAATTATTGCACTGACAAAGTCACAAATGCACTGCCAGGAAGGTCTGCTCATGGCCCTGCTCCTGCCTGGAGCACCAGCTCATGGCCTGGCACAACCCAGCCTGTGCCCAGGGAGCAGCAATCAGAGCAGCAGCTTTGATGCCTCGCTCCTGAGCCCCTCATGTCCCTGCAGACTTCTCTTGGCTCACAGCAAACACCTCAAGGAGACCCCTCAGAACTCATGATGCCTTTGGCTTTCTTTCCTCACTGAAGGTACAGTCCCTACCCATGCCAGCCTGACTTCCAGGACTGCTTCAGCTGCCCATTGAAGGCAATGTGAGCCTGATTTTTACCCATATCCAAAGGTAAAAATGGAAATGGATTTTATCAAGTTCCCCCCTCCTTCAGCGCTGAGTCTCTCCTGTAAGCAGAGAAACCAGCACCCAAAAAGCAGCAAATGGAGTCTGTGTCCTAATAGCAAATCCCAGCCCAGTTTCTGACACCCTCACTTTTTGTGGTACAAGACCAATCAACCTTGTCTCCCGAAACACCCAGAGGCATCCAGGAAGGGACTCCTGGGAGCTGCCGTGGACCCTGCCAGGACTGCACAGGTCATGCCTGCTGTATCTTAGCACCACTTTGTGGGTGGTGCTTTTTTTTTTTTGCATGCATCAACTCCTGTTATACACCAGAAACTCTCCTGGGAGCTTTATATCAAAGCATTTGGTTCCCAAAAAAGAAATATGCTTCCACAGTGAGCAGCGGTGTTTGGAGCAGCCACCTCCTTGTAGGCAGGAGAGGAAGCAGAAAAGAGCACACCTGTGCACCAGTGGCCGGATAAATCCCATTTATCTGCAGCGGGGTACTGCTGTGCCACTCTGGCACTGCACCATTGTCTCAAGAGCTGGTTCCCCAGCTGTGCTCCCTGCTCCAGGAGCAGGTGGAGGGATGAGGAGCAGTGCCTGCCTCTCCCGGAGGGAACCACAGCGCCTGCCGAACCCTGGCTGCCTTTGAAGATGCTCAGCACCAAGCTAACTGAGACAAAGCTTTCTCAGGCACAATGAAGTCTCATTTGTAGCTGCAGTTTTTGCTTGGGAGGGTGTAGAGCACAGCAGGAGTGGTCCCACCAGATCAGGCACTCCCAAGGAGCTTTGGCCAGTATCACAAAGCCATGGAATGGTTTGAGCTGGGAGGCACATGAAAGCTCTCTTCCAATGCACCTGCCATGGGCAGAGACACCTTCCACTCTCCCAGGTTGCTCCAAGCCCCAAAGTCCAACCTGGCACTGGACACTTCCAGGAATGGGGCAACCACTCTAGAAAGTCTGTGCCAGGGCCTCACCTTCCTCATGATGTCCACTCCTGTCACCCTCACATCAAATGCAAGTCAACAGAAGGCCACCCCTACAAGCAGAGTCCCTTCTTTTCCTTGCTCTTCAGACCTCCTTTTCCTCCAAGCCCTCCCTGAACACACATGGCTTCTGGGGTTCTCCATGAACACTCAGCTCCCACTAAACCTGCACAGGCACGTTTTTGGGAAGCAGTCCATCAGGTGACATTGTGCCATCCCCCCTCCTCTCTGCCTTGGTTGCTTCCACTCACTTCTGCACAACTGATTCATTTTGCTTTTGTGAACAGCACTGGAAGTCAGCTGGGATTTGTTGTGCACCTAAATTCCACTTACTCAGCAGGCTCTTCCACAGAAGGGATTCATTCCAACCTTTGTCTGTGGTGGGGGCACAACAGAACTGAGGCAGCAGGGATAACACTGAAACCTTGCTGCTACTGTGCTGCCCGGAGAAGCTGCGGCTGCCTCACTGCTGCCAGTGAAGCCAAGGGGGAGGTCGCTGCTGAACTGGAGTGACCACAGGGAAAGCTGGTGGTTTTGCCCATAAAAGTGACCTTCTCCAGGGAATCTACACTGGGAAAGCAGGCAGAGCCAAGCACGGGACATGACAGGCAAGAGGCAAACCCCAGGCAGTAAGAATTTAGGATAAGAGGACAGACTGCAGATGGTTTCACACATGCACCTACACAGAAGCATGGAGAGGACTTGAGCCATGTTATCTTCCTCAATCTAAGTAAGAACTGGAGATAGATTCATCCAACTGGCACAGCATAGCCTCCAAAACCCAAATCTTTACAGCTGGTTTGCGAAGACATTTTTTTTGAGGTGTTGGAGTGGGAAGGAGGGAAGAGAAAAACACAGCTAGCACTCCTTCCTACAGCAAGGGGAGAAAAAGTTATTCCCTTAACAGATTTAGCTTATAAACAGTTTTAAAGCAGAGTTAAAGCCTGAATAAAATAAAATTAAAAAAAAAGTGTGCTTGAGATGCATGTTGTTATGCCACAGGGCTCATTAGCATTGCTTTTCCTGGCTGGAATGAAAGTCTTTTCTATCCAAAGCTCAGCCCTCTTTGCTGCTGGAGCAGGCAGGGAAGGCTCCTAAAGCTGCTCTGCACCCCGGTGAGTCCCCCAGTAGATTCCCCAGCTCTACCCACAGCACAAAACATCTCTCCAGCTCTGGCATTGGGCTGTACACACTGCCAAGTGAATTCCAGCACCTGGAGAAGTCGGCAGCACCGGGATGGAGGACACGTGTACGAACAGAGCTGCGCTCTCCAGAGGGATTCTAAAACCACAGCAGGTGTTCCTTTCATCCCCACACCCCTCCGAGCTGGGAGATGGTGCTCTGGGCAGGGAGGGAGGCTCACACTGCTCAGGATCTCGCTGCACTGCCTGGGAGTCCTGATGGATTCATCCCTTCCCAGCAGACACATGGATGAGGCATAAAACACCGAAACAAAGAGCTATGGGATCAGCAAAAAGAGTCACATTTCTGTCCCGCTGCTCCTTCATCCAGTACCACACCAGGCCCCCATGGCTCTCGTAAGAGACTCCTTTCATCCTGGTTTTGACACAGGAAGGGGCATGTCCAAGGCACTGCCCTAAATTCTGAAATGCCTGGCAGCACTTCTCCTCAGTGACTGAAGCAGTGCTGGAAATGCAAAATTAACTGCAGCCTAAATCTGGACAGTGATGCTTGAACCAATGCCAAGGTACCTCATTTCTGTGACTAATACCAAATGAATAATTTCTTTTAAAAAAAACCCCCTCCAACTCGGACTTTCAGGGATTTGCAAAAATAATAATTACACTTGTCTTTTATACCCAACAAACATTTGGCTCTATAGTGGAATCAAAGCAAGAAGCTGTGAGTACAACTTCTGGCAATTATTTTGACTATTTCTTATAATTTTAAGCAGAGATTTTTACTGTGTGAATTGAAATCACTTATTTCCATCTCTCAATGAACTTCTCATGCTTTGCAAGGGTCCAGTCAGTGCCTTTCAGAACACGTTGGTGCTTCTAATGAAGCTCATAAAATACTATGCATGACAGAGCAAGAAATTAACTTTGTGAGAGCCAGGAGAGTACAGGTTTAATTTCTTTTGAATCAGCAGAACAACAATAATCCGGGGTAATAATGTGCCACAGTCTTGAGGAAGAGAAAGTTCAGCTCTGATGTTGAGCCTGCTCCAGCTCACTTGGCTATCCCACATGGACCACCCATCATCTCTGAGTTCCTCAGGGAAAACCAAATTGGAATAAAGTGGTTTTCCTTCTGGGAGCCTACTCTCTTCTGCTGGGGATGGGAAATGGTTTAAGCAGTGTTTCCTTGGTGCCACACAAGTGATGTGGAGCAGGTGCACTGAACGTGGCTCTTCTTCCCTCAGGTCCCGTGGTCCATCCTGGCCAGAGCTCCAGCAGGACTTCATTTCAGCCAGATCCACTTGTCCCCCACGTCAGCATTGTAGCCGGGTTTGTACTTGCGCCCAGGAAGCTAAAGAAAGCAGAAAGCTCAGTCAGAACTCTGGGCACTCCCCACTGCAAGTCCTGAAGTGCCTCGTGGGATCTGTAGAACATGAAATACTGTTTTTACATTATAATGATAAAACTTCCAGAAAAATAAGACTCTGAGACTCAGCAGTGCAGACAAAGGAGGGACTGCAAAAACCACTACACAAACCCCATAATATGTGTATGAAAATGAGGCCAATGATCTCAGCATCACATTCCACCTGGAATCATCCAGCTCCTCCCAGCCAGAGTAAGATGGCTCCCCTAACTGTATCATGGAGAAGAAGAACTGAATCTCATTCCAAAACAGGCACACACATTATTTAACATATGAAATTCCTCATGCATGAGATACTGAGTTAATTACTGTGTTAAATTAAAGCGTTCAAATGAAACTGCAGATTTAGCCTTCAAGAGCTGAACTTAACTTCATTAAAGCAAAAGCAGTATCTGCCTGCCTTCATGAAGCAATGCTAGGAACCACTTTTTGATGGAAAAATCCAAAGATTTTTGAAGCCTTTATCCAAATTTCAAGGGTACCCTGGGACCTTTTCAAGGGACCTCGGACCTAAGCAGCAGCCTGTGAGTCTCAGTGCTGAGGTAGCACCCTTTGGAAGGTACTAACCACGACCTGGAATGCCAGATATGGTGAGATCCTGGTTCCAAAAGCAGAATCTATCTCCAGAACATCCATTCCTACCTCTAGGGATGAAAAAGAAATGGAACAGAACACCTCTGAGCTCCAATACTGGACCCCAGAAGCAAAACACCAGGAAAAAAAAGCCAATGAGTTTGGTGAGAAAGGCCGAAGCCAACAAAGATGCTGTAATAAAACTCTTCCTTTAAAAATAAGCTATCTGCTGGCAGCCTCTCCAAATAATTAAGCACAGATCATCTGCTCTGTCTCCACACAAACACTGGTTTCACACAAGACCCCGGACTTGTCCTGAGGATTTTTCCTTTCCAAAAAAACATGTAAGAGGATCCTGTTAGGGAGAGTTGCCCCTGCAGAGAGAAGCAAGATGCAGTCCTGATAAAATCTGTACTCAGGCCACAAAAATGAGCTATTTAATAAAAGATGAAGCCTGTTGTTTTGAGGAAGGGGAGTTGTGTTTATATTCATTTGAATGTCAGAAAACAAGACACTTCTTTCCTTAAAAACCAAGCTGACAGAAGACCTGACCTGCTCCACGAGACACTCTCCACCCTGCCTTGTCACAAACCATTTGTGATCAGTTTTTCTGATGTTTTCCAATTAATGTCTTGTCTAAACATCAGCAGAAACCATACAGTTCTGTTGAGAGTTCCCCCCACTGAGCCAAGAGGAGATGGGAGATGAAAATAAACGATTATCATCTCTGCCCCACGGATTTCCAGCAGTGAGCCAGAGAGGACATGAGACCTCCTGTGACCAGCCTGTGACACAAAAACAGCTCTCCCTGGTCCTCTCCAGGCAGCACATAATTGGCCCTTTGATACTTGAAGAGATTCCCAGATAAGTAGATTATTAAAGCAACAGGAGATCTCTGGGAAAATACAGCAGTTTACAGTTTTGTTTCTGGGTACATCTGCCCTCTTAAAAAAGCTACAATATCAACCCCAACAGAATTCAAATTCATCCTCCAAAACAAATTCCCTGTGTGCCTTTGGTTAAAGACATGCAAGACATCAAAGCAAGTGTTATAATAAGTATTCATCCATAACTCCATCATTCACAGTGGGTCTTGGCAAAGGCAGGAGAGTTTGGGGATTTGTTACAGCTAAGCTTTCAAAATAGCCAAAAAGAAGGCAAAAAGGGAAGAGGGAAGCAGAGCAAACAAGTCCCATATTACCCAGGAAGCAGGAGGATGGGAACTGATGCTCTGTGCACGAGCTGCACAAGTGACACGGACCACTTCCCCAAAGTGTGCTCTTCAAATCCCACATTTTCCAGCTGTGACTGCAGTAAAGGAGCTGCATGCTCTGGAACAGGGTAGGATTCTGCAGAGAGGAGGGGTCAGAGTGCCAGGGAAGATGGGGGGATTCAGGGCAAGGGGTAGGATGAGCTGGTTCTGGTTAAGCTGGTGCTCCAAAGTGTACCCAGCTGAAATTCCCAGGCTGCTATGGCCAGCACAAGGGCAGGGATGGGAATCAGGGACCATTCCTGAGGCTGCTGGTTTTGTCTAGGCTGGGCAGTCTGGTTCAAAAAGATGATGGAAAGGAGATAGGGAAAAGCTCCATGGAACTTGCCAGCAGCTGAGACAACAGAGAGGGACTGAATATTCACCTTCTCTTGCAGTACAAGTTCCCTGGAAGTGTCCCAGGACAGGCTGGAGCACCCTGGCATAGGGGAACCTGTCCCTGCCCATGGCAGGGGGACTGAGATGAGCTTTAAGGTTCCTTCCAACCCAACCCATTCCAGAATTTTATGATCACAGAGATCCCACCAGGCAGCCTCAAGAGCTTCCTGCACATCCCTGCAGCAGGAGGCAAGGCTGAGATACTGCCAGGTCACCAAGGAACAGATTTTTCCACTCCATGGAAATTGAGTGAGAATGAAGCCTTGGCCTGCTGCACTACACTGCACAGAGCCCAAAAGTTGGCAGTGAGGATTATTTCCAGGGGGATGGGATAAAATCCACCACACGTAGCATAAAACTCCTGAAATGAGCTGTATCCAAAGGTAGAGCCAGCTCAAAGGCATCAAACTGCTCAGCTTTAAAAGAGCATTAGGAAAAGAGAGGAAAACAAGACCGTCTCATCAGTTAAATTAAGAACACGCCACAGAGTGCCTGTCAAAACTATAAACATGATGAAAAGCCCCATAAAGAGGCGTGGAGGAGCAACAAGCAGCTCCAGCCAACTGCTTGTCCCAGATCATTCCACACCAAGCATGTGCAGGTAGAGTCTGGAGAGCTCTAACCACCTGGAAAGGCTGTTGAGGAGCCTGCCTTGTTTTCCAGCCTTCAGGGAACAACCAGGATTACAGGTTTTGCCTTCTATTCCTGTGCTGATGGCTGGGCTCCACAGCTCCAGGAGCACTATAAATAGCCTGTTAGAGCAGCACTGATCAAAGAGCACTTAAAAGCAGAGTCATTACTCCGGGAGCTCGGGCTCATTCATCAATATCCCAACCTCATCCTTCAGTGGCTGTTTAGAACAGCCACAATAACAGCCCCTTCTATCACTGCTGGGAGCAGACAACTGCTTCTTACAGGAGAAACCCTCGCTTCCAAAAGGTTGGCAGTGCCGTAGGCACACAGCTAAAAGCTGAGAGAATCTAGGAACGTGGAGCTGCAGATATTGGCTGGATTCTGGGAGAGTTTGGTTCCTGACTGTTCCTTATTATTCCTCCTTTGGTTCCTCTCTACAGCTACACAAAAAGAGGCTGTAGCCTCAGGTGGGGTCGGTCTCTCCCCCAAGAGACAGGAGGAAACAGCCTCAAGATGCATGAGGGGACGCTGAAATTGGGTATTAGGGAAAAAATTCTTCATGGAATGGGCTGTCACCCTTGGCACAGGCTGCTCAGGAGTCCCCATCCCTGGAGAGAATCAAAATCCATGTGGATGTGGTACCTGAGGACACGGACTGGTGGCAGCCTTGGCACTGCTGGGTTTAAGTTGGACTCAATGATCCTCTCCAGCCCCACTCATCCTGTGCTCCAGAGCAGCAGTTAAAGCAGGGAAGGGGAGCAATTTCCCCCCCAAACATGCATCTGAGGTGTGCATGCGTTGGTTCCCAAAGGTCTGGCACAGACAGAAGTTTGTTACAGCCTCCCTCAAATAAAACCCTCAGTGATGTTAACATCCTCACAGCCCCAAAAAAAAGCACGCAAAAGTTTCGCTGAATTGAGGCTAAAACAATTCCAGTTTGTTGGAACTGTTCAGTGACTGCTGTCCTGCCCTTCATTCATTCATTAGAAAAACAGACAATAAAAATCCTTTGGAAAGAGAAGTGCCTGTAAGAGGATCATTTATCCACCAGAGAGTGCAGGGAAAAGCCAAGGATCTAATCCAAGCCACACAGCACAGTTAAACACCTCAAACTGACTCTGCTTTACAGTGTAAGATCTACGGAGATGCTATCCCTCTATTAAATTATATTCCAATTAATTTTAATTTAACAGAGATCTACCCTGGGGATCACATCCCTCCACAGGTATGGGATTGAGTGGGGTTTGGGAAAGGGGAATGTGCTCCCACATAAAAAAGCGTTTACCTTCCACAGGGACGGACTATCAAGTTGAAAATGGATTACTTTAATGCCAGTGAGATTTGATTGTCTTTTTGATTTACAGAGGTACCGGTGCCTGGGACAGCAGGGGCCATCACCTAAATTAAAACAGATTCAACCACCAAACTCAAGATTTGAGACAGTTCCAAGGTCTGTCAGGCTCCTTCCCTATTATTTCTGGGATAGATATCCCTGCCAACTGTCCATGATACTTTTCAGGGGGAGTAGGGCAGAGAAGCCACCTGTTCCTAAAGAGGGGCTGCCCTCACACTCTCCCCATATGGAGAGGATTGGTGAGAGCAGAGAAGCGGGAAGGTGGGAAGAGGAACAGATCCAGGTATCCTTGAGCAACAATTCTGCCATTCCCAGGTTTTTGTTATTTCTCAGGTTCTTTTGGTCTTACTGATACCTAGCCAGGCAACATCTTGTTACTTTAAAAAGGGCTAAAAATACTTTTGCAGAGATAAAACAGAAAAAAACAACAACAAAAAAAAATCCCTTAAATGAAGCCTTTTCTAATTTATGGTGTGTCTGCTTTCATTCCTTCCTGGATTAAAGAGCAGACAGGGCTGGGCATTACAGCTGTCAAACACCTCTAAAACAGAATTAGGAAAGGAGATCTTGATCCTAAAAAGAAAGAAAGCTTCATCAAGCCAAGAAAAAGATGGCAGGAGAGAGAAAACAGAAGGTTCTATCAAAGGCAGCAGCTATGGCAACGATCACAAACATGGAGAAGGAAAGATATCCTAAGCTTCCTGCTCCTGCAAAGGCAAGAGTTGATCTTGTTGTTGATCCAGATTCTGGCATTCTGAAAGCTCAAATATTCCTTCTGTAAGTCTTTTAGAAGATTTTTATGTGAGGAATTCGCTGCACTTTCAGCAGAGATGGGGAGCTAAGGGCCCTGCTAACCCTCTGCTTGCCAGAAGCCACCTTCAGCCCCACAGCTGCCAGGAAGGGCCAAGGCAGCTCTTGGGCCCCTCAAACCTGCAGTCTTCCCTTGACATCCTCTCTGTGGGTCTGGCTGTGATTTCCCATGGCAAACACAAGCTCTTCCAAGCACTCAGTGTTGAGGTGTGGGACAGAGCTGGCTCATGCTGCAGGTTCACCTTCCACCAAAGCTACAGCCCTGCAACCACCTCAGACCTGGAGGCACAGCAGACGTTGGAGGATTTCCCCTCCTAAGGCTGCATCCTTAAGGAAAAGAGTGATGAAAAGCCTGGGAAAAGACTGTGGGATTCCCCTCTCCTCCGCTTGCTGCTACACAGGACTGCAGGGGCCTGCCAGCCCCACATTCCCAAGCCCCGGGGCAGGAGGGAGGACGATGAGGAGCAGGGTACAAAGATGAAGCTTGGCAAGGCAGCTGAGCTGTGCAGCTGCTGTGGAAGGAACTAGATTGCACCTCACAGCAGTAGCCAGGACTTTGATCTGCTCAGGCTTTCCTTGCCTCATGCTCAGCATCTCTATATTCCAAAAGCAGTCTTCCATCACAGAAAACAGGGAGGGAAATAAAATGAGAGCCTCCTCTTACCTTTCCATGGCAAATGACAAGGAGGAATCACCTCACAATGCCAGAGGGCAAGGACAGATGGGATACTGGGAAGAAATCCTTCCCTGTGATGGTGGTGAGGCACAGGGTGCCCAGAGAAGCTGTGGCTGCCCCTGGATCCCTTGCAGTGTCAAAGGCCAGGTTGGACATTGGGGCTTGGAGCAGCCTGGGATAATGGAAGGTGTCCTTGCCCATGGCAGGGGGTGGGAATGAGATGAGTTTTAAGGTCCCTTTCAACTCAAAGCATTCTGTGATTCTTTGATTCTCTGAATCCCAGCAAACAGCTGCACTTTTATGTACACAGAGAAGCAAACACACGTCAAAGAAGCTGTTTTTCCCCACTCCAGGAGATGCAGCAGGAGTGTGAAGTACATCAGCACATTATTTAAGTACACTGATTCCATTAAACAGAGCCATTTGTTTTCATCTTCACTGCAAACACATCTGCCTAAGTGCTCCAGCTCTCCAGCTTCGCAGGGTGCACACGGGGTTTGGAGCATTATCCCTGGGGATTGTGTTCACTTGGAAGAAAGGCAGAGAGGTACAGCAGTTGTTAAGGGAAAAAAAAAAAGGGTAGTCAAGCCTTTACTAGTCTGACAGTTCCTAAAATAATGTTGTTTCCCTGAAGAATGAGCATGCTTATCTCTGATCTACAGAACCTGACTGAAAGGTTGCTTCTCCCTTGCCAGAAAAGCACCCTTAAAAGTTTCTGAATGCCTGAACAGAACTGTTGGGTCCTGCCAGAGGACTTTGTGGTGTAAGAAGGCTGCAGAAAGCCACCTCCTCACACATGAAAAGAACCCTTACAGAAGAAATTTAGAGGATATATATAAAAAGAAGTGAGTTTCGAGTATTCAGAACTGTATGTGGCCACCTCATTATTTCGTGGAAAAGCACACATACTAAAATCTTGAACTCTGAAGAGTGCTCCCTCCTCCTCCTTCTTGGTTGCTTCTAATGAATATTTTGAACAAAACCCAGCTTCTGCCTGGAATTTGTAAATCCCTGAAAACCACCATTATTAGGCAGCATGAATTGTGTGCATGGAGCTCTGAAAAGCACAGCAGTTTGCTGCCTATTGGAGAGATCAAGGATTTATGAGTAGTTACAGGGGGAAAAAATCCCCTATGCAAATCATTGTATTTATGTGGTAAACATCATTACACCAACTTTAAAAGCACATATTTCCCACAAGGAAAAGTTAAACTTCTGTAATTATCCCATAATTAAGCCTTTACTTACAAAGTCAGCCTAAACCTTACTCACAAGCAAAATCTTTATCTTCAAATGCCAAAGTGGCAGCACAATTGTGACCATCCCTGCACAGATATGGGCAAGGCAGGGGTCTGTGATTCCCTCTTCACAGACCCAACAACCTCCCAGCCCAAAACTAGGGGTCTAGAAGCTCATCTGCTCTCTGTGCCTGTGCTGGTTGCCCTCTTGCTGGATCACCTCTGCACAGGAGCCTTGCCTGAGAAAAATATTCAGCCCTTCATTTGCTAAACAAAGTTGGAAGGTAAAAAAAACCAACCCAGATCTTCAAAGTTTCAGCACAAAGAATGCAATCCTCAGTACATAAAGCAGCAGGTGGGGCTGGCTCTGTGCTTCCCCGTCCAGTAGCTGATGGAAAACAGGAAAACTCAGCATCTTTTGCATTTTCCACCATCCCTGTACAGCACCCCCCCCCCAGCAACACCGAAGGATTACAAGTATCCAAGCTATCAAAAGAGAGAAAAAGAATATTAATGGAGCCTAAATTTAACAGAATACTTCCTGAAACAAACAACTCCTCCTGATTCCAAAGGACATCATCACTTTGCACAGCACTTTCCTGAATCAGGGCCTACAAACAAGGCTGCAGAAGGGATATTATATTTTGGCAATGGTTTTTTTGCTCAGCTTCAGCTGTCAACTAACTGGCGTAGAGCAGAGCAATCCCACAGCACAGCTTTCCTTCCCAGGTACCCATATTCCTACTCCTAAGCATCCCTTTGCTACATCTGCAAGGTAAGTCATCAATTTCTCCTGGCATCCAGTCACTGGATGAGCCAGGACATTCTCAGTTTCCTGTCAGCACAAAGAGGGATGTGCTGCTGTACAGCTAGAGGAAAAAAAGGCTTTCAGAAGTCTCACCCCTGGCTCTCAGCACACAGCACCAAGGTCACATCTAGCTGTGTGTCAGGCAGCCTCAGCAATTCCCAGCTCCACTGCAAAGGGACATCTCGGCCCCAAATAAGCCCTCTTATCTCGGGGAAGAAAGGTACTGGCAGTGCAGATGGATGCTGTGTGCTAGAGATGAGGCATGCAGCAGATCCTGCCCAAATCTGTGCTGCGCAGCACAGGCGGCTCTCGGAGGGAAGGGCTCCAAAAATCCTGAGCCCAAGCTTGAAGTTTTGAATTTAAGAATGTGACAGCAAGAAGGAGGAAATTCTGAGAGCAATTTCTTGGCTGGACTAGGGAGTTTTCAAACCCATTAGACAACCTCAGATACTTTCTGCTGCTTTAACCTTTAGCCCCTTTCACAAGCTGGAAAGGTCACATCTCAAATGAGGCAGAACAGTGTGAACACAGGAGCCTCTCCACTACACAACCAGTCGAGAAGGAACAAATTATGTGGAATATTCTGTCTATTCCAGAAGAAAACATTGGTAGTTCAGTTTCCAAACAAGTCCATAAATCTGTAGCTTACATTTTAATCTCAGTAAGAGACTGTATACTACCAGGAAAAGAAAAATGATAGTGTTTGGATTATGCAAATCACAGTTTCTTAGAATTTATGTTGTATATTCCTCCCTTTGTCTTCAGGATTGCTTGGAAAATAATAAAATGCAGCAGCAGAGATTTCAACCCAGCTGGAAAACAGATGCTCACCTGTAACTCTGGCCACTCAGTTCTAATTATCATCTGTCCCACAACTCCTCCAACAAGCTTTTCCAATACCTGGGCCTTAGGCAAGCCCTGCGTGGGGGGAGAGGACCCCATGCCAGGGAACCATGGAGCAGCACCAGGGCAGAGCTCTGGGGGGACTGGAGGCTGCTGTCTCCAGAAGCAGCAAGGCAGGAGCTAATTAAAACCCCGTGTGGGAGCCTGCATGAGGTGTACGAGAGCGCTGGGCACAACAGGCTTTGGATGCGTGCCCACGTGCAGAAACACTCTATTTAAAGCAACAGCACTTTGGGGAAGCGAGGCAGCACTCATTCCTCCTCAAAAAAAACACCCCCTCCCTCAGCATTCGATAAAGAGCTGCCATGGGTCTCCAATTTTCTTGTTTGACTTAAGTGATTATTTTAGATTTCAGAGGTCACAGACTCATCAGGGCATGAGAAACAGAAACAAATGAAACCCATTTATCTTTTAGTCCACATCTGAAGATAAAAAGAAAGAAAGGAAAAGAAAAGAAAATCAGCTTATGAAACAAACCATTTGCTTCATTATTCCTCTTGGGAGGAAGCTAGACTTAGAAAAGGTGGGCATTTGGACAAAATGCAGAGAATTCCTGGTAGCAATGGGCAGAAGGGTGGTGGGCAGGGTGTCCCCAGCAGTGAGGAGCACCCTGGCCATCCCCAGCAGTGAGGAGCACCCTGGCCATGTCCCCTGG
>CM031863.1:36274658-36311953 GCA_018697195.1 Certhia americana | reverse complement strand
CCCCAGCAGTGAGGAGCACCCTGGCCATGTCCCCTGGCCATCCCCAGTGGCGAGGAGCACCCTGGCCATGTCCCCTGGCCATCCCCAGCAGTGAGGAGCACCCTGGCCGTGTCCCCAGCAGTGAGGAGCACCCTGGCCGTGTCCCCTGGCCGTGTCCCCAGCAGTGAGGAGCACCCTGGCCATGTCCCCTGGCCATCCCCAGCAGTGAGGAGCACCCTGGCCATGTCCCCTGACCGTGTCCCCAGCAGTGAGGAGCACCCTGGCCGTGTCCCCAGCAGCACTCACCGCCCGGTACTCGTAGTAGATCTTGTCGTACTCGGAGCCGCCGATGGTGATCTCAGGGACGAAGCGCGGGATGGACACAGAATCCACCACTCCAGCCTTGTCCTGCACACTGAGGGGAAAAGGAGCATTCAGTTCACACCCTGCCCCAGCAACAGCCAAGCGTTGGGCCCAGAGAAGCTGTGGCTGCCCCATCTCTGGAGCTGCCCCATCTCTGGGAACATCTCTGGAAATGTTCCCAGCCAAGCTGGATGGAGCAACCTGATCCAGTGGAAGGTGTCCCCTGCCCATGGCAGGGGGTGGAACTGCATGGGCTTTAAAGAACCTGCCAACCCAAACCATTCTAGGATTCATAATCATTATTCTATGATTAAACAAATACTTTTTTGCTAAATAAAGCTTCCAAAGGTATGGGCTGTTTTTCAAACATTTATCCTTCTCCTCACAAATTTATGATGTATTGCCCCTCATCCTTGCCTCCAATCTGCTCCTGCTCCAACTTCCTGCTTATCCAATTCCCCTCCCAGGGTTCTTCCTCCTTGGGGATGCTCCATCATTCTTGGGACTCTTCTCCATGAACCCCCTCTGGCCTTTTTGCTTTCTATAAAAGCAGTATAAAAACCAGTGGCTTTATTGAATGCCCCACACCACCTTGCTAAATTCCCATCCTAAATGGATTGGTATCGAGACAGTGAGAGGGTCTGAAGGAGGCAGTGCCTCCAGCATCCTGCCTGGGAATACCTGGAGGAAGCTGCAGCAGCTCCAGTGATGGATCTTGGGATCCACCACCAATCCACTCTGCACAGCACCAGAACTTCAGATAACCCGAATTTAAAACGCCTGAGAAACTGCTAGAAAGCCTCCTGCTGCCCGTGGTTATCCACAGACCGACAGTGCCACCTGCACGTGGCTGGCAAAAACACATCCCCCTTCCCAGTCAGCACTGACCAAACCCTAAATCCAACACCAGAAACTCTGCACATCGGGCTGTTTTCAGGGAATTACATTGCTCAGCAAATACTGACGTGCACATCAAGCACATGCCCTGGGCAAAGCAAAGTTCATCATCTTCAAGCAATTATTTTTACCCCTGAGCCATAAATTCTGGGACCTTTCCACCCAACAATGAAAAGTTCCAACAAGTGAATTGGTTTGCTAGCATCCCCTGATATTCACACTGTAAATTATCCCACTACAGACAGATTTGTAAGGCAATACAATAATCCAGCCAAAGTGCAGATGGGAGAAGGCGAGAATAAACGCCCTTTTCCAAGATCAAGATCAACACCAAAGATGCTTCCTATAAACTGCAACGTTATTTAACTTCAACAACATTAAATGTGTATTTCACGTGCTGGAAGGCACAAAAAGGGAATCCAGAAATGTATGAAGCACAACATCACACACAGAAGTATGGTTTTGTGGTAACCGACTCTGCAGTGAATCCATTCCTTCCTGAATCTCAGCCAGGTGGCCATTTAGAGAGGACAACTCCCAGGCACAATTAATTTTAGTTAAGGGCCAAATGACAAACCTGCTGCTCCCAAAACAACTTTGCACAAGAAAATAATGAAAGCGACTGATAGCTTCTCTGTTTTCTCTGCATCTTCAGAAATAATTTGGAATACTATGCAAAAGCACACTCCAAAAAACCTACCTGCCACAACAATGCCTAACCACAAAACCACAGCCACTTGCCAGGACTAATTCCCTGCTCAGCAGGAAGCATTTACAGGCACTTTTTATGTTTCTTTCATTTTCTCTCTTTCCCCCAGCAGAAAATTATCACTATTTATTCTTTTCTGACATTTTACCAGACTCTCCTGAAGGAGCTCTCAGTATGCAGCACCTTTACCTTCCAGATTAGGTCATATTTGAAAAGGAAGTGAGAGCATGTGTGCTCCCAAGACTTTAGGAACATCAAATTTTAGCTCACATAACCCTCTTAACTATGGTTCTTCCACAGAAATCCCACCTGGAAGTACCCTACAGCAATGGATAACTCATCTCTTCTCCCAAAGCACCTATTACACACTAATTCACACACTTTATCCAGCACAGCTGCACAAGCAGAAGGATCAGGATTACCACATTCCTTCTTCCTTTTAGAGGAGGAATTCCTGCTCACAGCAGAACATACACCATGAACATCAGAGTTTGATGAGCCTTGCCAAAGGTGCAAGGTGGGGTAAAGGAAGGACACCGGATAGAAAAACAACAAACCCAGGCAACCCAACAAAAAAACCTGAGTTTGCTTAGGCTGGGCTGTGATTTCTCAACATCTGATGTTGGCATAGTCACAAAAACTCAAGTGACAACAGAGACCTCTTAGGCATTCACTGGCCTAAAAGCCAACACCAGAAAACCATTCTAGATAAGTTCTGTGTTGATAGATTAAATTAATATTCCTCCTTCTGCCAAAGGGATTGCAATTCCCTCATTTGGCCAGGCAGAACAGGTATGGCACGGCCAAGGTGAGGCACAGCCACTCCCTCGGTGAGCAAACACTCAACATCATGGAAAACAAGTTCCAAAAAAAGCAGGTCTGCAAGAAAAGGAGAGAAGGTGCAACAACAGCTCTTCAAAACTAGAAAAGCCACTGCAAAGACGAAAGCACAAAAGAAACATTTCAACTGCAGCAAAAAGATGGGGTGGACAGAGCTTGGAGCAACCTGGGATACTGGGAGATATCCCTGCTGGTAGCAAGAGGAGGGATGAGATGGGCTTTAAGATCCTTTCCAGCCCAAACCATCCTGGGACTCTATGATTTATGATGAAGAGAGAACCAAGGTGCTAGAAAATACTTTATAGTGCCAGAAGTTTTACAATTAAAAGTTCATGAGATTTTTGGAGTCTGTCTTCTGTCTCCATGACAGAAGTTTCAAAGTCAGGCCCAACACACCTCTTACTAGACCCTCTAGTCCTGCTAGTTGCAATCAGACATTTAAACAGGCATACTTCTTCCCTTTGCTAAGCAAATTACACTGGGAAGCAGAGCTGCAGGGTTTCTGTCCTCACAGGTTCTGAAGGAGCTGCAGGGACAAATGAGATTTAGCTGTGCAGTTGTCTGATGCAACAAACCCAGCAAGATCCCTCCAGGAGCTGACCAGGTAACACAGCCTGCAGCTCCTCATCCCAAACATGATCCATTTTAAAACAAAATTCAAAGAGACAGAATGGTTTCTGCTGGACTTGGTGCTTGGAGACAAAGGCAAGACATGACGAACATCCTCTGGAAGACCCCTCCAGCTTCCAAGGCACAAATGCAGCCGCCTTTTAACCTTTTACCAAGATCTCACAGCCACTCAGTCAGGACAAGGGAGAGCACTTCAGGGCAGGCAGGGAGATAAAAGGAATCATTATGCACCTGATTGCCCATGGGTGCAGTTCACCGGGGTGATTAGCTGGCTAATTTGCATTAATGGAGGCCCTGCTGGGGTCTCCCTGCATTAGACCCTATAGTGTGCAATAAAGAAGCGCTCCTCAGCCCTGCTCACCCATCCCGGTCCCCCAGACCCACGGGTGCCAGCTGAGGGTGGAATAGAACAGGCAGAGCTGGCACAGTCCCAAGAGCTGGGAGGTCAGCTCAGGAAGCAACTGCAGATGGAGAACCAAGCAGGGCAGAACTTCAATGGGGTATCAGGGGAAATTTCCTCACGGGAAGAGCGCTCAGGCATTGGAACAGGCAGCAGCAGAATCAGTGTCCCTGGAAGTGTTCCAGTGCCCCTGGAAGTGTTCCAGTGCCACGTGGGTGTGGCACTTGGGGACATGGGCTCAGCAGTGCTGGGGGAATGGTGAACTCCACAATCTCAGAAGGCTTTTCCAACCTAAACTGTCCTCAAGAGCTGTTGGAGCCTGCCAGGAGCACCCAGGAGAGGGCAGCATGTGCCAGCACACCAGCAACACCTCTTTCCAAAGGAAAAACCCACACAGGCACGGGACACTTCCACTCCTGTAGGGACCACGGGCTCTTTGCTACCTGGGCATTGGAAAAAGTGACAAAAGCATCAGCTTCAGGGTTCATGGACTTACCTGGGCCGGGCATTGAATCCAGCATGCAATACCAACACCTGCAGCAGGCTCCCTGCATTTCTGGAGTTACCATGGGGAAAGATCACATCCAAACACACACATTTTTATAAAGAGGCTCCTCCCAGGCTACCTGAGACATTGCTCAGGACTCCCTCACTCAGTTGAACAAGGCATGAGCTCAAGATTGGCATAGGATGTGTTGTCACTCCTTTATCCATGCCCTGATAGCCCAGCACAAAGAAAGATTCAAAAGCTAACTCCAGGAGCTGAGCTCAATGTTCAGTGTGGGTCTCTTCCACACAGGATATTTTATGATTCTGTAGTTTAAATAAGCATTCTGGGATCTTCAAACAACCCCATATTTTTGCCAAAAGAAGTAATTTCATATTACCTACAGTGACAAGAGCATTTTGCAGGAGACCCTCTCACCCTCCTCCAGTGTACAATGAAAAATTGAGTCCTTAAAGCAATTTATTCCCTTCTAAAACTGTGAAAGAGAATTTTCATACAGTATCTTAACACACTGCTCTAATTGTAAGGTTTCCTTCAACTCCCTCCTACTCACCACAATTAATAATCCTTTCCTGATACCTGCACTAGCGTGGAGCTACAGGAAAAGAGGCAATTTATTTCCTCTTTCAAAGGAAGTCTGATTGTGATAATTTTTTAGGGCCTGGGTCACCAGATGTTATCCTCCAAATACTACACACAGCAACCTCATCTTTGATACATAAAATGCACCCAAAAATCATGACTTGTTCCTCTCAGACACCACCCAGCACCACTCTACTGCAATCTACCTTGATACCTTGATAGCAAAACCATACAATAGGAGCACTATTTTTAGGAGGTATTTGAAGTAACAGCACAGAAAAGTAAAATGCAAGAAATATCACAAGTCTGCAAAAAAAGTTCAACTTGCTACTCCAATGCCTGTCACAAAGACACAAATTTAGGGGCAGATAATTTAAAAATCTGTGTTTCCATTAACCTGTGAGATGATCAGAAAATAATATAACTCTTAAATTTTGTTTTAAAAATGTAACTATGCTGAAATTTCCACCTGCATGTTCCATCTGAAGTTGCAGCAAAATGGGGAGCCTGTTTCATTTCTGGTATTAACAGCCTTACAAATGTAGTTATATTCTTTATATACATGTATACATATATATATATATATCTTTTTGTATTTTATGTAAAAAAAACCAACAAATTAAACATGGTGCACTCACAAAGAATTATTAAAATCAAATTCTATTCCAGTAAGTCACTTTCTACTGTCTGAGTCAACTCTTCCAACTGGGCAGACAAGGATCTTTGACAAAAACCACTCTTAAACTTGTCTGGAGCCTCTTGTCTCATCAATCAGTAGCAAAAATGCCACACCACGTTCCAGTGCCAAGCACCAATATTACAAAATATAACCCCATCTTTGAAAACCCATGGCTTTGATGCCAAGAATTTCTCAGTGGCTGGATGAAATCACACTTACTAAAGTCTCAAGTGATGGAAAGAAACATCATCTTGCTCTACCCATGGCCCCTTGTCAAACTTCAGGTACTCGATGTCTTCAATTACCTGGAATCAGAAAAGAAAGCTCACTAAGGGGTGGTTTGAGCCAAAAATCAATGAAATAATCAAAACGGGTTATTAAACAAATGAGAAAGGCTTCACTGCTAAAGCTGTAGTAACAAAGCAAACATCTAGAGATAACATGATCATCTCCCAGTTCTATTTCTGGAGGCAATGGCCCTGCCAGGAGCACTGGGCACACACATCGGGGATCTCCTAACCTCCTGTGCTTTCAGCTTTGGATTGCAGGGAATAAACTGGCTGAGAGGTGCCTTGTTGCCAAATTCTTACCTGATCCAAGACGTTTTTCCTTAACCTGCCACTAGGGCTGAAAAGCAAAGAAGGTACAACCCCGAGGGAGAATGAGGAGGAAATGGAGATAAGTCCAAATTTAACTCCTTTTAGTAACAAAAGTAAAGTTTGTTCAGTTTTATTCCCAGAGAGGCTCAGTAACACGTTCCCTGAGACAGGCAGGGCAGCAGGTGTGGCACCTGCCTTGGTGCTGTGTGGTTCGCAGCACAGAAACAAAGGCATATTCTAGGCTGGAAAACTCAGGCTGCAGGAGCTGCAGCCAACAGTCCTAGGGCTCAGGATTTCACCAACCATCAGCACCCATCCATGCGTGAAAGGAAAGGTAACGCTCACAGCTCAGAACTCTTCAAACAAGCAATGCCAGCTCAGCAAATCATTCTTTCAGCATCCCCAAACTTATCAATCCTGGGTTTGAGCTTCATTTACCGCCTGGCTCCAACCAGAAAACAGATCTTTGCTGCTCCAGGAGGTAATTGCTTATCACACCTGGCTGCCTGGAGCTGAGGGAAACTGCCCTGGTGTCAGGAGGATGCACTTCAGGTGCCTGATGAGATGGAGACAGCACCTTGGAGCAACCTGGGAAGAAGTGGATTGCTACAACTCCAAACATCCCTTTCCAGACACCTTTTCCACAGGGAAAGGATTAAGCTGAGGTCACAAATTTCTGATGACACATTGTCAACTCATTGACAAGTGAGCACACGTCAGCAATGAAGTTACTGATCACAAAAAATCCTTGTATTCTTTACACTAAATCCACAGCAATTATTCCCTGCAAACACTAAATCCCAGCTATTACCACTTCAAAAACAATAACCAAGTGCTATTACAGAGGAGCCCGGACTATAAAGATCCACTCTTTCCAGAATATGTTTTCATGGTAAGAAATAATGGTTTGGAACACGACTGAAAAAACACTTTTAATGCACAAACTGATGCAACATAACTCCAAGAGAAGAGGAAGAGAGATGTAAGGTAAGTTAGTTCAAACAGCCATTATTTCTTCGAATTGTTTAATTGACAAGATACACTAAAGCAGTTGTTTCTCCACTCCACAGCAAAGCTTTGGAAACTCCCTGCAGCTGATAATAGCACTAAATACAGAGTTGCTACAATAGGGCTCACAATGCACTACAGGGGAAGAAGAATCTGTATCCAAATTAGTTTTGCTCACCATTTATCATCATGTCAGAAGATCTCTCTCCCAGCAGCTCCTTAACAATGGCATCAGTTTCCCAACCAGGACAGAAGAACAACTTCTTAATTTATAAGAAATGCCCTGGCACTCCCCAGGAATTAGCAGAAAATACCCAAGGCTTTAAAAAAAAAAAAATTAAAAGCTAACTTTGTATTCCCACTTTTCTCCTCATTCTAAACAAGTATGAAACATCCTAATGAAGCTCATTTCAGCACTCATTACACCTTCAGCCACCACAACCAAAGTTAATTACAACAGGAAACCCCAACTGACCCTTTTAGGACACTTAAAAAATCATTTCTAAGCTGTGCATGTGTGCTCTGAGCAAACCAAAAGTTATTAAGCTATAAGGCCATTAAAAAATTCAGCTCCCAAATCCCTAAGCAAACAGATTGGAGTGGGCTAATGAACACTGCTGCCTGTCAAGAGGATACACTGTGGTAAACACACACACCTCACAAGCCAAAGTCCTCCTGCCAACCTTTAATTCCAGCTTTTTGCTGTGTCATCCCAAAGAGAAACTGAATCTGAACAGAAAAGGGGGAAAAACCCAAATTCTTCCAAGTACCAATATCTACCACCAACACCAAACAACAGCAATGACGATATCATGGGCTGGATAATCATATAGGGTCTTTTCCAACCTTAATCATTCCGTGGCATTGTACTTTAACTTCCAAATAATCATCCTTCCCCTAGCCCAGATTTGTCCTAGCAAATTAAGGACTCCTCTGGTACATCTGATGACCCTATTTAGAGCAATGACAAGATTGCTGAGCTCAGGAGAGTCGCTCCATGAACAATAAGAGCTTTAGACTGACTTTAAACCCCAATTTAAAGGATTAAAATCAAATCTCTAGCAATGGGATTTACTACAAAAAATCCAGGGAGGAAACAACCTGCTTTATTTTGACCACTTGGAGATGTGCCCAGAGAGAAGGACAGGGAAAAAAACAGGCATTTAACCCCCACTCCAACTTTCCTTTAACTCACCAAGCACCCATCTTGAAACACCACAGCTCTCAACTCCTATCCTTGTTTCTATGTTGCTATCCAGAACAAATAACTGTAATTGCTCTAGATTCTCTATATTCACATCACAACTTCAGCTTTTTTGCTCATTTCAGCATGATTTTTTGTATATTTTTTCTATTTATTATCTGCTATCACACTGAAGCCACCAGCCCTTTTTTAGGGATATAAACCCACAGTGCCTCACAGGTCTACTGGTTATTAATGATAACCTTTACTATCAAGTGCAGAAGCACCCAAAAATCCATCTACAATAGCAGAGAACCCAGAATGTTCCCCTGTTCTCATAAACAGAATCAAAAGGCCTAGAGGCAAACAGCAGTGCACCTATGGGAGTTAATTTTAGGACCAGAGAAGTCCTTATCAATATTTTCTGCTTCACACAGTCATATAACCAGAACTTGGAAAGACACCTCAGGCAAAAAAAGTAATTTTATACTAATTAAGGGTCATTTGAATATTAAAATGATTGATCTGAATATGCTAATAAGCTCAATGAAGTACAGGCTACTGCATATATATTTATATAAATGTATGTATATTACTCAACTCTCTACCAAGATCACACTTGGTAATCAATTTCACCTCATTAGGATGAAGACCCAAAAAGCCCTTGGAGAGAGGCCAGGGGCAATTCTCTTCTCCCTCCTCCCAAGTAGGGATGATTCTTCGGCAAGCTTCCATGTCAAATCATTATTATGCAGTTAACATCATATTACTAACAGAGATCTCTAGAACTGAAATGGGCCCAAAACCTGTCCAGAGTCTCAAAAACTTTGGTGCTTGTTCCCTCAGGGAACAGGAACTAGAGAAAAAAGTTAACGATGGTGAAGCAAAAGGCTTCTGTTGTCCTGCTAATAACCCTCCGTGAGGGGGAAAATTCACTGAAATGAGAGAAATCTATTAAACTTACACCCAGAAAAGCAAAACTTACCTTCTCCACATCCTCAGCTGCAGTTGCTGAGTATTGCAGAACTTCACTGCTCTCCCTGCAAAGAACACAGAAATTGAATTCTTCTGATAAAACTGCTCTACCTATCCTCACCCTAACCCCACTCCAAAAGGAAAAGAAATGAAGTAAAAAAAACACCAAACCAGAATAATTGCAATTTTTTAGATCGCTCCCAGCTGTTGCAATAGAATTCCTGTTGCACATGTGAGCTGCTTCTTTGCTGGTGGAAAGTTGTTTCTAAAGGGCAAATGGCCTGGATAACTACATAATTTCAGTTGAAAAAAATTTTTTAAAACCACACACATGAATTTGTTGTATTTAATTAATGTGAATACTTGTCCCTATTAAAATTGCCCCATCTACCTAAAAATTAGTGACATTTTCAATCTAACCCAGAACTTCAGCAGACTTTCCTTTTTCCAAGTGCATGACTAGCTGTGAGTCATTTCAGGAGAAGAATGCATTCATTTATCACTATCTACTCAGGTTGAGCTAGCTGAATGAATACAAATGCAGGCAACATGATCTCTAAGTGTAAAAAATTTTAAAATTTAATGTTTCCTGGTTACAAGACTGTTGTTTTTATCAGCCAGCAGCCTTCAGAGAAAAGGCACTTGCAGAGCAGAGCCACAATAGGAGCTCCTACATGAACCTTGCACACTACACATATTCAGCCACATTCAGCAATAGCTGCTTACAGCTGGAAAACCTGGAAGGCCCTGGAAGAGCTGCCCAATGTGGACATTATATCAAACATCACACAGCAAAGTTTAGGAGCATAAGAAAAATTCATAGAATTCCAGATGGTTTGGGTGAGACAGGACCTCAAAGTT
The DNA here is from genome assembly GCA_018697195.1 of Certhia americana. Lineage (NCBI taxonomy): Eukaryota > Metazoa > Chordata > Aves > Passeriformes > Certhiidae > Certhia > Certhia americana. The sequence continues at coordinate 36,301,740 of CM031863.1, read as the reverse complement.
CATCCTGTTCCTCTTCCTGCAATGAGCAGGGACACCTTCCACTATCCCAGGTTCCTCCAAGCCCTGTAGGACCCGGCCTTGGACACTTCCAGGGATGGAGCAGGCACTCTGGAGTAAGAGATTCTCCTCAGGATCAGCCCAAGGGAGAGGTCAGCCTTCAGTAGAGCCTGACACCAGCAACTGCATTATCAACACCGATCAAATCACATGATCCCATCTCTTGATTTGACTCTGCAGATTATCAGGGCTTCATTAAGAGAAAACATCTGCTCAGTGACTCTGCAGATTATCAGAGCTTTCCTTAAGAGAAAATAGCTGCTCAGTAGAAGCAGTCCTGGATATGAAAGAGAACATTACCAATCTTAAGGCTCTGCTCCAGGGAAAGAGAAAAATCAAACAGAAGCTAAACACTGCGTGTTCCAAATCACCAGGCAGTACTTGCCACAGCACCCAGCTCACAAATCACTACCAATAAAAACATTAAAGATATTAATAACAAGTCAACTAGAAAGAAAGCATCAATTTTAAAGCAAAAATCCACTATAAACCACTTTAGGCAGCATCAGGCTACTCCAGTTAAACAGCACAAGATAACAGGAGTTTTGCCCAGTAACAAACTGCTTTTCAAGGAACAAGCAAACAAACTTCAACACAGAAAGCATGCAAGGGTTTGCTCAACAGTCTGTAACAACTCTTTTTTGCCTGTTTGGACCAGATTCTGGGCATCCCCAGGAGTCAGGGAATCAAACTGGACAGACCAAGAGGTAAGAGCCAGGCACGAACACAGCTCCCTGCACCACTGCCAGCAAACCAGCAGTTAAAGGCAGCTGTGGCTTCTGCATTTATCCCAGATCAGAGCCACCCTGAGGTCCAGGGGTGCAGAACTGGACTCACACAGTCCCAGCTCCCCCCCAGCCAGGGGACAGGGACACAGACCAACGTGACATGCTGCTGGGAGCACATCTGCTGTCAGGATGACAAGCAGAGGGGGTTTGGCTGATGGGAGTAACTGACCATTACACACAGGGGGCAGGGAGGTGAAATCACAGCAGGATTTAGGATTCAGCCTCAGTGAGCACCAATGGGGCTCAATCTGATGCAGAGAACAAGCAGCAGTTTTCTTCCCAGCAGTGACTGCTGCAGTTTGCCCTCAGGGCGATGAGATTCCCAAGGCTTGGCTGTGGGGACACATAGGGAGGCTGCTGACCACAGGTGACACCAGCAATCCCTGCCTGCATGAGTGACGGGCTCAGTATTGAGTTATTCACTTCAGTAGCTGGCAGAGTCACCACACTAATCCACCTGGGGGGGATGAAGCAAGCACCAAGGGGGCACAAGCAGGCTACAAAAACACCTGGGAATCTACTCTGATTTCCATCAGCCTCCTGCACACATCAGAACTTACACAGGTAATTCACCTGATACCCTTTTAGAGTTCCCCATCCAGAATTATGAAGGACCATAATTCTGCTTTTGGATTTTTAGGACAATTTTAATTTTCCTGGAGCTCTTTTATAAGAGCTGGGAGAGCTGGCAAGCTCTGTTTCATCCCAGGTTTACAGGGTACACGATTTTGCTTCCCAGCTAGAGGAAGGCAGGGCAGCCCAGAGAGAGACAGGACACAGGAAATGGCTTCATGCTGCAAGAGGGCAGGGACAATTGGGATACTGGGAAGGAATTGCTCCCTGGGAGGATGGGCAGGCCCTGGCACAGAGTGCCCAGAGAAGCTGTGGCTGCTCCTGGGTGTGTCCAAGGCCAGGATGGACACTGGGGCTTGGAGCAACCTGGGATAATGGAAGGCATGCCTGCCCATGGCAGGGGTGGCACTGGATGAGCTTTAAGGTCCCTCCAACCCAAAACATTCTGGGATTCTGTGACAACTGAAGAGACTTTCTGAGTAGAGCCCTAAAGCTTTCCATAAAGGCCTGAGGAAAGCTTGTATTGCATCATTCTCTCAGGTCTGCAAACACACACAGCCATAGCTGTGGCACTCTGAACTCATTTTAATCTTCCAACACTGGCATCAGGCTTCTGGGATGGCAGAAGTAACTACTTTCACACAGATCTTATGCTGTGAATGCAGCACCCCTTCATTAGGGCACAATACCCTCCCCCTGTAGCACAAGGAGGACTTTTGCACATGATTTGTTGATATGGGCAGAGATTTCAAGGTTTGCACGCATTTTTGCCCAAAGACCTAAGAGGCAGAACATTTGGGTTTGCTAACCTGATCTCTGGTAGGAAGGTCTTCTTGTAGGCATCCTCAATGCTCTGGAGATACGAGGGAGACACCTTTTTCTCATATGGCTACAAACAAACAGAAAAAGTTATGGAATTAACTTTCTTTCTTTTCCCATCAGCACAGACTGCAAGGGCTGCTCCACCACCTGCCAAGGGCTCACTCCGGGATAAGCTGTCAAACATCCAAGTGAACCACATGCATACAAGTGGAAGTTTCAAAGAATTAAGGCATTTGGAGGGTTTAGGATTCCTTGCATGCCAAGAAATATCTAGAGCAGCCCTCACCTTTCCAAGGACTGATTCATCCCTGCTAACTACACATCAGGGAGCAGTACTAGTCACACAGAAAACAGGAGAACTGTCTGAGTCCTTTTCCGTAAGGAGGCCAGATTTGCACCTATTTCCACAGTTTCAGACAAGTGCATAGGCAAACACCCAACTCCAAACTCCTGTAAAATTTCATGGATATCATCCCTGCTGTTAACCAGCTTGCTTTCCACACAGCGTACTTTCAATGCCACTTTTGCAAAACACAAGGAATTTCTCTGATCTACCACATGTTCCCCAAACAAACTCTATGGAGTTCAGCACTGCCACTGACCAAAAACTCACAAGCTACACCAGCAATTTCTGTCCAAAGGCTTAAAAAAGGCCACTGATTTTCATGCTCATCAAAGGCTAAGAACTCACAGGTTCCCTGAATTACAAGAAAAACTTCTAAACTGAGAATTTCTTTTTCGAATAAATCAAAACTTTTTAATTTTCCAGAGTTAAACTGCATTTCCCACAGCCTTCAAACAAAGCAAGACAAATATATTTTAATCCTCATAACACATCTGCAAATAGTTACAAGCACACATCTAAATATCAAAGGGGGGGGGGGGGGGGGCCCCAAAACCCCAAATTACAAACTTTACTTGGATTAGTCATTCCCCAAAAACACCCCACAGCTTTCCTGAGCCAAGACTAGTACAATAAGGCAGTCATCCAGCAGCGATTTGCTGGATTTCAGGCAGTTAAGTGACCCTGCTGATCCCAGGTGACTCATACACAGCACAGGTGTGAGGAAGCAGTCAACCGGGAAGCAAGAGCCAGGGAGCCCAGCTGGACTCCTGGCACTCAGGAATAAGAAAATATCATCTCTAAGTGCATGGCAAGCAGCACATCACCTGCCCACAGCTCCTGAAGTGGCAGCTACAAAACCTGGTAAAAAAATTCTCCTGCTCTTAAAACATTTTCTCATTCCACAAACGACAATATATTGAAGCAGTCACAAAAAAAAGTTGATTTTTGCTATATTTTTTTTAAAGTAAGCATACCAGAATACCCAGAGAGTAACCAGCACCACACAGATCTCCCATCTCAGAGGGCAAGCAGCTCCTCAGAAGCAGAATTCAGCAGCAAACACCACAGGACTTGCACATCAGGTGTGAGTTACAACAGACAGCAGCAGCCAGCAATTGTAAGAGACAAGTAATAACAAAGGTAAGAGCTAAACAGGTAATAATCAGAGATCAAATTACCTTGCCTTTCTCTTGAATCCTCTTCTGCACCTCTGGAACAGGCATATCTACATAAATCACCAAGTGAGGTGGCAGCAACTCAGAAATGCTGATCTCTTTGACTTCTTTGTAGTGATCAAGGCCTGTGTAAAACAAATCACATTCCCCACCTCTGTATTTGTAGTCTCTTCTTCTGGGCTCAGAGTGCAAGTTTAGGGTAGGCTTTTCCTCAAACAGAATTCAGGAGGTTTACAGAATAAACTATCTCCAGAGAAGTTCTGTGCACTGAGATGTCAGAATCTAAACCCAGTTATACTGAAGAGGGACTTTATTCCTGACTCAGGCTTAGAGGAGCTTTTCCTCCACCGTTTAGAGACAGCAAGCAGCAGTAGTTCTAATCAAGATGTTTGTTCCCTAGGGATTCCAGTACAATCCAAATTGGCATTTTATATTAAATTGGGGGTTGCTGGGCTTTGCTGCCTCAGCAATGCAGAGCAGGAAGACAATAGGTCATTACAACCAGCTCTCAAAGTCACCCAGCAACTTACAGCAGGTGGTAAAAAACAAACACACACCTCTTAAATCAAACAGCAAAAACAGGAGGCAGTCAAGAAAACAGTTATCTCCACCTCAGGAGGAGCCAAAAGAACGCATTCACTCAGTGCCCATAACCCCAAACCAAATCACCTGGTTCAACCACTCTGATGAGAATTCCACCCACAGCATTCTAAGCATCTCCAAGGGGAAGATCGCAGGTGATTTGCTCCAGGGTTTGACTCCCTTCACAGTGGAAGAGTTTTTCCTTACAAATGAAACATTTTGCATTTCAATTTGTGCCCTGTATCTTTTGTCCTCTCACTGCCACTGAGACCAGACTGGCTCCACCCAGCAACACATGCACACAGAATATTTAAAGGAATCCCTCCTTCCAAGCAGGAATTTTTTGTTTCTTTTCCAAAATAAAGCAAACTACCAGACTTCTGAGAGATTATGGCAAAACAACTTCCTTTTGCTGGCAGGAACTCACATCTCTTGTGGACATATCCCTGCTTTAACATGGCATCCAGGAACACGAAGTCACTGTAGGGAGAGCGCTCCAGCACCACGCCTTGACCTGCAAGGGAGAGCAGGCTCCAGGTTGGAACAAGAGGAGCTACAAGGTCCCTTCCAGCCCAAAGCACTCCACGATTCCCCAACCTGTGCTGAGCAGGTGCTCCAGGGCGTCGGCGTACTGCAGGACACGGTTCCCAAAGATCCAGGACTGCAAGCGGTACGAGTGGCCATCAGGAGACCTGGGGTCTGCGTAGAACTTCTCCAGGTTACAGAAACCATTGAACTTCTCAGGCAGCAGCTGCCCATCCCCCGAGATCCTGTCCTGGTAGTGGATGCCTGCCTCGGGAAAGTACTTCATTCCTGACAAAGAGAAGAACACCACAGCAGAAATAGGCTGTGCTCATTTGCAGCAAACGCCTCCTCAGCTACTGAATGCGTAGCTGCTGCCTGACCAGCTCCCAAACAGCCCCAACCCCTCTGTCCATCACAGCAAAGGGCAATGAGCCCAAACTCCAAGCACTGCCACTGCCCAGGGAGAGCTGAGCTGTTCCAAGCACATCCACGTGGAAAATCTCAGCTCTCCGGGAGTCCAGTGAGCGAACCAACTCCAACAGACTAAAGCTTCACTCAAAACACATCCCCATCCCAAACCTCACCAGCATCACCCACAAACCCTCCCCACTCCCTCCAGCATTCCCCAATCCAGAACTCCTGCTCTGCTGAGCTCCCTCTGCACCAGAGTCACGATTAAACTCTGTCAGCTCTCAGGGAAACAGTCTGAGTGAGCCATACCCAGTTTTTCTGCTATCTGCTGGGCCAGCTTGCCCTTCCCAGAGGACAGATTCCCCTCCACCGTGAAGACTTTGCTGTGCTCTGTGAACTTCTTGCTGGCCCTGTCTCCCAACATATAGGCCAGCCAGCCATACTGCAGGCTCTGCTCAGGGCTGCTGTGGATTCTTGCCTGGAAGAAAACACATGGAAATCAGCAGATTTGGAGGGGGTTTTAGCTGAAAATGCTGCTTTTTCAGACACATTCAGGACATGCTCCTACACATCTAACACAAGAACTTTTAACTCAGTAACCTTAGGACTGTCATTTCAGCTTAGCAACTGCAGCAGTGGTTAGGCTGGGAAACTGTTCGTGAAATTAAAGGCTGAGAAGACCGAAAGCATGAAATAATTTCCAGTCTGAATGCCAAACACACAATATGCCCAGAGTTCCCAAAGGAGACCCGACATTAGATTTTTGCTTGCATTTTGTGTGGTTTTGGGCACATAATAACACTAAACCCACTCTAAGGAGAGTTACAGCTTCATTTCAATACGGCTTAATGGGCAAAAGGTTGGACTTGGTAACCTTGGATGCCTTTTCCAGCCTTAACTATTGCGTGATTTCTGAGAGGTGGCCAGAGGGACCTCCCCGGGCTGTGGGGCTGAAGGCAGGGCCTTTCTGAGCCCTGTTCAGAGCCTCCCACAGATCCAAATAAACGCTGCACAAACCTCATTCTGAGCGTGCGGTGACCTCCCTCACACACAGGGGCGTTCATTTCTACGGAAACAACTCCGGGCAGCATTAACTCAAGGAAAGGCAAAGTGAGAAGGAACAAGCTGGCTTTTGCTGAAGGGGCACCAGCGAATATGTCAGGCTCTGGAATGGGGTCTGGACGCGGTGTTTGCCAGGATCCCATGTCCACCGTGGCCAATGGCCCACAGACACGGTGTTTCCCACAACCCAACGACCCCTGAGGATGGTGGCTCCCGGATAAGTTTCCCAGGATCACAGTGTCACCTAGACACAGGATGGTGGTCTACAGTCATGATGTTTCCTAGGATTTGGTGTCCCCACGTGAGGGTGCCCCTTAGGGCTCAGTGTTCCCAAGACTAGCGTGTCACCTGGGGACAGTGGTCCACGGGCACAGCCTTTCCCAGGATTTAGCATCCTCTCCGCAGGCCGTCCCGCGGACGCGGTGCTTCCGAGGATTTGGTGGCCCGGGGGTGTGGCGAGTGTCCCCCGGGCGTGGTGGCCCCCCAAGGGCGTGGGCGGTGCCGGTGTCCCGGAGCCCCGCCCCGGGCGCGGTGCCGCCGCTGCTGCCGCCGCTGCTCCGGTGGGCGCTGCCGCCGCCGCTGCCGGTGCCGGTGCTGCCGCTGCCGGTGCTGCCGGTTCCCGGGATGTACGCTGGCAGGAAGAGGAAGAAGCCGGTGCCCAAGAGGTGGGTGCAGCGAGGGGGCTCCCCCTGGTCACGCCGGGCAGCGGGAGCCCCGCCGGCTCTGGGGAAGCCCGGCAGCCTCTGTGGGAGCAAAAGGGAGCAGCATGCTTGGGTTATTCGGTTTTAATCGGGGTTAATTGGAGCTAACGCTGCGTCGGCTCTGGCCGATTCATTTCTTTCTTCGGGAGAAATGAATCCCGAAGATGCTTGTCCTGCGTCCCGGTGAGGAAACTTCGCCGGAGAGTTTGAGCTGCTCAGCAGTGATTTGTAGCCTGGGCTGCCTTTCAGTGCCTGCCTAAATCAAACATACAGCAATTCGTAATTACCAAAACATCTCAGTACCTTAATTATTAATCACTACACTGCTCGGTAGCTGTTGCACAACATCCCCTTCGGTGTGTCCCCTGTGTTTCCTGCCTCCCTCGTGCCTTCCACAGCTCCCAAATCCCACCAGCCTGTTTAACCTCAGCTTTTCCAGGTGTATAGGAACTAAAGGTGAATATCAGTTTCTGGGAGGCTGTGGGGGAGGAGGTGAATGAGCTGAGTCCAAGCCTGGGATGAAGGAGGGAGCATCAACACTTTAAACCTGCGGTGAGGTGACCTCTCTTGGGTATTTAATTGGGAGTCTTGTTGTATAAACATGAAGGATAGTTGTTTTGCCACAAACCTGTCTCCTGATTCCAGCCCTCTGGCATACTAGCCTGAGGGTTTGGGCTGGATTTGTGTGGCTCAGGGTGCAGGAGAAGGGCCCTCGTTCCCTGGTTCTGTAAGGCCAGCCTTAGGAATGGGAAGAGATTCTTTTTCTCTGTGATGGGTCAGATCTCAGAGCAGGATTCTGCCGAGAGAGGCCAGGCAGAGCAGGGCTGGTGGCAGTTGGGAAGCCAGACAGAGGGGATGGGGAGGATGGGCTGAAGGGCTTTTCCAGTCCCTTTGCAGTTTGCTAAGGGCTTTCTACTTACTAAAAAAAAAAAAAAAAAAAACACCAATAAGAATTAGGAGACAATAGATCAACTCAGGCAGATTCCACTGTCGGGAATAATCTCGTTTGGTACTTGCCAGCTTGCAGGAGAAACACACTTCCTCCTGGGTTCCCGTTCAAAGAGCAGCTGGGGAAAAACAAACTCCAGCAGCACAGCCTTTGCCCCACTGGGAGATGAGCTTTCTCTCACCATGGAGGCCCCCAGCTTCACCATGAACCCCATGGCACGCTGTGCCCCTGGGCCAGAGGGAAAGGAATCTAAACAGGTTTTAAATGTCTAGAGCAAGCTTCACTGTTTCCATGAGACATTTTCCTCACTGGCATCCCCCCTCTCAAGGCTCGCCATGGAGCACCCTGTGTGCTGCAGCTGGGAAGTGCAGGAACAGAGGTGTTGGGGTGTCCTTCTTGGGCCTTGAGGTGGCTTGCTTCTGGCGGTGTCATCACCCTGTGTGCCTCAGGCAGAGGATTTTCAGTGTTTGGCTAGTCTGTGCCAGCAATTCTGTTATACCTCAATGTTTTTACCCACTGTTGCGCTCATCTCCAGTCTCATTTTCTCTTCTTTCTTTTCTCTCCTTCTTTTTGGGGCTGGATTTAGATGGTGAGTTGACAGAGGACTTTAAAAGATAGCTGAGGAATCTCAGATAAATTTTCTTCACCCTTTTTTTTTTTTTTTTTTTAAATTAAAGGAATACTATTTTAATTTCTCTCCTTCCTGGTGTGTGACTGTGATTTTAAAAGTATTTCAGCTTTGTTAAAGCCCTGGTGCCAGCACATTTTACCTAGATTGTGTATTCTAGTTTGGAGATGGGTTGTGCCAGTCCCTCTGCAAGAGGGGATAGCTCTCCTGATGTTGCTTTACAACCCAGCGGGCTTGGGCTTTCTTGGGGAAATGCTGCAGTTTTCCCTTCAGCCTTAAAAGACCCCTAAGTCTCTCTCTGAGCTGCAAATTCAACCAGCACCTCAGTGCATTTCATTTAATGCTCATTTCCTCTTGTGTCACACACTCCAGCAGCCCTGCCAGATGAGATTGGAGAGTAGTGGGAGAGGAGAGAGCTTAAACTGCTGCTAAATACTGGCAGATCCTGTTATCCAAAGCTCCTTCCTGAAGCGAAGATGCCTGCAGAAAGGGAGTTTGTGGTTAGACAAATTACATCGAACCAAAGGAGATGCGTGTTAGGGGATGCAGCCGAGTGACACACAGAGCTGGGAGGGGACTGAAGAGTTTGTCTTCGAGCTACAAAATTCAGATTGGCATTAAAAAATGAAGGACACAGGGTGACATCCAAGTCTCATTAAAGTTATTAACTTGGCTCTTAACTGCTGTGCTGGGATTTTGGCTGCGGTGGGTGAAATAACTGCAGCTCACAGAGGTGGGACCTCGTGTTGGCTTCAGGCTGCTCTCCTGGACACTCTTCCTTCTGCAGGCTGAGGGTTGCCCCCAGGGCCTAGGTTTGGCATCAAATGCTGCTTTAATTTAGAAATGCCCATCTGAAAGGGTGTGAAATCAGAATACTGGAAGAAAACAAAACTTTTTACATGATTTTTTTTTTTTTTTTTAAAGAGAGGCTCTTTTCAAAGTGCAGTGTCCTAAACCACCCTATGAGATATCCCTCTGTTTAAGTCATAGAATCCCAGAATGATTTGACCTTAAAGCCCATCTTGTTCCATCCCCTGCCACAGGCAGGGACACCTTCCACTATCTCAGGGTGCTCCAAGCCCTGTACAACCTGGCCTGGGACACTTCCATGGATGGGGCAGCCATGGGGCAGAATGAGATGAGCTTTAAGATCCCTTCCAACTCAAACCAGCCTGTGATTCTGTGATTTCTAAGAGGAGCAGGGGGTGTGTGGAAAAATCTTAACCATTTTACTCTTGTGGCTGCACCAAAGCCAATGCTGGGCTTGGAAAAGAGCCTGTTGGACAATCCCAGTTTGGTTAACCTCTCCTCTGCCTCTTCCAGCCCCAAACCACCCCCCCCCGAGGGTGTGAAGTCCAACCCCTCCAAGCGGCACCGGGACCGGCTGAACCAGGAGCTGAGCACTCTGACGGGGCTGCTGCCCTTCCCCGAGGATGTGCGATCCAGGCTGGATAAACTCTCCATCCTCCGCCTGGCTGTGGGCTACCTGAAGGTGAAGAGCTACCTGATGGGTGAGTGTCTGTGCTGGGAGGGGGGAAAAGTCCCTGGGATCGATCCCTACTGCACAACTTGTGTCCCACCCTGAGCTTTGGGATAAGAAGTTGTGTTTCCTGAAGGGAGCGTGATGGTGAGTTGTGGGAGTGGGCCCTTGGATGTTGATACTGACAAGAAAATGTAACCGTGAATGAAGGGAGCAGCTTGGGGGCCTGCCCAGCAGTTGAGACCTCCTGCAAAGCTCCTCCATCTCATTAACAGCCATCCTTAATGTCCAAACCCCCTCCTGTGCTGCACTCCCACCACCCCATGGAGAAGAAGAGAGAAGTTGGTAATAGAGTGTGTCTTGTTGAACAGCAACATTGCCCTCATCTAACTGGAATGGCAACTTAAATTAAGTAAATAATTGAACATTCGTAATATGTTCTCTTTTATTATGTTTCATATTCTGTATTTCCTTATTTATTCCCTATTTGGTTTTTAATATTTATTTCATATTCCTTCTGCCTCCCTCCCTATTCTTCTTCAACCCTTTATTTTTACAATTACAGTATGTTTAATAAATTATAACATAATATGTGGTGCAGAGCCAGGCTGGGGGGAGTCACCACATTCTCAGGAGTCACCAGCATGTGTGGATAGGGATGTATTCTCTTTCCACTGACTTGTGCCTGATGGAATGGGTGATGGACACTGGGGAAGGCAGGGCATGTGGGGCAGGAAGGCAGCAGCAGCTTTTTATATTTAGAGGCTCCTATTGGGTCTTCTCCCCACTGTAGATTGGATAAACTTGGCTCCCGTGGCTTTTCCCTCATGCCCACTCTTCTGGGCTCTCTCAGGGCCCTCTCCATCTGGGATGCTGGGCTCCAGGAGGAGATTCCTGTGCTAGACTCCCCAAATGGGACCTGTGCCTCCGAGCAGGAGCTGGTTCCCACTGGATGTGCTCAGTTTGTGGTTCCCAGCCTGAGAGCTGCTCTGGCATTGCAGGGGTTCTGGAGCCCTGTTCTGCCAGGCCAATTATTCCCATCTGGCCACTTGCCTGTGATGTCCAGCTCCTTCCCCTTGCTCTGCCCTGAAGTTGATCTTGTTTGACTTCAGATCATCCCAGATTCATCAGGGTCGGCCTGGATCTCAGATACGCCTGATCAAGACCCGTGCCAGCTGCAAGTCACAGCAACTTGCTGCTGGCATATCCTATTGGGCATTTTGGGGGCACACGGTGACACCCCTTGTGCTCTGCTTTCTGCCTCAGGTTTGCTGTCCTGTGCTCCGTGCAGGCTCCTCACCTGGTGAGCATCCCTATCCTCTCCCCATCCACAACCCAAGCGGGCCTTGTCTCCAGGCTGGAGAGATGGATGTTTTGATAGAGTGGTAATTGCCTTATCTCCAGGCAATTGAGAGACCAATTGCACAGTGGGCTCAGGGTGATGCCCTGATGCTCCTTTTCCCCTTGTGCTGCATTCTCCAGTCCTAGAGTGGAGTTTCCCGGTGTTGTTTCCATCTTGTCTGGTTGCTAACAGCAGGAGAAATTTGAGAAGAGGCTTCCAGCCTTCTCCACCTTCTCTGGTATTTCTGAGGTGTGGGTACTGTATGCCTCTGGCTTGGGAACAGTGGGGTGTAGGAAGCCAGGCATCAGGGTCTGAGGCAGTGTTTGGGGTGGGACAGAGCAGAGGACAACCACAGCGGATCTGGGTGCTGGTATCAGTGCCTGCTTCTACACTGGACATGAGGAAAGGGAGTTGTCATCTGCGTGGCATCCTGGCTTCCGTTGCAGGGTACTGACTAACTGCATCACCCTTTGAATCTGCTTTGTTTTCAAATGCTCTTCTCTGTCTGTGCTTTAACAAGAGACCAGACCAATTAGTAGTTTGCTGGAAATGCCAAGCTTCGGACCTAGAGAGGGGAGCTCTTGGAGTTCCCCCCGTGCCTCCAGGGGCTGATTCAGGTTGTGCACATCTCTAACTCCCCGTGCCCCGGGCAAGTGCTGCAGGTGTTGCACAGCTCTCTGCTGCCTGGGATCTGTCTTCCCTTTTCAAAATCGGGGGCTCAGGGCTTGGTCTCTCCAAGCTTTGCCCATCAGGCCCAGCCTGTGAGTGGTGTTGGGTAGCAGTGACAGCTCTGGTGCTACCACAGCCTGCCTTAAGGGCACTTTAAAGGTTTTGTCACTTGTAAACAGTGACTGAACCTCACTGCCAGACTTGTGCTGAGCTCTGTCTGCAAACCAATTTGCAGTGGTTGCTACTTGGACCTGTGTCTGACAGTCTTCCAGACAAATCTGGAGTGACTTTGCTGATCCCTATGTCTTTGAGAGCAAGTACTGAAGGAGAAAAGCTTTTGTCTATGTTGCTGACTGCCACAATGCTCTGGGCTCTCTGGTGTGACAGGCGCTCCACTTGGTGCAAGGAGGGAGATCTCATGAAAGCTTGGATAGGTTTTAGTGGCTTGGAAAGCCCCTAGGAGAAGCTAGCTGGAGAGCTGTCCTGGGGGTTGTTTCCTACAGTTCCTGTAAAAAAGGAAGCTGATGTTGGGGTTGCAGATGTGGCTCTGCCAAGGGTGAGCGAGAAAATGGGGCTTAAAATGTTCTCTGAGGTGGAGGGGGTGTGATTAGGCAATGTGCTGCCCTGACTTCTTCCTAGGAAAACCTGTCAGAGAGGTTTGCAAGAGAGAGGATCTGAGTCCCAATCTGGTTTGGGTTGGAAGGAACTTCATCCAGTGCTACCCCCTGCCATGGGCATGGACACCTCCCACTATCCCAGGATGCTCCAAGCCCCATCCAACCTGGCCTGAAACTCTTCCAGAGATCCAGGGGCAGCCCACAGCTTCTCTGGGCAATCTGTGCCAGGGCCTCACAACCCTCACAGGGAAGAATTCCTTCCCAACATCCAACCTAAGCCAGTTTCTTTCAGAACCCATGTAAAACTCTGTCATGGTGTGAGACCACACTCTGGAGTCTGGCAAAGCTTGAGATATCTGACAGCTCCTAGCAATCACTGAACAGTGAGCTGCCTCCCCATCCAGCTGACCTGGCTGGAGCAGGGGCTGGGTTAGGAGGTCTCACCAGGTCCTTTCCCACCTCTGCTGCTAGTCCCACCAGTTCCCTCCCCAGTGCTCTGCTGTAGGGCAGCTGGCATCAGGTCCCACTGCGTAATCTCACTGCAATCAGCACTAAATTAGCTTTTTTTATATGTCTCCTCATTGTTTGTTATTTACCATGGGCCAGAGCTGCAGGGGTCTGGGCCTGAAGTAACTGAGGCAGTGAAGGGAGTCAAGCCCAAATCTGAACCTGGGCAAGATCCTGCAGGACTGTGTGGGATGAAGGTTTGCAGCAGCAGATTGGAGAGGTTGGCGTGGACCTGCGGATGCCAGCGCTCCCCAGGGCATTTCTGCTCCTTGGAAAACACTGAGTGACTTTTCCTAATAGTTCATATCTGTGGGTTTTGCATTTGTCTGTTTCACTTGGATGGCGTGAGCCTGCTCTGCTTGGCACTGTGCCTTTGTTAAACAGCTGAGGCAAAGGTAGGTGCTTATTTGACAGAGTTTGGGATGGGATCTAAGAGGAAAACGGTTGTGCATGGCTTGGTGTTGCTGGGAGAGCTGAGAGCTGCTGGTTTTTGGATGCCAGGCACCTCTGAAGCCTGTTCAAAGAGAAGTGTTTGCTGTGGGTGAAGCTTGTCAACTGCCCCTGGTGTAACCCAGTCTGTGACAGCTGATCTGGCTCTCAGGTCGTTACCAGTTACCTTTTATTTTCATTGCCAAATCCATGCCAGAGGCAAGACATGTGTTTTAGCCTCCATGGCTGCCTTGCCATGTTTTTCTTGGGGAATGTGACAGGCAAAAAAGTGAAGAGATTAGATGACTTTGCTCCTTTTTCCTTCTTTCTCCTGCAGGAAGTCTCCATTGCAGGGCTTAGGAACCTCCTTGCAGAGGCAAGAAAGCCAACCCATAGGGGGATGCTCTTGGGGACGTATGGGGCACATCCTGATTCATTGGTGCTGGAAACACCAATGTGTCTGGCATCTTCCCTGACTGAGTGCAAGCTTTGCAGTCTTTGGGGGTCACACCAGCAACAGGAAACCTGCAATGCTGTGGCTGGTATTGGGTTTCAGGACAGAGCTGGATTTCCCCCTCGTGTCTTAAAAATTAACATAGCCTCTGTCCCAGAACTTTGAAAATCTAAGTGATCACCACACTGCCCCAGCAAATGCCTGGAACTTAACCTGGTAACTGCAGATGGCTTTTGCCATGGTCATTTTCATAGAATTATTAAGCTTGGAAATATTAAGCTTGGAAAAGACCTCTATGATTATCAACAGTCCCAACAATTAACCCAGCACTGCCAAGACCACCCCTAACCCATGTCCCTAAGCACCACATCCACATGTTAACTGTTCCTGTTAACTGTCCAAGATGCACTGTGGAAGATTGGAAAAACTGGGAACAAACAGCAAAAGTGCCTTGTCCTTTTACCCAGTTACTTCTGTTGTTGTGGGTATGTTATAGCTTGGATACATGTTGGACCCGTTTCCTTTAATCCCATTAATTTGTGGACTCAGCTGCTTTGTGTGGGAGTCTCAACTGCTCCATTAGAAGGAGTGTGTTAAATGGGATGAATTAGCCAGCTCACAATACAGGTCATCACCTGCTTTGTCCTGCCTGGCAGCCAGTGGGGGTCTCTTCTTCTTGCCAGACATTTTTTCCAGTCCGTCTTAGCCACTGGCCCCTTGGAGACCTGCCTTCAGCAGGCTGAGGGAACCGTGGCTTTGGGTGGGATTCCAGAGGGTCCCATCTCCCTATATTGTCTCAAGCAAGGGGGGTGTTTCAGGAGTGATCCCTCCCTCACATGAGGTTTCCTGTGTTGTAAACAGGCTGGGATATGATTAAAATGTTGAGTTTTCCTTTCCAAGTCAAAAAGTGACTGGGAATGGCCTCTGTACCATGCAACAATGGTGGTTGCATGGACCTGGAGTCCTCTATCTGGATGCGCTTGGGTTTCTCCTGGGATTGCTCCCAATCCTGATGGTTCCTGGCAGTTTGAGTGTAGATGAGTTCAGAGACTTGTTCAGAGGAAGAGAGACCCAGGAACACCATGGCCTCTGGCTGTGGATGGTAAGGATTGGGATGGATTTGAGCAGCAGCTGCTCCACACCACCAGTACTTTGGTGGCAGACAACATCTCTGAGTTTCCTCCCCTCTCTCTGTGCTCCAGACCCTCTCCCCAGTTCCCATGGGAGACAGATGCTGGAGGATTAGTGAGCTCAGCTGTGCAGAAATTGACTGCTCTGTGTTGGAGAGAAGGGGAAAGGGAGCACCTTTGGTGTGAGATTAAAAGCCCCTTGCTAAGATCAGAGGAAGAGGTGAAGAAATTTTGCTGGAAAGCACAAAATGGGTATTTCCTTCTGGATTCTGAAAGCCACAACAGCTCTCCCCAGCTTTTCCTGCAGATGCTGCTGGTGGACACTGGGAGAGAGCTGGAGACCAGATGCTCTCAGGATGTGAATGCTCTGAAAAAGTTCTCTGCCCTTTTGGAGCTTTATTTTGGAAGAACTTGTTTCTTTTTTGAAATCCTCTGCCAGCCTGCCTCATTTCAATGCTTTAGAGAGGAGTCAGCCCTTCAAAAGAAATCAAATTTTAAGCAAGAATCCATGTTTCATTTTGAAACTATTATGCTCCATGAAGTGCAAATTGAAGCCATGTGTTCCAGATGGAATGTTTTTCCATGGGGATCACACGGCAGTCATGTGAGGAGGCTTTTTTTTGGTGTCTCCCTGTTAAATCTCATCTTTCCCAACCTTCCCCAGTGGTCTCACATCCCCTGAGCAGGCTGGTCTGACGGCATAGGATGGAAAAGAGCAGAAGCTGTGGCTGATGGAGAAGGTGGAGATGCTGCCTAAGCATCTTCAAGGAGTGCTGAAGGTTTGGGGGAGGAAGAAGTATCCCAGCTCTGCCAGCAGTGGAGATGGAGGCTGGCTCTGCTCCAGAGCACCCTCTCCACTGCTATTTGTGTCATCTTAAGCAAGACCTGCAGCTAATTACTCTAACCCTACTGTGTCCATGCCTTGCCTGCTGATAGCCTCTGTGGGTGGGTGCTTGTTGACACTCAGGCTCCAGGTGTAAATACATCCCAGGGATGCTTTGATTCAAAATTTGTTTTGAATTCAAACATACCAATCCATCAGGGAAAATGCTTTTGCATGTTGATGGTTTGCTGCAGAGCAAAATGTCCCGGATCAGCAGTTACACATGAAACTTCTTTAGATTCCAAATTGTTTTGGCTTTGAACCTGGTGTTACTAGGGAAGGCCATTAACCATTCAAAATATTTCAGTGGTGAAGTGAGAGCTTCTACCATGGAGAAAATTAAATTTATAGTCAATCTTGGGATTATAGTCAATCTTTATCATTTCCAACATTCAGAGGATCTTTTCCCTTTGGATCCAGCACCACCTGACAGCCAGGGGCTGAGAGGGCACAGGCAGTGCTCTCTGCTAGGATGTGAATTACACGGGGTACGTGAGCTCTGTCAGACCTCAGGGAGCTGCAGGAGCTGGACGAGGTGGCAGAGGTGTGGTGGTTCCTACATGGGAGCTGCGTTGAGCTTTTCTGTAATTTCTTTTATATTTTTTGTGAGTTGGCACAAAAACATGCCTTGAAAATCATTCTTTTGCTGGCAGCTGAGCTTGGATTGAATTCTTTTCGGTGATAATCAGCAGATAAAGGACTACGCTGGGGATGTCCCTGGGAGCCTCTGTCCTCATTCCTGTTCCCCAAAGAACTGGTTCTGTGTAAGTGCTGCAAAGCTCAAGGTCCCACAAGCAGGGCAGCAGGACGTTTCATCCTGGCTGCACCCAGGGGTGTTGCCCTGAAGGCATCGAGTGCTGGAGCATGAGGCAGCTCCTGAATCAGCCTGGGGATTCCTGGGAGCTGAGAGCTCTCGGGTGGCACCGGGAGTGCCATGGTCACTAGCTCTTGCAAGCAGCCAAAAGTGGAAGGGAGAAAACAAGTATAGGTGTTTTGATGGCATCTCAGGTGCTTTGGGAAAATTTGTTTCTGTCGTTCTCCAGCCCTGAAGGTCAGCAGAGCAGACAGAGCACCCCAGTGGGGTGGCTGGAAGCCACCTTCAGCTCTGCCAGGCTCTAACCAGAAGCCTCTTGGCTGTGTTGGGTGGTCTTCCCCAGCTTGGGCAGCCCAGAAGCACTCAGCCCCTCTCTGTCCTTTGCATCTCTGCCTCACACCCTGGCAGAAGTGAGGTTTCCCAGAGATGAGATCAAGCAGGGGATAGAATCTCTTGGAGGAAGCCCTGGGTAAGCTGGGCATGGCTCTGTAAGTGGGCTCTGTGCCAGTTTCCACTGATGATCTCACCTTCCTCCATGCTGGGTTCATGGGCATCCAGTAGCTGCATGAGCAGCCCTGGAATGGGGAGGAAGAGGGGGAGGCTCCTGGCCTGCTCCTTCCACACTGATTTCTTGCCTTCTCACTTGCAGCTACAGCTCCAAAGGTTGGCAACTGTGTGGATCAGCCCAGAGCCCCAGGAGGGGACAGATGGACGGGGCTGCAGGGTGACAAGCAGCTGGTTCCTGAGGGGGAGCTGCTGCTCCAGGTATGGTGCTGTGGCTTGGTCATTTCGGGTCTCCCCAAGCAGCTCTGCAGCTTGTGGTTCCATCTGTGGAGCAAGAGGAGTTCTGCCTTGCCCAGAGCTGCTTCGCTGTGATTCCTGCAGGCACTGGGTTCCTGGGGACAGAGACCAGTGACACTGCCTGGCTGGAACAGGTTCAGATCCCCATTTCCCACCTTTCCCTCTCATCCCACTGCAATTTGCTGCCCCTTTGTTTATGTTACAGCTCATGGACACAAGCTTTATCCCAACCAAGAGGTTCAGGGATGCGTATGGTGGTGTAGGGATTGATCCCTGAGCAGTTCCCAAGGTGCTGGGTTAGTTCATTATCCTTAGCAAAGGCCAGGAGGAGAATGTTGAGAGCTATGGGACAAAATATCCCCCAGGAACTCCTTGCCCTATCTGGGGCATTGTGACCTCCACAGGGATGAGTTCACAGCCTGCCTGGGATGGGAAAAGCCCAGCTTCAGTTTGTAGGTTGTGGGGGAGAAGAAGATGGATGTTAGAAAACAGCGGTGCACAAAACCAGTGGGAAATGAGAGCTTTGTTTTGTGGAAAGGCCACTTGTGTCTCATGAAACAGCTGACAGTGAAGCTTGGAGCACAAGGTGCTGGTGAATCAGCCTCCCACAATGCTGCTGGTTTGGGCTGCCATCTATAAATGTGAGCTGGAAGGGCCTGGCATGGAGAGGTCACATGGAAAGGCTGACTGCTGAACAAGCATCTGGGCATGTCATCTGAGGAACGTGCTGCTCCCTGGGGCTGCAGAGCGAGTCTATGCAAGACCTTCAGTCGTTCCGTGTTCTTGGCATCCCCTGTGCCTGGCCTTTCACAAAATCCCAGGATAGTTTGGGTGGGAAGGGACCTTAGAGCTCATCTTGTGATGAGCTGCCATGGGCAGTTTCACTTTCCACTGTCCCAGGCTACTCCAAGCCCTGTCCAACGTAGTCTTGGACACTTCCAGGGATCCAGGGGCAGCCAACCCTGTGCCAGGGCCTCCCCATCCTCACAGGAAACAATTCCTTCCCAATATCCCATCTAACCATGCCCTCTGGCAGCATGAGGCCCCTTTGTCCTGTCCCTCCATGGCCTCTCCAGCTCTCTTGTAGGCTTTCTGGACCTTCAGTCCTCTTCTCCCACCTCTCCAAACATCAGCAGATGGATGCTTGGCTCTCCTTGAGCCTGACTTTGGTTGCTTCAGCTGTGCTTCTGCAGGGCCCTCCAGGCAGCAGGCAGTGTGAGCAGACCCCCAGCAGGAGCCTCCACGTGGGATTTTGGCGAGGCAGTGACTCCTGGAAGCTCAGTGCGACTTTTGGCAGTGATTCCTGGACCACACATGGTCCCCCATGGTCCTAGCTGCGTGTGAGTGTGCTGGTCATGGAGGACCAGCTGGATACCAGGAGGGAGCCCGTGGCTGCCCCAGCATGGAGCTGCTCCTGAGCACTACACTGGGCTTTGGACTCAGACCATATGATGGCAATTTGTTTAACCACCGGAGCATTGGCAGGCCGGGGTGATTGAAGGCATTTGGAGAGCTTATGAGGCATTACTGTGACAGAAATCCCCCCACTGAGCTGTGTGATAACTTTTTTCCCTCCCCACAAAGATAATTTTTAGCATGTTCTATGATTTGCAGAAAACTCTGACTCGTGGTCCCTCAGGGGGCTGCAGCACACAAAAGGAAGGGTCTGGTCCCTCAGCAAGCTGGATCTGTATGCTAGGTTTCCATTTAGGGTGTTTTGTTCCTAATTTCTGTCCTTCTATGCACTAATAAATTAAACATATCACAATCAAGAGTGGATAAACATATCACTGTCTAGAGCAGTACTTTGCTTTTGGGGGAAATCAGCCTGAAATGGTCACCAGAATCACAGAATATCCAGAACTGGATCCACAAGGATCATCATGTCTAAAGCAGAGCTTTAGAAGAGTGTAGCTATTCTCAAGTGGAGAGGAGGAAACCAGCTTCAGGTCCTCCATGAAACCTCTTCTTAGCTGGGTCGTCCTGATGCAGGAGCTGCCCTGCAGTGAGAGGGGCTTCCTTGGGGGGTTTGGAGAAAATGGTCAGTCCAGCTTGGATCATTGCTTGTGCTGGGAATAAGAAACTCCACAGAACTGAGTCTTGCATAGTTACCAAGTGCTGTCCTTCTTTGTGGGCTCCTTGTTAAGGAATAGGGTCCCTTCCTGTCCCTGTATGCTGAAGTAACAGCTGGGCAATTTCAGCGTTCAGCAGCTGAATTGAAGCTGGAGAGAGTAACTTTGGACTGAAATTTTGCTTTCAGGCACTCAATGGATTTGTCATTGCTGTGACCGGAGATGGCTACATCTTCTACATCTCCCCTACTGTGCAGGACTACCTGGGCTTCCACCAGGTGAGCACCGTGTTTTCCTGGAAGCAGATGCTCTGGGAAGGAGGTGCAGATGGGGAGCAAAGCTTCCCAAAGCACAGCAGCTCCTGTGGCAGGGGAAGGAGCTAGAGTTTGCCTGATTTTTGCATTCAGTCCCTGCTCTTCTAGTGCCCACAAACGGAAACCTCTGCTGTGTCCTCCTCCTGACACCTCTGCCAGGCTGTCTAGGAGCAGACACTGTTCTCTTGTGTCATTCCAGTCAGATCTCATCTACCAGAGCGTGTACGAACTGATCCATGCGGATGACAGGGCCACCTTCCGCCGCCAGCTGCACAGGACCCCACTGCACGCTGCTGACAGTGAGTGCCAGGATGATCCCTGCAGGATTCCCTTGAGCAGCTCTGAGCCATGAGCTCAGCATGTGCAGCACAGCTTGGAAACCTCCCTTTCCCTTTTGCTTTTCCAGCCTTTCCCCCTGAGCAGCCACTGCTGGCCAGACACAGCACCGCATCCAGCTCCCAGCACCTCCATGCTGAGAAGCAATCCTTCATGGAGAGGAGCTTCACCTGTCGTTTCCGCTGCCTGCTGGATAATTCCTCAGGATTCCTGGTAATGCTGGGAGAGCCCTCTGCTCTCCTGTGCCCCCAGGGTGTTCCTCCAGAGCCACTTGTGTCCCATAGGGATGAAAGCACAGCCAGTTCCCACCACCCTGTTTGCTTCACACCCGTGTTTTCTAATCCCTGTAAGGCCTTGAATTTCTGTGGGCGCCTGAAGTTCCTTCCTGGGCAGAAAAAGTCAGCAGCAGACAAGTCCCCAGTTGCTCTCTTTGCCATTGCTACACTCCTCCAGCCTCTTTCCATCCTGGAGCTCCGGACCAAGACACTGATCTTCCAGACGAAACACAAGCTGGACTTCACTCCCATGGCCTGTGATTCACGGTAGGGCATCTCTCACTTTCCCAGTGGCAAAGTCCCTGCTGCTGGACAGAAAACTAGTCTGGGTGGGGACAAGGAACACCTGACCCAGCTCCCACATCCTGATGCTTTTGTCTCTCTGCTACAGGCCCCCAGTAACACAGGGAGCAGGTTAATGGGGAACCAGCACTTCTTGTTTGCTGTGGTTTGGGTGGTTTGTGGAACAGGGATGCAACTCAGCCCAGGGTGGAGAGTTACATCACCCAAAGTGGGGGTTCAGCCAGTGGGGTGCAGCTGTGGGGGATGCATCCCTGGTGTCACTGTGTTCCTGTGCTGTTCCCAGAGGGAAGTTTGTCCTGGGATACACAGAGCTGGAGCTGTGCAGGAGGGGGTCTGGATACCAGTTTGTGCATGCGGCCGACATGATGCACTGTGCAGAGCACCACGTGAGAAGTGAGTGGTGGGGTGGGAGCAGTTGGGGGGATGTTTGTGGGGTCCCTCAAGGCTCTGGCATGGGTGTACTGTTGCTCCTTGCTGCTGTCCGTCCCAGGGCTGGAGTAGCTGTGATAAAGGCTCTTCTTCCTGGATGAGCTCAGGGAGCTGGCAGAGAGACAGCATCCTGCATCTCCTGCCCCGTAGCACAGCCAGGAGGTGATGCGCAACCTCGTGGCATCTTGCACGTGTCATTTGTCTGTCACCATGGAGGAGCTTTGTCTGTATCACTTCTCTTGTGTCCCTGCCCCAGTGATGAAGACGGGGGAGAGTGGGCTGACGGTGTTCCGGCTGCTGACCAAGAGGGGCGGCTGGGTGTGGGTGCAGGCCAACGCACGGCTGGTGTACAAAGGGGACAGACCCGACTGCATCATTGCCCGCCAGCGAGCCCTGTCGTGAGTATTGCTGGCCCCCTTCAGCTGCCCTGGGTGTGGGGGGCTGCCCGAGGCACACAGAGGCCGTGAGGGTGGAGGAAAGGGGAGGTGGGGTTTGCACTTTGCAGCATTTGTCCTCATGCAGTGTGAGTAAAATGGCTCTGAGGAGGTGGCTGTGGACATGCTCCTGTGTGGGAGCAGCAGCCTTTCCCTGAGCCATGCAGACCTCCCCAGAGCCCCCTTGTAGCCAGCCCAATCCAAACCCCTTTTCCTCTAGAAAAGCCAGGGCAGGGCTGGGTCAGAAGGGTGGTTTTGCCTGGCCTGGAGGAGCTGCTGATGCTGTTTCCATCCCTTTTTCCTCCACACCGAAGGAATGAAGAAGGGGAGGAACATCTCCAGAAGAGAAATCTGCAGCTGCCTTTTAGCTTTGCCACGGGGGAAGCAGTCTTGTATGGGAATGACCTTCCTGGGTTCTTGGACTCATTCCAAGCCAAGGAGGAGCTGCAGACACAAGCAAACTCCAACTCAAAGCAGCGCTTGGTAGACCCCAACTCTCTCCTCGGGGCCATGATGAAGCAGGATGCATCCATATACAATTGCCAAGCTGATAACATGCCTCAGTTCTCTCTGGCAGGTTTGACCCCTGAGCCTGATTGTCTGAACCAGAATGAGGATGTCAGCAGTGCCAAGGAGGACAGCGATTCCCTCCTGGTAGTCATCCAAACCCTCTTTGAAAAGAGCGAGGTGGCTGGAAACGTCTGCCAGAGCCTCGGTGTGGACAGCACAGAGCTGCAGCAGTGGGAGGAGGCTCTGCTCAGCCTGAGGGCAGAGGAGGAGCCACCAGCTCAGGGCCTTGGCCAGAGGCTGGGCACCGAGGTGACATCCTGTGTGGAGCAGATGCTCCTCAGGGAGGGTGCTGGGAAGAGCCTGGACTTCCCACCCTGCCATGAGGAAAACAGTACTGTGGCTCACTTCCAGCACTGCTGGGCAGCTGGTTCAGCATTCCCAGCACAGCCCTGGGCAGCGGGCACATGGGGAGGCCAGGGGGCTATGGGCTCTGTAGCCTCCTCTGAGGTAAGCTCTGCCCAGCCAGAGCAGCAGGTCCCATTTCACCCAGCCAGGCCAGTGGCAGGGACTGTGCTGGGTGTCCCCGTCTCCAGCAGCAAGTCCTCTGCAGCGCTTCAGCTGGCAAACCAGGTGTTTGAGGCAGAAGCTACCCCCTCTGCTCCTGTAGATAACACTGCTCAGAGTCAGCCCGGGTGCCAGCTGGTGGGCTCAAGCTGCCCACCCCTGTTGCATTCAGACACATTAGTGACTCTGTGGCACAAATTCCCCCTCCAGACAAACCCAGCCAGTTGCCCATCAGAGGCTTCACTTACCATAGCTCCAAAACAGCTGGAAGCTTCAGGAGCACACATGCAGTCCCAAACTCTGCCAGCTGGCAGCCCTGAGAGCTCCCCAGGGGCCGGGCTGTGGATGCCACCCCCCTCCCAATCTGTTCCGTGTCCTGCCCAGGGCTTGCATGAGTCCCTGTTCTGTGGGGATGGGAACCTCTCTCATGTGGAGGGTGCTCTCCCTGCACCTTTTGAAGCCAGGCAGCTGCCAGGGCATGGCAGCTTCCCCAAGCAGCCCCATGTAGAGCCCAGCTTTTCTTGGGAAGGGGAGCAGGCAGTCCTTCAAGAGGACAAGTGGTTCTCACAGCTGTGGCTCCCACAGGATGGAGCAGCTCCTCAGAGGAGCCATGGGGCAGGGCCAGTGCACCCCAGCAGGCTCCTGCTGAGCCCCAGCACAGATCCCAGCGCCCACCAGATGGACTGTGTTGTACTGCCTGAGTGCAAGTATGGAAACAGTCTTTTTAGGCATGAGAGCAGCTTCCTGAGGAATGCTGCCAAAGTACCCCTTCCCCAGCAGCCAGGCGCTTTGCCTTGCTCCACTGAGAACCACCCCAGAGCACCCTGCCCCTCACCAGGCTCAGGTTCAAGATGTTCAGCAGCTCTCCCCGTGAAGGTGGGTACAGGAACACCCTCTGAGCAGGGCCCTGGCTGCCCATCAGTTCCCTTCTCAGCTGGGCAGCCCCTCTGTGCCTGTGAGATCCAGCTCAAGTTGAGGTGCGAGGGCTGCCAGACCTGAGGGGTGCCCGGCTCCTGTGGAGGAAACAAGGGGTCTGCCAGGGCTGCAGCTACACCATCCTTTGTGGGCAGCCTGGTTTGGAGCTCGCTGTGAACTAGGAGCCCTGTCTTGGAAAGCCACCAGCAGTTGTGAGCTCTTGTCATATTTGCAAGTGGTGCCCTGTGCTCCCTGGTCTCTCAGGATTTTGTCTTCTAATGCTATCAGGCAGTCTAAGATGAAGTCGTTTGGACTTTTTGTTCCATGAGAAGCCTTTCAGGAAGAGACAGCTGTGCTATTGGAGAGGCTTGCAGGCTCCTGTTCTCCAGGGAAGGACACTACTTGCTGACATGTCCTCGTGCTTGGGGCAGCCTCTTGCAGATGAGCTGCTGCATCACAGGCAGGTAGCACTGACCTGCTGTTTCTCAACGAAACATCATGGTCTCCTCATCTCCTGTGTTGGACCACCCTTGCCATGTTGCTGTTTGGTCCCCTGCATCATCTCTGCCTGTCTGAGCCTCTTTTCCTCCTGTGCTCTCCATCTCCTCCAGAGACCACCCAGATCCTTTGGAAAAGGTGTTACCAAGCACTTGAAGAAGCTCAGCAACATTGAAGGGTCTCTGTAGGAGGTAGAGTTGGTGGAAGTAGAAGCACCTCGAGGATCTGGGCTCTCTAGCAGCCTTCCAGGGGAATTTGGGGGAAGTGGGTACCAGGCCATTGTGACGTTTCTGGGATGCAGGGTGGGGGAAGTCCAGCCGAGCTCCCCTTGGGTTTGTCACTGGCTTGTCCTTGCCTTCCTTTCCTCTGCTCCACAGTGCCATGGAACAGAGGAACAGTGAGCGTTTGTGCTGTGGTTTTGCCAAAGCAGTGAGAAGGAAAGGCAGGGAGGGATGCAGTGACCACTGGCTGCCTCTCCACTTCAGACCCACTTGGTGCCACTCAAACCACTGTCCTGCAGCCCAGCACAACCGCTTTGTGAATTCTCTTCCTTTTCTATAAATGTTACCTAAGATGTGAATGAATTGGTTTTTCCCCACCATGGAGCAGTCTTGCAGATCCATCAGGGAAACCCACAAAAAAACCCAATGAGTGGGGAGGGTGGGGATGATTTGAGACCACGCTGGTTTGCAACATTGGGTCAGAGAGATCAGAGTGCTTGGGGACATTCACACCTTCCCTTCATGCATGCATCACCCTGAGCATCACATTGGCCTTGTAAGCCTTGTACACCAATACCAGTGCTAACCATTTACTGAGCAAATTAAATCAGGTAATTAGCGCAGGGCCAGCAGCAAGCCCACGTGTCAGGGTGTGGAGTGGCCTCATCTTCCTGGCTCTCTTCCTTCATACCCAGCTTTGCCTTGGCTGATGGGGCCGGGGAAAGGTCAAGTTCCTGTCTGCAGGCTGGGAGCACAGCAATGCTTAAACATGCTGGACCACTCTGAGGTGGCTTTGAGAAGCACTTAAGGTGGGGCAAGGAGTTGACTGGCCATGACCCAGATCCAAAAAGCAGCAGCATGGACTCTGCTCACCAGCCTCTGTTGTTCTGGAACCTGTGAGACAGTTCTGGGGTATGCCAGAGGCTCCCCATACTGCAAGAGATGGGCCTTGCGGTGGGGGCACTGCTGTTTTGGGGCCATCACAGACCCCCCTATGCTCTGTCAGTGGGGTCTGATCTTTCTGTACCTCGTGGCTGTGCAGATAAAGTCTGTTCTGGTGGCAGCGTCTCATTTTCCGCCTGGTGATTCCTTTGTGCTGCTGGTGGCAGCCGGAAGATGCTTCTGAGAAAAGAGCTGTCTGGAGCCTCACCCCTGTGTTTAGTGATGTATTAAATGGCAGTTTGCTTTGTAAGGTGCTGATTTTTGCTTTGATCCAAAACCATGTCTCTCCTTTTCCTCCTTGACTGAGAAAGGCTGGGAAAAGCCTGGCCTGGGTGCTGGGTGTGTGACACTCTCATTGTCAATGTCCCCAGCTGCTGTGGGCATGCACGGCAGCAGAGGTGTGACAGTGTCCCCCCTCTGCACCCCCAAACTGCCCTGTGGGGTTGTGGAACTCACAGGCAGGGTTACACTCGGCATTGACACATATAGTTGTTAATATCCGACTATTACAAATTATTACAGAGATGCCTCTGCCCAAAATAAGGAGTAAACAACACTATCTGCCTGTGCCAATAGTATGGATTTTTATTTAACAGTAAACATGAGGGGAAGAGAGGGAAAAGATAGGAGGGTGGAGAGAAAGTGACAGAGAAACAGACTGTGCAGAAAACAATACCACTACTTTGTAGATTCAGTGATGTTCTATTGGTCCTCTGAGTCGTCTCAGTGCCTTGCTGAGTGGTGACTGCAGACTACATCTATTGAGTGGTGAAGGGAAAGAGTCCACCAAACAGCATCTATGTGAGGTTTATATTCTGTTTCTGTGGAAACACCCCCTGGGGTAGGGAGCATCACACTTGGGGATCCCTACACCTCCTGAGATGTTGCAGCTGTCTAAAGTGAGCATAGCTGAATTAATTATGGCCCATCAGTCGAGATGGGCATTTTCAGCTCGCATGTGAATGTCTTTGGAGCGGAGTTTTCACAACTGAGCCATTATGTGACGGGTGACATTGGCATGCTAAAGACTTACTCCGCATCGCAGGATTCGCGTTTTATCTGCCTCTTCCCTAATCTGCAAGCCCTTCTGCACCGGCAGGCCGCTCTGTGCATCACTGGCACGGCACCAGTTGGATTGTTCGAGCCATTAGTACCCGCGGTGCAGCCCCCACCTCCCTATCAACACGCTCATAACATCCCCACCCACCCACCACTCCCTGCTCATCCGCACCCACAGCCGCTTCACGCCCCAAATCCCTCTTCAGTCTCCCACCCCTCCACATCCCAAATCTCCTTCACCTCCTCATTAACTCCCTCCATCCATCCATCCCTCCCTCCCACCCATCATCCCTTCTCTCTATCAGCCCACAAATCCCTTCTCAGTTCCATCGTACATCAATCCCCCGCCGCCCCAAATCCCCGTCCATCCCCCGTCGCCCCCCTCACTGGGGGCGGGCCGTTCCCATTCCCGTTCCCCTCTCGCTGCCTCCTTCTCTCCCTGAGGGAGCAGCGTCGGGCGCTGCC
>CM031863.1:36245717-36274648 GCA_018697195.1 Certhia americana | reverse complement strand
CCGGTAGGACAAGCCCGGGATGAGGGGGGTGTCCCTTCCCCGGTAACGCGGCTGTGCCCGGCAGAACGCGGCCGGGCCCGGCCGAAGGCGGCGGCTCCAACCCGTCCAAGCGGCACCGGGAGCGGCTGAACTGGGAGCTGGAGCGGCTGGCAGGGCTGCTGCCTTTCCCGCCCGACGTGCTGGCTGGGCTGGACAAGCTCTCGGTGCTCCGCCTCAGCGCTGGCTTCCTGCGAGCCAGGAGCTTCTTCGGCGGTAAGGCATTCCCTGCGATCCCCCCTGCTCGCAATTCCTGCCTGGAATACTTGTTTGTCCCTCTCCTCCCTCACTGCCGCATCCTCCCGCAGCTGTGTTACCCCTCCCGGCATGTTGTTGCAATTCCTTTCCCCCGTCTCTCCAAAATACTTCGTGGGTTTGTTTTCCTCCATAGAGTGTTTTTCACTTATAAGTTTTAGTGTTTTTTTTTCTTTATGGGGTTTCCCTCACCAAAAACTTGTTTTCTTTCCTTCCCAGGATCGTGCTTTTTTTTCCCCTCATAGAATTTTCCCCACTTTCGCATCGATCCCTCCTCGAATTTTGTGGAACTTTTTTTTCCCCCGTCACATCTTTTGTTTCCCTACTCGAATTTTGGCAGGTTTTCCCCCATTTGATTTGTGTGGATTTTCCCTCGAATGTTTGTGTCTCGATTTTTTGGTATTTTGGGGTTTTTCCCCCCCCCCTGAATATGATTCCCTCCTTCCGACTCGAATTTTGTGGGATTTCCCTCTGCCCTCTCGAATTTTGCTGTTGGTTTGGGTTTTTTTCCCCCTCGAATTTTGGGTTTGGTTTCTCCCCCACCCCTCTCCTCCACCCCCCTTGGATTTTGGGTCTCCCTGCCACCCTAATTTTTTTTTTTCCACCTCAGATATTGGTGGGTTTTACCCCTTCGAATTTTGTGTCTTTCCTGTCTTTACCTCCCTGGAATTTTGCCGCAGCCCCCTGGAATTTTATTTCCCCCTCTCCCAGAACATTTTGCTCTTTACCTGCCTAGAATTTCATCTTTTTACGCCCCAGAATTTTGGGATTTTTCCCCTTTTCTAGCCTGCATTTGCTTGCTGTGCCATCTCCAGCTGCCAGGCTGGGGCTGCATCCAGCACTGCCATGGGATCAGAGGGATCTGGAGGGATGAAGCTGATTTTGTTTGTGGGTTCTGTTGAGGTAGAAAATTCCAGTTTATACGGGAGAGTTGAGGCAGAGCCTTGTGCATCCCAGCTGGGGAGTTTTCCCACGAAAGTGACTTTTTTCCCTCTGTTCTGGTAGACTTGCTGTGCTGGTAGTGAGCAGTAATTCCCCGTGACGTGCTTACAGTTTATCTGGGAGCCTTTTATTTGTGGGAATCTTATATTTGGGAACTGTTCTGCTGCGGTGTAATTGTGATTAAGAGGAGCCCTCAGGAGGGCATTGAGTCATACCTGGATTTTCCTGGTGGAGTAGCAGTGGCTCAAAAATGCTGTGTTTTCAGGCCACAGAAACACCTCAATTTCTCATTGAATATATTCAGTGCTTCCTTTTTTATTTTTCCCCTTTTCCACTCTCCTTTAACTCAGCTGGGAAAGAAATGGCCTGGGAGAGTAGTTTGCCTTTCAGATGCAGTCCTTCAAGATGCTTAATAACAATTAAAAAAGAATCCTTAAATGGAACTCTGGGCAAGCTTATCAACAAAATAATTTATTTTAAGTGATTTTATTTACCTGTCTATTTACCCTGCTTGAGTGCTCTCTGAAAGAAGATTGAGGGAAAGCAAGGATAAAATATGGGATGTGCTGCCATGGATTGTGAGGAGAAGCAGCTGGTGCAGGTCTCAGGTGTTGCCCATGATCGCTGACAGCAATTTCCTCAGCAAGTTTATGCCAGCCCATTCCGTGCCAGAATAAATAAATAATTATTGATTTATTAATTATTAATCAGCTTTAACTTTACTTCACCAAAGGGAAGCTGTCCCTGCTGCCTCTCTGCCTGTGTGGGGGCACCACTGAAGGCCTGCAGTTCAGTGACAGGAGTCAGGGAATTTAAGGCTGTTCAGTGTTCTGCTGTGTTTAATCTTTGGAGTGGTTTTGAGATCATCAAGTGCTGCCTTTGCTGAGCAGGGTTATTTACCCAAAAAAAGCCTTTCCTTGGGCTGATGTGGGATGGGGGCTCTGCAGGGCTTTGAAAAGCAAAGAACAAGAGTATTCTGGGTGTGTTTGTGGACTGATTCCACTCAATTTTTTCCACTCAAATCTTTCCAGTTCAACAAGGCAGGAAGCACCTCCATGCCAGGTGCATTCAGCAGCTCTGGAGGAGGAGGGATCTCAGCCAAGGTCTTCTCCTGATCCATGGCAGGTGGAAGAGGCTCCCTTTGTGATGGGGCAGCATTGCTGTCCTCTGTGAGATCCCTACGAGCTTTTCCCTTCCCCCATTGCCTGACTTTGCAATCCCCAGTTCACTCAAGTGCTTACCATGAACGGGGGGAGTTTAGGAGGGGAGCAGGATCACGGAGGGAGGGAGACATTGGCAGAGGTGTCCTTGCAGGGCGCAGGATATCCAGTCCATCTGACATCCATCCCGCTGGGGAAGCAGCACCCACCAGAACCTGGTGCCTGGACCAGGAGCCCCAAAAGGTGCTGAGGTTGGTTTCCAAGCTGAGGGCCCTATCCAAACATCAGTGCCAGCTGATTTAAAGGCTTGTACTTCCTCCTTTCCCATCCAGGTCTCTTCTCCTACAACAGTCCCCCCAAATGCCTTATTTCTTCTCTGCCTTCATGAACAAATATTTTTAATTCTCATTTACTACCCTGACCTTCCTCCCTACTCTGCTGGAGGCTCTTTCAGCTTGGTGGTTCTGTAGAGGTGGGACTGTGCTGCAGGGCACTTCCCTGTCCCCTAGCCCGTGTGCTACTGTCTTGGGGGTGCACAGCATGTCACACCAGCTGTGTGCCAGCCGCTTATCCTGGTGGTGCCTGACAGGGCTGCTCCCCTCTAATCCCTCCTTGTTCCACCCCTTAGAGTGAGGGCCCAGACAACACTGCTGGGAGGGGAGGAAGTGTCCCTGTCTCTCCTGCCTCCTTCACCTTCTGGAAAGGGGGAGAGAAGAAAAGGTGCTTCGGGGGGAGGTTTGCTGTCTTGCTCTGCATGAGGATTTCTTATCAAAAAAAGAAGATGCCTCAAAAGCACCTTGTCATGCGGCTGTCAGGTACCATCTGTGTAGCTTGGGCCATTTTAAACTCCTGGTGGGAGGTCAGCTGGCAGATGTCACAACAGCCAAGGGCTCACTTTAGAGAAGCATCTCTCGCAGTTTGTTCCTGCAGCATGCTGGGAAGGTCATCCGAGCTGAGCTGTGCTTTCCACCCTACAGCAATCCTGGCCCTTCTGGTGTGTGAGAGTAGCCCCTGCTGGGCACTCACTTGCCCCTGGGGGCCAGCTGGGTGTCCCCCAGGTGCCCTATGCCTGTCACAGTGCTGTGCCTGATGTTCAGTGATTGACCTGAGGGATTTCTCTTGATGCTCTGAATCAAATTTTGGATTTACGAGCTGTAGGAAGAGGTCAGTCCATGGTGCCAGGAGCTGTTTTTTGAACCCCATAGCAATGGGCTGAGCCTGCCTTGAAGTGGAAATCCTTGGAGATGCAGATGCACCTCTGCCTGTGTACAGCATCCTGCCTGGCTCTCTGGGCAGCTTAGGTGCAGCCCTGGCTGGGAGGAGAGAGGGAAACTCCCTGGCACCTGTTGTGGCCTTAGAAACTGTAGGCTCCAGAGGGGCTTGTTAGCTGCAGTCTGTGACTGTGGATCAGAGAGATGTTCTGGGCTCTGTGTGGGTCTGAACTCTGCATGGATCCCTTCAATATGAAAGTTTAAGGTCGTGTATCTCAAGCAGTTTTCCTCTCCCATGTATCTTTAAAAGATACATCTTGTGGATGTTGGGGCTTGGAGATTTTCCTGGTGTCCTCTTAAAATCATTGGTGTAGGATCAATGTGCAGCCTGGGGGCTGAGCCTCACTCTTTGAACTGTGATATGAAACCAGATTGTTATTGCTGGAGCTGTGGTGGCCCAAAAAGGGCCTGAGCTGCAGTCAAGTCAGGGCAGAAAAGTGCTTTTATTTACATAATTCTTATAGACTGTATAATGTTCCCCTGAAGCCTCTGTTTAGGAATGAGGGCTCGAGGTGGGGTGTGTGGGACTAACAGTGCTTATCCCTTCACTTGTGTGCCCTGCCTCCTCCTGAGCTGTTTGTCAAGCACTGCAGAGAGCTGTAGCTGGGAAGCCTAAGGGCTAGTTTAAGAAAAACCAAAGCCTGGTCCTGTGATCTCTGTGCTCTCTTAATTGCCAAGGTAATGAGCTGACCTCAGAGGAGCAATTTAAGGTGGAGAAGAAGTCTTGTGACTTCCGTGAGGTAGGCAGTTTTCTTGCTTCATGCTTTCCTTGCTAAGTGTTTTTCCCTGAGTCTCAGGAAAGCAGCTGGTGGGATGCTGTTGGAGCTCCCAGGGGCTCACAGCAGGCTCCTGGGGGCTGCCTGCTCTGCTGGCTTGTCTCAGGGCTCGTGCAAAGGCAGGCAGGGGAGAAGGGCTGTGAGGAAACTCCAGGCTGGGATGATCCTTCCTGCTCTAGTGTTAGGTGTGCCTGCCCACAGCAGGCAGAGGAACCAGGTGGTGTTTAATAAGGTCCCTTCCAACCCAAACCCTTCTACTAAAGCTCCCGAGGGAGGAGCAGTGGGACAGAAAGGGTTCAGAGTAGTGATAATGCTGCAGGAAGAAGGAAGATCTGGCAGGTCCTTGTCATCTTTGTCCTTGTTTAAACTCCTGCACGTGCTTCTCTCTTTGAGACCCAAGTGACACAACCGAAAGATGCATGGAGCCAAGGCCTCCTTGCTTCTAAAAGTGCAGTGAGATCTTTTAAGAGGCCATCCATTATTAACCACGAGTGTTCCTGGAAAGCGGGGTATCCACACCATTCAGGCAGGGATAAATAATTCGTCTGTTTAACGAAATTTTTGCCAACAGGAAGTTGTGGCAGGTACGAAGTTAAGTAAAATTGTGGTATCCATTATGAATTAACACATGGGAAGTCAGAAAGTATTTGCCAGTGGCTGGAAAATGGGCTTTGAACATCACTGATGAGAATCCAGCTGATGGTTCAGCAAGGCAGGGGGAAGATGGCTCTGTGGCCTGGTGTCAGCAAATCTGTGCCCACTTGCCTCACCATTTACATGATGTTTTCTAAATTTCCAATATTTTCTCTCTTGCCAGCAGTAAAATGTAGGAGTGGTTGAGTGGTTATTTGATGTGAGGGGAGTGTACTGAGCAGCAGAGCTGCAGGTCCCTCTGCCAATGAGCAAGGAGAAGCTGGAGAAGTGGATGGGAAAGGGAGATCTGGAATCCACTCATGGGAACAGAGACTTTACTGTGAGGTAAGCCCAGCTCTTCAGGGGATGGGCAAGATGACTGAAAGAGAGAGGTGGATAAAAGGCAGTTTTTTTAAGAAATCAATCAGTCCTTCCCCAGAGTGGCTGGTACATGCTGGGGTGTTTGACAGAAGGCTTGTAGGGAGCACCATTACCAAAATCCTTCTCTTTCCATGACCTGCTCAGACTGCCAGTGGCCATGCAGATAGCCCAGCTCTTGAAGAGTCGGGAAGCAGTTTGGTTTCCTTCTCCTTCATCAACACCTGGAACAAGTTTGGGATCGAGTAGTTTAATTTTCTCCTTTCCAGTCAGTAGCTGATGGAAACCCTGCTCCCACCAGGAGCTTTTGCTGTGTGGAAGGAAGGGGGTTGGGAGATATCCTCTCAAAAATGTTAATTCCTGCTTGGTGGGGCAGAGATTTCCCAGGTCTACAAAGCCCTGGCAGGTTCAGGAGTTCACTGGCAAACCTTGTGGGCAGCGAGGTGTCCCTGCAGTGCTACGTGAAACAGATTCCCAGGCTGGGAAGCACCTGGAGATGGAGAGAGGAAACCCACCCCTGGTCATCCCTCCTGCTCTCCTGGTGACAGCATGGGGCCAGGCAGCAGAGAGCTGGTGAGCACCGTATATGAGGATGACCATGGGGCAGGGAGCATCCTCCTCCTGTGGGATGGCAGGTGTGGGCAGGGAGCTTATTCCCCAGAGGTGGGAGAGATTTTCTTCCTCTCAGCTAAAAAGGCTTTTTTGGCCAAACAGCCTGCAGGGCCTGGCAGGAGCTGTTTCTTTGAAGAAATAGCAGGAAAGTTGTGCAAGCCTCACTGCTTTCAGGTGACCAGGTGCTTTCAGCTTCTGTCTTCTCTCCTTTCTCCCTCCAGCAACACAGGTGTGGCCAGAGGGAGGGAGCCCAGGAGAAGCCACTTCTCTCCTTTTTATTCTCCTTTTTTTTTCCTGCAAGTGCCTGTCCCCAGTTATGCAGCAAGGGCAAAGGCTGCACCTGGTCCTGCTGCCCTGGGTGAAGGAGAGTGCTGTGCCTGGAGTGCATCCCACCTTTCCCAGTGCCCAGCTCCAGGTGGGATGCGGGATGCACACAGCAGGGAGGATGTGGTGGTTCCCCTGCTCATTCTGCTCCATCAGCCTGATGTGCTGTGACGGTTCTGCTGAATTGCTGACCCCAGGGGCTGCACAGGGCTATTTATGGGCACACAAAGCCGGGGGACACCTGGCAGGATGCCACCCTGGCGTGGCCACAGCCGAGAGCCTGTCCTCTTTGGGGATCCTTGGGAAACTCAGGTGGAAAAGGGGCTCTTTGGTGAAGTTTGTGGGAAAACCTCCGTGGGAATTCTGGTTTACCCCTCACAGCCCGGTGGTTGGATCCTGTTTTGTGGCAGACATCTCCACGGAGAACAGCGGGCTGTCCTCTGCTGTTAATGTGCCTCCTCTGGCCTCACAGCCCAGATGCTGATAGCAAAGCCTCTTGTTAGGCAGCAGTTGGGATCGAGATTTCTGTTTGCAGGGGAGATACCAAACCATTAAACTGGAGCCCTGAGCAGAGGGCAGCACCTTTAGCTGCTCTCCTGTCAGCCAGGTTTATTTTTATCTCATCTCCAGTGCAGCAGGCTGGGAGCTCACAGAGGAGGACTGGAGACCTTTAATAATTCATAGCTCCCGCATTTTGCTCCCAGCGATCAGAAAAGCTGGAAGGGTGCTCGCACAAACCTGTTCTATCCACACCACAGGGCCCTGCCTAGGTGTTGTGGCCTCTCTCATGCTGTTCTGCCTGACGGCCTGTCCCTCTCTGAGGGTTTGTGAGGGCTCCAATCTGGACAGGGGACCCCTGTAACCTCAGTCCTGGTGTCAGCCCATTCCTGGCCAGCTCCTGAAATAGTCTGGGCAGACTGAGCTTGGGGAATTCCCCAGAGCTTCCAGAGGCAGTGGACTCGCTGCTGTATCGGATGTTGTTCTCTAAGTATTAGAAATGGGGTATGCTTTGCCTTTGGTTATGGAGCAAAGTTGATCTTTGGAATGGTCCCGTGCCTGGTGGAAGAACTTTGTCCCAAAGCCTGACGCCGGAGCATCTGCCTTTTGCAGCATCTGTGATCCTTCAGGATCAGCTCCATGCAGATGGAGGAGCTGAGTTTCATCAGCTGCTTTGGCATAGCACAGGGAGAGCACAGCCTGGCTTTGTTTATGTGCTGGTGGCTGTTGCCTTCTGACTTGCTGTCCAGTTGCTTCCAGAGTCCATTTGGTGCTCCCATCACCTCTGAGCCTGGCAACCCTGCAGTGCAGGAGCTGGGAAAAGCAGATCCAAGAGACCTCTTGCTCCCTCTGTGCACTGGCAGGCCACAGTGGTGCTTCAGCTGATGTTTCACACCTTTCCTCCCAGATTCCAGTGGGAGCATCTGGTTTACCAAATGCTGTCCTCTGTCCTCGTGGTGCTGGTCCCAGGTTTCCTGTGAGCTCCTCTGTCCTCTAAACAGGCCTGTTGTGCACAGGCTTGTTGTCATCTTACCCTTTAATTATTATCCACATCAAAATATCCCCAGGAATTGTTCTCTTAAGGAGTACAGTGCAAAATTTACAGGCTGAGTCCTTCAGACTCAGCTGAGTGACAGATTTCCTCATGCATGTGGATTGTGCAACACCCATTATTAGATCTTGGGTGTCTGTGTCTGGATCCACGTGTTTTCCGTGTTGTTTTTCTCCCACTGTGAGCTGTGGCTTGCCTTAATTTGGTTAAGTAACCCCACTGTGTTGCTGAACTGTAACGAGGTATCATTGACTGAGCTGTATTCTTCAAAATGGCACATTGCTGATCCTGGGATTTGCTGCAATGCCTCCTGTGTAGGGCAGACTGCTGCTGCTGTTGGACAGCATCTGTCAGGTGGTCAGGAAGGCCATAGTGTGGCCACAAGGCCAGGGCAGTGACTGTCCCCTGTGCTGGGCATTGCTGGGGCCATACCTTGAATCCTCTGTTCAATTTTGGCCCCTCACAACAAGAAAGACATTGAGGGGCTGCAGCTTGTCCAGGGAAGGGAACAGAGCTGGGGAAGGGTCTGGAGCACAAATCTGGTGAGGAACAGCTGAGGCAGCTGGCAAAGGGGGTCAGCCTGGAGAAAAGGAGGCTCAAAAGGAGCCTTCTGGTTCTCCACAACTCCCTGACAGGAGAGCACTGGGCTCTGATTCTAGGAACCAAGGGACAAGACAAGCAGAATTGGCCTCAAGTTGTGCCAGGGCAGGTTTAGTTTGGGTATTGGGAAAAATTTCCTCACAAAAGAAGTCAGGCATTAGACCAGGCTGTGGTAGATTCACTGTGCTGGGAAGAGTTCAGAAGACCTGTGGATGTGGTACCTGGGGACATAGTTTGGTGGTAGTCTTGGCAGTGCTGGGCAATGGTTGGGCTCTATGATCTTTCTCCAGCTCTAAGGATTCCATAATGTTATGATTCTGATGCCTACCTGCTTTAAGGATCCCTGGTTTTAACTGTTGTTAAAAAGGGGGCAAAAGGAGTGGGGAAAAAAAACCCCAGATCAAAACAGTTGAGGGTGTTTGGGAGATGGGGAAACATCTTGTTAAAATTGACTCTTGAGGGGCAAAGCAAAGGGCTTTTTGACTGCTTGGTGGCTTTCCCTGCACTGTCCAGTTTTGCAGCATTCCAGCTGCAGTAATGTGTTCCTGCAGTGTTGATGTCCCTTGCCTTTCCTTCGTGCAGTTGCACTGAAGAATCCTGGTGCCCAAGAAGCCCAGAGGGATGGAGCCTGTGGCACCGGACCAGCTCTGGGCTCAGCAGCGGTTCCAGAGGGTGAGCTGCTCCTACAGGTTAGTGCTCCTCACAAATGCCTTGATGGGATCTTCCTTTTGTCCCTCTTCCAGCTCCTCCAGCCTCTTCCAAGCTGTTCTTTCACTGATGGCAAGTAATTTGTGATTTCATATGGTGTAGTTCATTGTGCTTCTCACTGGGCAGAAGTTTAAGACCTCTAAAGGTTCCTGGAGGCAGAAACTGTGTTGCTTCTTCCCTGCTTTTCCCATTATTCCTGGAAAAAATTTGACATCTGTAAGTAGTCCATACATAGGGAACATCATGCTGGATTTCTGAGTATGGAGATTGATCTTCTCTGCCCTCATGTGTGCCAGAGGTGTAACACAGGAGCCAAACTGAGCAAGGTGTTTGAGTGCAGTTTTCAGCATGGGCACACTGATCCTGATTCGAGGATATTGTCAAAATGCTGGTGAAAACAGGGAAGAAAACACTGTGGGAGTCCCCCTTGATTTTGAGGAGGTGATGTGTGACGCTGAGCATACAGATAGCTGCTGATGGGCCATGTGCTCATCCCTTAAACACAGGGTAGGTGGGTGTATCCCAGAAGCTGTTTTTCCTAAGTGGTCTCCTTTGGTGATGCTGGAGACAAGGCTAGTGATGCTGCAGCTGCCATGGTTTGTTCAGAGGTGCCAGGAGGTCACCTTCTGTCCCCAAACTGTGTGCAGAGACTGGGAAGAGGTCAGACTCTGGCAGCACGAGGTCCTGCAAGGACACAGGTTTGCCATCCCCTGCCTGGCACCCAGGCACAGGCTGTGGCACTGTCCCCTGCCTGCCTGGCTGTCCTCCAGCATGGGCTGAGTGTGCTGGCCAGCCCCAGCTCCCATCCAAATGCTCACTCAGAATGAAGTGTAGTTACTGTCCTGCCTGAGAGCTGAGGATCTCTGTGCCTGGTGGGAGAAGTGCTAAAGCCTTCTTCTGCTAAAGCCTGGTTAATAACCAGAAACCTGAGGGTTTTCCCTCAGGATATAACAAAACTGCTCAGCAGGGCTTGCTGGGGATTGATGTCCTGCTCATCAGCTCCTCCCACAGTTGGGTACCATCCTTTTAGAGGTACTAACTGGGTCTGAAAAGCTGGTTCAGCTATCTCAGTGTCTGTCTGTGTGACCCATGATGTGGCAGGAGCTCAGAGTCTGTCTCTGTGGCCCCAAGGAAACATACATACTTACAAACATACTTCCACCTGGTCTGTCACCTCTGATGGCCAGACTTCTTTGTCTCTTGGTCTGCTCTGATTCTTCCCCTCTCCTCTGAAGCTGCTCAAAGGGTTAAAGTGCATTCAGCAGCACTAATTAACCTCTGCAGCAGATTCCCACACACTGAGATCAACCCCAGTAAAAAGAGAGAGTGTTTGTGCCTAGAATAAAGGGAAGGAGAGGGGGGAGAAACTCTGACCTGGACAATGAAACAGGAGTTGGCAGCAACAATGGCTAGACTTGGCTGAGACTGCATGCCAGGCCCTAATTAATGCTGATGTCTGTACATTATGAAGTGGGGGAAGCAGGCCAGGCTTCCCTGCCAGGTTAGAGGTATGGGATGGTTTTGGCTCTGAAAAGCCACATGGCCCACACTGCAGGAGCCCTATCTTCCACAGAGGTCCTGCTTTGTGCTGCCAGAATGTCCCCATGGGGATCTGTTGCCCTTAGGGAGGGGTGGCCATGTGGTGGTGTCAGGGCAGTGAAAGCTCTTCAGCTTCTGGGAAGATAACCCAATGATTTTCATGGTGTTTCACTGCCTTTGCTCTTGGGCAGCACCATGGGATTGAAGGTGTCTGCTGGCTGACTCTGGGGATTTTCAGAGTTGGGGACATTGGACCACAGAGTGGTGCCTGCTAAGTGGGCCCAGGGTGTACTGCAGTGGGGCTGCTCTCAACTCAGAGAGGGGGCTGACAAGGTCTCCAAAGCTCTGTGCCACAGAGGCTTGCAAGGGTTGGTGCTGTGCCTGCAGCACTTGAGGGTGCTTCCCTGGATCCTGCCAGTGCCTGTGTCAGCAGTGTTCTACCTGTGGGCTCCTGCTTGCTGCCAGAGAGCAGGGGTAGAAAGCCAGGGCTCCTGGAAAGGAGATGCACTCCCAAACTGTAGGAAAGCTCCTATGTCCCTTCTAGTCTTCTCCAGGTGTAAATAACACTGTCAGCCAGCACCCTGGTCATGTGTCCTGTCCTGCCAGCTGTTGGTTTTTAGCTCAAGGAAAATACCCAAATTACTTCCCAAATTTATTAAACTGGTAGCAGTGAGCTCCTCTTGAGTAAGACAGAGGCTCTGATCAGCTCAGTCCGTTCCTGCCAGGAAGCCCAGTGCTCCCCTGAATATTGACTTTGCAATCCTGGAGCTTGAGGGGTGGATGGAAAGTCCAGTGAACTGTGAAATGTCTAAGTGCGTAGCATTAAAAATACATTGGAAACTTAAGACTGATGGCTGCATTTGCTCCTCTCTGTGGGGAGGGCTTGGGGCTTCAAAGCCACATAGGAGCTGCAACTTTGGGTATTTATTTTGTGAAAACAGAGCACAGCATTCAGCCTCAAGGGGTGTGGGGTGTGCATGAACCAGGTAGTGCTCAAGAGGAAGTGATCTTGGAGGTGGTGATCTTAGAGGGGTTGTCCGACATAAGTGATTCTTCGATGTATTGGCTAAAAGGAAAAGGTGCTCTGGGGTCACACAGGGATTCTGTGGTTTTCCCCCAAGTTCAGGCACCAGACTCGGCCTGAATTCCCATCTGCTTTGGAAGAAATTGATTTTTCAGAAATCAGATTGGTTTTGCTGCAATTTCAAATCCAAACCCTTACGCTTTAGCTTTTGGCTTTTCCATTTCCACTGGTTAAAGCTCTTTCAGTACTGGCCACCTCAAAGAGGGAGTGGGCAGCAGAGACAACACCTTCCTTGGCCTTGCTCCTTGCTCGTGGACAGTCCAGGCACAGGATGGTCTTTCTCCTGGCCACTCCTCTGGAATCTGGGATGGACACATATGGCTGCCAAGGCCCTCAAGACTCCTGGAAAGGCTCATTTCCACCAGAATGGACCAGTTCCTGTTGGTGTCCACTTTCATCCTGCAAGCAGTTCAGAGGTTTTTATCTCCCCCTGCACAGGATGAGAATAAATGTCCAAAGCTGAGTCTGAGTTAATGCTCCCAGGATGGAAGCACAGTTTTCCATCGGTCTGAATTAGGGTAATCTCAAGCAGCTGTATGGAAGAGCTGCGTGACCTCAGAGAGGCCATACTCGTGGCTCAGGTGCCTGCTGGCCAAGCTTTGGGTGCCCAGTGTCCTGCTGGAAAAGTGATGTGATCGTGGCCCGTACCTGCTGATCTCCTCTCTCCTGCAGGCTCTCAATGGCTTTGTGCTGGTGGTGACATCAGAAGGGCTGATATTTTACTCCTCACATACGATCCAGGACTATCTGGGATTTCATCAGGTTGGTGGGACTCTGACTTGCTGTAGAGACTCCATTTTTCCTTGGTGCTGGAGAACAGCCCCAAGTCGTCTGCAGGGATCACAAGGTCTCAGGGGATTGTTTGGGACTTTTCCTTGGTCTTGGGAATTTGGACCCCGTATTGCCAGGTGTGATCACCGGTAGGTGACAAGGGATTTATCAGCCCATAGATACTTTCCAGTAGCCATGTTGGTGGGCCTTCATGGGGTTCATGGCCATGATGAGATGTCTGGGGTTCCTTGCCTGGTTTGTCCGGGGCACCAACTCAAGTCCTGGTAAATCCCACAAGGTTCCAGCACTTTGGGCAACCAGGTAACATGGAGGGCGCTAGATCAGATTTACAGGGAAGTGGGACTTCCCTGCAGTCCTTCAGCTAGTGTGGTTTGGTGTGACCCACACACAGCTGGCTGTCCCCAGCATCTGGGGTAGATGAAAGCTGTCCACCTGGGCACAGAGAGCACATCCCTGAGTGTCATTCTCTTGGGAACAGTCTAGGAATTGGGTGGCCTTGATGCTGTTTAGTTCCCAAATCCATGTTTTCATCTCATTTCTTAAGTCAGCACTAGGATTTTGAGTTATGGGGATGTCAGAGGGAAGCTGTATTGGCTCTTTAGGCTTATAGGGGGGAGGAAGTCAGGCCCTACATGGGCAAGGGGTCCTTAAAGCCAGATGTGCTGTCTGTTCCCACCAACATCAAAGTTGTTGGGGAAAGTTCTGGGGGAAAGTTTCCAACCTCATTTAGCCAGGGACCCATTTGAGCACCAGGGAAACTGGGTAAGATAAAACCAACTGGGGCTGTGGCAGGC
Organism: Certhia americana; assembly: GCA_018697195.1. NCBI lineage: Eukaryota > Metazoa > Chordata > Aves > Passeriformes > Certhiidae > Certhia > Certhia americana. The sequence continues at coordinate 36,261,195 of CM031863.1, read as the reverse complement.
TGTTCCCAGGTGAGACATGAAACGTGGCACTGGGAACAGGCTGCAGAGCTCATAGGTGGCATTTCCCCTCTAGACAGATGTCATGCACCAGAGTGTCTTTGAGCTGATCCACGCTGAGGACCAGCCAGAGTTCAGGCGCAACCTCCACTGGGCCCTGGACCCACCACACGCTCCCAAGGGTGAGCCTTCTCCAGCAGGTAAAGGCAGGCTGCCATCCTGAGTGGCACGAGGTGTGTGGATCCCCAGGGATACTGGGAGCCCAGCTCGCTGTCACCACTGACACCCCTGTGGTTCAGGCCATGGCTTCATCCAAATGTTGTGGCTTTCCCCCAGTTTCTGTTGCTGTGCTCTGCAAACTGCTGCAGTGTCTAGTGCTGAGGGCCTCCAGCCCTCGCTGGGGTGAATCCTTGCTAGATCCTCTCTCAGCCCCTCTCTTCCACAGCAGGGAAGAGTCTTGTCTCTTCTGCTGTCATCTACAAGCCAGATCAGCTGCCCCCAGAAAACTCCTCCTTCCTGGAGAGGAGCTTTGTGTGCCGCTTTCGCTGTCTCCTGGATAATTCCTCCGGCTTCCTGGTGAGTGCAGACCCTCCACAGCAGGAGAGGGGCAGGCTCTCCGCAGGGGTTCATGCCACCACTGAAACCACTCCCTGGAAATACACAGTGCTCCTTTCTATCATGTGCAGCACCTGCCTGTCTCATCAAGAGACTTTCCCTGTTTTTCATAGGTTTGGCCTGTACCTACAGCCTCTCCCTGTGAGTTTTGTTCCTCTCCTCTGAGAAATGCTGAATCTCAAACAAAAATGCTTTTCTCCCCCTTGTTTTGCTCGGTTTTTCTGTTAAAAGCACGTCTTAAGTTCAAGTAGGTGGTGGTCATCCCTCCTTCTCTGTGTACTGGAGAGAACAGGTTGTCTAGAGAAGCTTTGGCTGCCCCATCCCTGAAAGTGTCCAAGGCCAGGTTGGATGGGTCTTGGAGAAACCTGGGATATAGTGGAGGGTGTCCTGGCCCATGGCAAAGTGATTGGAACAAGATGGTCCTTAAGGTCATTCCAAACCCAAACCGTGCTGTGATTCGATAATTCTATTTCCACCAACGCCAGACAGATGTCTTGCTTTCTGTGCAGTTTTCTTCCTTCTCACTTTTCTGCATGACACTGAGCTTTTCTTCTCTTCTCAGGCTTTGAACCTTCAAGGCAGGCTGAAATTCCTTCATGGGCAGAATAAGAGATCTGAAGATGGCTTTGCCCTGCCCCCCCAGCTTGCTCTGTTTGCCATCTCCACACCCCTGCAGTCCCCATCCGTCCTGCAGATCCAAACCAAGAACATGATCTTCAGGACCAAGCACAAGCTAGACTTCACCCCATTGGCGTGTGATGCCAAGTAAGCAGCAGGGCTTCCAGTGCTCCATTCCTGACATCCTACCCCACCTCTGCCTCTGAGCTGGGTGTGCTTCCGGTCTCTTCCAGGGGGAAGAAGGTCCTGGGCTACACCGAGGCAGAGCTGCGGATGTGTGGCACCGGGTACCAGTTTGTCCATGCTGCTGACACGCTGTACTGTGCTGAGAACCACATCAGGAGTAAGAGTCCCCTCCCTGGGGGGGATGATGTGCAGATGTGTGGGCTGGGACTAGGGCAGCTCTGTTGGCTGCTCTGTCAAGCCCTTTGGCTTTTTGTGGCTCTTTCCCCACAGGATGCTTTGCTGTGCTGCTCCTGTCACAGCAGGGAGCTTGGGGTGGAGTGTAGTGAGGGGTGTTCAGCTACATGGTGTCCGCTGTACCTGCCAGCCATGCTGCCACTGTTTCCAGCTGGCAAGGGCAGTGTGCCATGGTGACAGCCCTCATACTTCCTCCTGGCAGTGATGAGGACGGGGGAGAGTGGCTTGACAGTGTTCCGGCTGCTGACCAAGGACAACCGCTGGAAGTGGGTGCAGGCCAATGCGCGGCTCGTCTACAAGAGCGGCAAACCTGAGTACATCGTGGTCACACAGAGACCTCTCGTGTATGTACCGGGGCTGGCATGGGCACAGCCTGGCTTTTTCCATGCCTCTGGGATGTTCTGAGCAGGGCAGGATGTTGCTGCTTGTGCCTTCTGAGCAGCTGTGGGATTCTGTGCTTGGTGCTGGTCAGCCACATCCCAGTCTGCAAGGCCACCTCTCAGAAGGGGTGACGCTTGGTTATGCTGCAGGTGTTTGGTTTTTTTGTGTGTGTATTTGTGTGAATGCATGCTGGCTGTAGCAAAGGGGCTTTGGCTTGCAGGGATCACAGCTGCCCGTTGCAGAAGCGCTTGTGGGGTGGGTTTGTGCACATGTCAGCCACAATGTCCTCTTCCTGCCCTGCAGAGATGAAGAAGGAGGAGATTACCTTCGGAAGCGGTCCATGCATCTTCCCTTTACCTTTGTTACAGGAGAGGCGCTTCTGTACCAAAGCGCTCACCCTGTCCAGGGCTTCCCTGACCTTTTCCAGAGCAAAGGGAAGCCCAATAAATCCAAGAAGCCCTCCTGCAGTCATGTAGGGCGCTCCCAGAAGAATGGCATTGACCCCAGGTCTCTGCTGGGCACTGTGATGAGACAGGATGAGGTGGTGTACACCTCCCACCCAGCTCCCACTCTGAACCCTTCCTTCAGCAGCACTTCCCATCTCGGGGATGTGTCCTTGCCAGGTACAGGAGGGGATGCCTGGAGTATGGGTGCAGCTCCAGTTTCTTCAAGGGGCAGCTGCCTCCAGGAGAAGCTGCTGGATTTGCAACAGGAGGACCCTCTGATGGCCACCATGGACTCGCTCTCAATTAAGAGTGAAGAGAGCTGTTCCAAGGAGCTCTTCAGTGCTTTGGAGGGCCTGGGCTTGAATGCTGAGGACCTGGAGCTCCTGCTGCTGGATGAGAAAATGGTGATGGTCAATATGGACCCAGACCAGTCCCTGTCCTTGAACAGCAGCCTGGACAGAGAGCAGATTCTTCCCTGTGTCCCCAGCCCTCCAGTGGATAAGCATGAGGGAGGGCAGCAGGCCTGTCCCCTGCCAGGCATACCCCCCAGCCCACAGGGAGGCACTGCTCTGTGCCACACAGATAAGAAGGACTTGAGGTGCTGTCTGGCACAGTGTGCAGGGCAGCCCACCACTGCCCTGGACCAGCCCCCTGTCCCACTGTGGGAGCAGCCCCTCAGTGCCGTGCCAGGGCTGCTCCCAGAGCTGGCTGGGCAGGAAGAGCCGTCCAGTGGCTCCCAGTGGAGACCAGCTGGGGAGAAGGCTGCGCTCCACTTCTTCCCGCCAACACAGGGCACCTCATGGGACAGGGCCCCCAGCTCAGCCTCGGGAGCCCCCTTCCTGCAGGAGCCACCCAGGGCCCAGCAGCTGCAGAGAGACTTCCCAGCCATGCAACCCCTCCAAGAGGATGCCCACCAGTCCTTCTCCCTGTCCAGCCAGTGCCAGGACCGTGTGACACTGCCCAGTCAGACAAAACACTGTCAATTGCTGATGAATGGGGGGTGTGGCCACAGTCCCAACTCCTCTCCATGCCCCAGCTCAGGGCAGGACTATGTTTGCCCACTCTTGGGGTCTCCAGCTCAGCCTGGTATTTATGGCCTCAGTCAAGAGGTAATCTCTCATTCCCAGGACTGTTTGGGTGTGGCCCCACAGCACTTTAACCTGAATGGATTATGCAGCGTGGAAGCTGCCAGCACTGGGGACTCCTGGGAAGAGATGGCTCCATACCCCAGGTTTTTTCCCCTTTCCTACCAGCTTATTCCCAAAAAGCAGCTGAGCCCTGTTCCCTCTGTGCCTCAGCACCCTTTCCCCAGCTCAGCTGCAGGGCACTTTGGGAACATCGGCAGCCCTCTGGAGACTCTGAATTCCTATGGGACACGTACCTCTGCACTGAGCCAGGAGGGCAGGCACAGGGTAAGGGCCTTGCTCCACTCTGGGGCTCAGTGTTTTCTGTGCTGGGAATCTGCCCAGCCAGTGCTAAGAACCCCCTGCAAAGTGCCTCACCTCTGTTCTCTCTCTCCCCTAGCCCTGCAGCAGCTGTGGTTTGCCCAGCTGTCCCATGGGACTGCCCCAAGACCACCCTGTGCTGGGGGGAAGCCTGGCACTGCCCTGCCAGCCTCAGGCAGAAGTGCTGCCAGTTCCTTCTCATGCCTCCAGGAGGGACTTCTGTCTCTAGGCGAGACAGGGATGGACAAAGCAGAACCGTTCCCTGTGGAAGGAGCTACCTTCAAGCTGCAGATAACAAACCTTCCCCACTGCTGTGCACATCCTGCTGGTGCTATTCATGTTGGTTGCTTTGGCTCACCTGGGGTTTTTTTCCCTTTTCTCAACTTCCCACCATCCTGCTCTCTGTGCTATTCTCATATTGGTGTCCCTGGCCTGAGGAGGGATAGCAGCAGGGCTGGAGGACAGATTTCCCAGGGTGCTGGAGTAAGCTTGCGATGTGGTTGCCGGTCAGCCCATGAGTGCAATCGGAGCTCCACCAAAGCTTGATTTACAGGCATGATCCAGCATGGACACCGGCTTCATGAAAGCCTGTAATAAACAAAGAGACAGATGTTTTCACTTCTGGTATTAAATCTCCTGCCATCCCAGCAGGCACCTGTGGGTGTTTCCACATTGTACAGATACTGCTTGTTTTATGAGGAAAATGAGGCCTATATGGTGTTCTTGTGTTGCTCTGGTCCTTCCCCACCCCAGCTTTCCCTGTGTTCAAGGTGTTCCCAGTGTTTGGGATCCAGGTTAGAGCTCCTGTAGCAAACACCCTGGGCTTTGCTATACTGTACAAGACATGCTCAGGTTGGCTGCTAAACTGGTTTTCTCTGGGTGCTGGCCTCTCAGGTACCCTCAGACTTCAAGTCTCAAAGTTTTCAGTTAAAAACTAGTAATTTCAGTAAGATAAGAAAAATAAGCATAATGCTACTTAATTGTAAGTACTGAGAGAGTGATATTTTCCCACAGAAAAGAAACCAACCCAGCCCATATGTGTGTATATAATATGAGTTGACAGATTTATTTTTATGCCACTCCAGTGGAAGGAAAAAAACCCAACCTCTTACCATCCCAAAGCAGCATCCTGTGGAATGGGATGAAGAGGTTGTTTAAAAGATCAGAAACACGGTGACTCTTTAAGAAACCAGACAAAGCTCATCCTTTCTCTTGTTGCCCAGCTTTGGTTTCATGTGAATTCCTACTGGTTTTGTTTCAATAAATGGTTTTGGAGTTCCTCCCTGGTGTTTCCCTTGCTGGTTGTTTCTCTTCCCAATCCGGAGCATGTCAGGGTTTGCTGGCTGCAGCATTGGAGCGCAAGCCTTGCTGCTGGTGACCTGGGACACAATGGGTTGGGTTGGAAAGGATCCTGAGCACTTGGAGCCTTTGGGATGCACAGAGTCCATCTGCCAGCTCCTACCATGGATGTCTGACAGGAACTGGGAAATCTGACAGAGAAAGGTGAGTGTATAAAAAATATACAATATTTATATATTACAATAATGTATATGTGTATAAAGTTGCATATAGTTTTTAGTATGCAATAGAAAACATCTTCTAGGACAAGTGAGATGATTCTTTTCCCCTGCACTTTGTTTTTCAGCCTGGTAGTTAGAAAAAACACAAGTTTGTTTTCTCCGAATGCTGAATTTTCCAGCATTCCCAACCCTACCTGGCACTTGCTTTTCCTTAGCAAAACAAGGCAGTTTCGTAACATTTCTGAATTTTTGATGGAGATGTGCTGGGAGCATTTGATCTTTTATGGTTTCTGTGCCCTACTCTGATTTTTGCTCCCTGTTCCTTCAGAGGAGTTGGCTCTGGGCAATACCACCTGCACTGAGCGGGATGGAGCGATGGCACCAGAGCATTCCCAGGACTGCAGCTCAGTGACTTCCAACTGAATCCCAGGTGCTGGGTACAACCTGACCAGCTGCCCTGATGGGTTTCTCCTCTTCCTTGCCACATGTTTCCACAGCACCATGAGCTTCCCTGCATCCCAGGTGGCCTCGGGAAGACCGCAGTCCTGCTGGCTGTGTCTCCAGGGTTCTGTGTTTTAGGTAGCACAGCATGGAATTGTCCAGCACTGTGTGAGGCTTGTGGAGTACAAGCCATCGTTTCTATGGAGGCAGGTGCCCTCTGCTCCCAAAGCAGGCCAGCATGTCCGTAATTCATGCCCGTCCTCATTCCAGCTGCTGCCTGTTCTTCCCTGGGCTTGTGGCATTGATTCTTGACACACCGGACTGGTCCAGAGAGCCTGGCTGAAGAAAAAACTTCCTGCTGCAGCAGGGAAGATGCCTCTGTTCATCACCCCAGCATCTGAAGCCTCCCCTGGGCTGTGATGGTGTTGGGGGTTGGGTTGCTTTCTTATAGAATTTTTTCACAGAAGTTGCTAAGAAGCTGGTTGCTGGGTGCTTGAAGGGTGTTCATGGGTGCTTGGGGAAAAAAATAAAGGAAAGCAGCTAAGTCAGAGACAGGGTGGCACCAACTTCACTTCACTCTGGGCAGTTTTTTTTGCTCTCGGAAGAAACTGCCAGGACTGCTCATCTTTGGGATGGCAGAGAGCTCTCACCATCCCTCATCTGGAGCTCAGCTCGGAGTGACCCACCACAGTCTCTTCGTGTGTCCCCCGGGATTTTGGGAACCTGTTCTCTCCCTGCCCTGCTGGGAGCTCCTGCCCCATTTCCCTGCACCCACTGCTGCTTCAGTTTTGTTCGAGGTTTCTGCACACTGTGCTCTACACCCTGTGCCCAGCCAGGACATTTCTACAGCTCCAGCTACTGCTGCTGAACCTCGGATACATCCCATCCCCTGGGACTGCTGCTCACTCTGTTAGCTTGTGATGGTACTGGGGAGGGAAGGTGCCAGAGGAAAACTGTAACTGGGTTGTTGGTTTGGGTTTTTTTTCCCTCTCTCTAAGTTCTGTTTGTTGTCAACACTATAGTTATTGTTGTTAACTTACCTTGTTAGACGCACTAGTAAAGAACTGTTATTCCTACCCTCACATCTTTGACTGAGACCCCCTTAATTTTAGAATTATAAAAGTCAAAGGGAGGTTTCCGTTTTTGGTTTCCTAGCAGACACCCCTGTCTTTCCAAACCAAGACAGATGGTAAGGAAGGGGAGTTGGGCAGCTGTGCTGTTTTGCACATCTGGAGGGAGCACGGTCCCATGGCACACACTGATCCCCAAGAGCTGGATGAAGCCAAGGAAGATGTGAGGAGAAGGTATGGGGAGATAGAGAACCATAGAATATCCTGAGTTGGAAGGATAACTGAAGTCCTGGTCCTGCACAGGAGAGCTCCAAGAATCCTACGGTATGTTTAAGTTTGGGGATGTTTGTGCATCTGTAGGCTCAGCTCCATGAAGGAAAGGGCAAAAAGAGCTGTGGTGCTCCTTGCAGCAGAGTAAGATGTGTGGATGGAGGGGCAGGAGGAGGAGAGCAGGGGGCACTTATTGTTTGCCTTTTTTCCCTTTCCCTTCTGTCCACTGTGTTCCCAAAAGGCAGCCAGGACAAGGACCTGTGAGGCACAGCCTGCAGCAAAAGGGGGCTCCTGTCTCAAGCCAGCTGCAAGAGATGACATCTGATACTGGCTGCATCTGTGAGGCTGAAAACACCAGTTCCCAGCTGGCATCACAGAGGCCAAGATGTCTCCCTGGGCCCAGCAGCAGAGAGCAAGGTAAAATATTCCTCTAGAAGCTCAGCCTGGTGCTTGCCCACACCACCTTGGTGCACCATCCACTCTAGATGGGGGCAGGAGTCATGGGCAGTAGAGCAGAACATGCTGTGATGGCACCTGCATTAAACAGAGATGAAGGAGCACTTGGGGAGGTGGTGTTTGTTCACACCCAGTGTCCTGTTTGCTGGCTGCTGCTCCATGCCACAGCTGTGGCACTCAGCTCAGAAGCTGAGCTCTTACTGTGGGCCAGAGGAGAGCCATGGGCTAATGCTGCAGCCTGGCTGGGGATACCTGGGACAGAAGGTGTAGCATTAACCAGTGTGTTCCTGGAGAACAGCTGCGATATGTTGCACCTCGTTTTAAATAATTTTAAAAACTGATTTGTACAAATCATTTGGACAATCACTTAATATAGGGGGGTACTTCAAAACATCACTATTGGAACTCCCACTGCAGAGTTGAGTGGCCAGCCATCTACGCAACCTTCTATGTCCATGGTTTTCATGTACAATGGACTTTAGATAGCAGTCATCTGCCCAAAAAATATATTTGTGTATCTTTTTGATAGGTTCAAAGAGTTTCCAAGCCTGGCTGGAAAGATCTAAAGAATGATGGAGCACATCAACCACCAGCTGGGTGAAGGACCAGCACATGGCTAGCAGCTACTTTGGAATAATGTCATTCTTGGTAGTGGTGTTATCATCGTCATCAGATATTGTCATCATTGTCCATATTTTCTGGACCTAGGAGAGTTTGATATGAAATAGATGAACAAAAATTTCTGTATTGTTTGATAAATGTGTGTGCCTCAAAAAAAAATGTCTAATATGAAATCTCAGTATCACAGAATGGTTTAGGTTGGAACCTTAAGGCTCATCCTGCTCCCTCCACCCTGCCATTGTCAGGGACACCTTCCACTGTCCCAGGCTGCTCCAAGTCCCATCCAGCCTGGCCTTGGACAGTTCCAGAGTTCCAGGGGCAGCCACAGCTTCTCTGGGCACCCTGTGCCATGGCCTCCCCATCCTTACAGGGAGGAATTCCTTCCCAATATCCCATCTTTCCCTGCCCTCCTTTGTCCTGTAACTCTAGGCACTTGTCCAACGTCCCTCTCCATGTCTCTTGGAGCCCTTTTAGGCATTGGAAGGCTCAAAAAGAAATGTTTTTAGTTCCATTTAATTATTTTACGCTGAAACTTACTTCAGTTTCCTTGATGGGTTTAGAAAGGTTGGTATTTTTTGTTCCTTACCTTCTGCTAATGTATCCCTGCCCCTTCTCTTGACGTGGGAGCTGTTGCTCTGCAGCTGTGAGGATTTCTGCCCTTGCTAACAGATGTACCATTGTTATTACATTGTTGATGTCTCCCAGATGTCTTTCCACTGAGCAGAGGAGTGTTCCAGGGATGTTTTGTGTCATGGTGTCCCATCCCTGCCTTGAATTTCACCATCCTTCCCAGTTCTTAATTCCTCTTTTCCTGGCCAGCTGTGACTGTTAAACTGTCAAGTGGTTGTTAAACTCTCAAATGCATCTAGGAAGATTTCCAAGCTGAACAGGTGGACCAAGTGTCAAATCTACCTTGCACAGTGCTCTGTACTGGTGCTGGGTTCCAGCCCCAGCTGTTGCAGCCATCTCTGGTGGGTTTGGCTCTCCAGAGGAGGAAATGTCTTTTTCAAGCTTGCCCAAGAACAGTTTGCACCTCTGAGCTTGCTGCCTCCTCACAGGATGTTTCCATGCCAGAAACCCCCTTGGCTTGAGTTTGAAATATCTTCACTATTAAAAATCCCATCCCAAGCTGATGGTGGCCTGGCCACACAAGGGGAAGGGAGCTCTTGAAGGAGAAGAAAACCCATTTTCACCTTGGCCCTTCACTGCCAATATCTGGGATTACTCTGCAGGGAGCAGAGCCTGGCAGGGAAAAATCAGACAAAGCAGTGGGAGACCTGCACAAAAAGTGGAGGAGCTCAAAGATGGATTGGGCTGGGCAGCCTGACATGGAGAGGGGCCTTTGGTGGCTGCCTACAGAGGAGCCCTTGTGAGCAGGGGAAACTCAGCTTCCTTTTTTCCCTCAGGAGGATTGAGGTTCCTGCGGTAAAGGAGGCTTTGAGGAGACATGGAAGGGAGGCCAGGCAAGGCTGTGGCAAGCCTGTTCAGGCTGAGCATTATCCATGCTGGCTGCGCTCCTGTGGAGGTAATCTCATAGTTATTTTAGTCTCCAGCTGGGATGCAGCTCTGATCCCAGCTTCTTGCAATATCCTGCCAAGCCCAGGCGCCAAATCTGCCCTTGCTAGTTCTGAGCAAGGCGGGACCGCATGGTGAGACTCTGCCAGCATCAATCGAGGGGCAAGACCTTTACACTGCTCCCTTTTTGTGCCTTGCTGCCCATTTTGGGGCTCCTGGGAAGGGGCTCTGGACCTTGGGCTTGGTTGTTTGGTTTGGGGTATTTTCTCCCCTCCATAATACACAGATTTAAAGACAAAACTGGAGCATTTGGGTCATGCCTCACTCTGCTGAGGAGTTCCTTGTTCCCTAAAACCATCCCATACAAACATGGGTGCTCTCTTTCCTGGGAGATGCTTGGTTTTAGACTGTGTACTGGAAATGCATAAGGAAGCCACAAATAAGCTCAAATCTGAGATCCTCCTTGTTCATCAGCAGGGCTGGCTGCTCCTCCAGCAGTATTTCTGTTCCATTCTTGGGTCTGGCATAAGTTACAAAGATCATATCTCCTGGACACACTGGTTACTTGCTCTAGGTGGCTTCAGTCTCCCTGATAACCTCAGTGATGCTCCTTGAGCAGCAAGGCTGGGTTGAATCGGCTGCAACTGCTTCTGGTCCTCAGACCCACAAGGTTTTGAACTCATGCCCAGTTTCAACTGGACAGTGCTTTGCTTTGGTGGGTTCTCAGAGCTGGATCAACAGACACCCTTTGGAGTTTGGTTTGCTTCTTTGTTTTCAGGATGGAAAAGGAGAACCCAGCTGGTTTGGGGAAACAGGGAGGATGGAAAGGCCCTGGTTAAAGCAAGCTTCGCTTTCCTAGCCAGGTTGTTTTAGGAAGTCTCCACATGCCTTGAAATAGATTAAGTGTGGCTCCAGGGGCCATTGTGATCGAGTACTGTAAAAATGCAGATTTCAGGGAAAGCCTTATGCACTGTGACAATTTAAAATACCACCGAAGGGCGTTCACTCAGGCAGAAACACACTTTATTTGGAGCACATTATGAATGAGACAGGGGAACAATTTGTTTGCTGGAGATGGGCAGAGAATCAATTAAGCAGAGCAGAGGGCACAGAGCAAGTCAATTTGCAAAAGGGCAAAACACAGAAGAGGTGGCTACATCCTGTCTGGCATCCAGGATGTTCTCTCTTCTGGGATGGAGTTGGGCATCCTGAGTGCCTGTGGCATCCTTGGAGGAGGAGATTTTCCTGCCCTGAGGAAGAGGATCATTGTGGTGCACTCTTCCAGAGGCATTTGGTAACCCCTTGGCTCAGCTCTTCTTCCTGATTATCCTGATCATCAGGGTTTGGGGTATTTCCCAGTGTGTCAGGACAGTTGCTGGGACTCAGCTTTGCTGCTCTCAGCACTCCAGGTTCTAGCAGCTTACTTGGCTGCATAGAAATACTGGGAAACCAAACCCTGGGCATTTTTGGAGACAGAAAAAGGAATGATGCCAAGTCTATTTGTGTTTTTCAGGTCAAAGGGGAGGGCCAACTGCTTTGGAATTGAATTTATATTCTTTTTGAAGAGAAAGGACTTTGCTTAGGTAGGAATCTATCATGGCTGGAAGGATGCCTCCCTTGGAATGGAGAATGCAACCCCACCCCAAAATATTATAATTTTGAAATTAAGGGGCTCTCAGACAAAGATATGGGAATAGAAGTTCTCTATTATGAGAATTACAATAAAATTTAAAAAAACACCAAAAAATTCTGGTATTGCAAAAAAAAAAAAAAAAACCCCAAACCCACTGACAGACTCAGAATACAACTTGATACTCTGTGGGTCAGGGTGTTGGTAGCAGTCCGATTAAATGGTGGCTGCAGTCCTTCTCAAGTGGCAGATGTAGTTCTGTAGAAGCAGTGATCCTGTACAAAAGTGTAGTTTTCTGCTGAAGGTCCAGTGGTGATAGATGGGCCTGGTCTTCCACTGAGAGTCCAGAGGAAAAGGCTGCCCCTCTGAGAACCCAGTGGAAAAGGCTGGCTTGGAGTTTCAGATTTCTACCTGGATAGGAATGTTTGGCTTTTCTCCCTGGATGGAGCATTTCCCAATGGGATAATGGAATTTTATCACTGAAACTCAATGGCCCATTAGCAGAAGATAACTCCCTGGAGGGAGGATCAGTATGGAAGAGATAAAGAAAACTGCCCCAGATGGTTTTTTAACAGCTGGCCCATTGACAGAGGGTTACCCCACCCCCACTCCAGTTTCAACAAATGGTGACAGAATACACACTGCTGGTTACAGCTTGCACTGCAACCCAAGACAAAGGCAAAGTGCTCAGAACTACTAAATCTTACTGGATGTAAAAGCCTAGTTTTTTAAACCGGAAAAGGAGATATCTCAAAGAATAAAGGAATGCTTTTCCCCCAGAGCCTATCTGAAAGTAGCTGGGGAAAAAAAGCGAGATGGAATGTGGATGTGTGTATTTTTGTGCTCCATGGGATGTGCATGAGTTAACATGACAACTCTGAGGACCACATATGTCCTTCTGAATTTCAAATGTCATGACCTCAAAACATATCCTTAATGACCAAAAATATCCTTTTGAATTTTGAGAGACTGTAAATCCTGCTGAGTGCCCCTAAGTTAATTGGAATATGAGAAGACAAAATCATTTCACTGTCCAGTGGGTGGTGGGCTAGAATGGCCATGGGGTATTTGTGGACACAGTTTAGTGGTGGGCCTGGCAGTGCTGGGGGAATGGTTGTGCTCAAGGATCTTAGAGGGCTTTTCCAACCTTAGTGATTCCCTGATTCTGTGATTCTACTGCCATCCTGTGTCACCTGGTGCAGGCCCTGTGACAAGCACAGCCATTCTACTGCTCCTTATCTTCAAGGACCAGTCTGGAGGAAGCTCAGGATTTCATTCAACACAAAGAACCCTCAGTTTCCCCCTGTGGCACCAGCCCCCAGCAAGAAACTGCTCATAGGTCTGGGCAAGACAGTGGGATTTTTGTAAAAGGACAGCTCTTCCCACTCCCTTGGGGTGCAGGTCCTGGTGTAGATTCTTCCATCGATGAAAACATAACCATCATATGCTTTGTTCTGTGTTTGCTTTGGCCACACTGAGATTTCAGTCCCTAATATTCCTGCTATCTCCCACAGTAGCTGAGTATGCCTGGCTTCAGTAACTGTTCCACAAGCTTCCCCTCCATCCTGGCACCTGTCTGGTTGGAAGCAGTGACCCACAGACTTCAGCTGGAATAACAGAGAGCAGCACAGGAACTTGGAGAGGCCTTCCCTCTGGGAGCCACCCAGCTAATGAGCTGTGACACAAACAAGTCTCCCTGTCTGCAGTAAACACAGGGCAAGCCGCTGCCAGAGACAATTCCAGATGCTGGGGTTTGTGGATAACTTCATCAGCAGGCTGGTTGTTTTGTTTGTTTAAGTTTTGTTGCTGTCTGTCCTGATACATGGTGACAGTAGTGGCGCTAGACATTTCCCTGCGAGGTGCGCAGGGGAGATGGATGTGCTCTGCCACCCTCACAGCAAAGAATCTCTTCCCAATGCCTGATCCCAACCTGCCCTCTGTCACTTGGGAGAGCTGCTTGGATTTCATGGGAATGAGGAGTTTTGGTGTATTTGAACAAAAAAAAAGCATTTCTGGGGATAGCAGGTGCATTCTGTTTCTGTCTTTGCCTTGTTTCAGATGATTGCTAAGGTCTGTTCCAACCCTAACCATTTCATGATTCTGAGGTCCCTTTAGCAGGGAAAAGTCTGATTTCCAGCTAACACTTATCTCTCTGTGTTTGGAAGATATGTATATTATATAGGACTGGCAGGAGTAGCAAACATTTTCCTTTAAAAAACAAAAACAGAGAGGAAACTGGGTTTCAAATGCAATGAAAGGTCATTTGAGTGTTGTTTCCAGAAAAAAATGCTGGCATTTTCAACAAAATAGCCATTTAAAATGTGATTTATATTGCAAAGGAATCTGGTTTGGGTTTCTATGAAGAATTAGGTGTTTATGATATCTTCTAGGTACAGTGTTCTAAACATGGTATTTTTGCAAGCTGCAGTTGAAGTCCTTAATGAGTTTTTAATCCTTTGTTTCTACAGAAGTGTTTTTTTTTTTTTTCTCAGCTCACATAAGGTCACAAAGTTCTTCCTGTGATTCCCTTGTGCTGTTTCCTAGAGTTCATTTTGTACTAGATATGTTTGAAATCCCTAGGAATGTATTGTTCCATCTCAGCAGTTAGAACTGCATGGGGTGTCCATGGTGTACCCACATAATCTCTCATATTCCATTAAATATGTGCTATGAGGGGTCTATGAGCATGGCACAGGAGTTTGATACTGATTGTTTTTTCCCCAAGACCTGCCATTTCCCTGTTAGTGCAGTCACATCTCTAGGGTTAAACGCCACACAAGTGGCTTGGCCTGAAAATCTCACCAAATGTATCACCTTCACTGTGGGGGATTATTAATTGATTTGATATCACCTAACCCTCTCTTTGAAAATAGCCAAAATCTCTCTGATGTTGCTCTGAAAGAGCCTCTACAAGGGCTTTTCCTATGCTTCCCACAGTAACACCAGAGGAAGAACAGAAGGTGAAGGAAAGTTTTGCAGGTATTTGGATATCTCACCCCCAGCCACATTTCCTTGGCAGAGTTAGAGCTCAGCATTACCACCACATGGCTCAGTCACTGAAGATCCAGGGCTGAGCTTCAGTAGCTGGGGCTGAATAGAGATCCCAGTGGCTGGGCTGGTCAGGGCCACCAAGTTTTATTAGTGCCCTCAGCGCCATGACAGGGATGAGAAACTTCTTGACAGCAGTTTTGGGATTAGCAGTACCCTGACTAGAAGCTTTGGTTGAGGAGGGAGGATTGTGAGGTGAGATATGAACTAATCTTTTCCACAAGACAACAAGGAAGAACCAGTGAGTTTGGATTTTCAAGCCAAGTCACTTCACTGAAGAAGTTGCTTCAGCTTTTCTAAAAATACACGATTGAAAAGCTTTTCAAGTTGGGCAGCTGAGAGCGAAGCCAGTTGCTTTGGAAAGTTTGCACTGTAGTGGAAAATGCTGCACTCACCTGGCAAGTCTCACTGGGCAGTAGAAGATGCTCCCTGGAGCTGCTGTTTGTGCATGGTCCTTTGTGCTTGTGTGAGTTTCCTCAGTTATTTTTGCTTTGCCCTTATGACTACTGCTATAAATTACTGAAAAAAGGAAGATTTTGTCAGGACAGATTTTGTCCTGATTATGTCAGGACAGAGAGGTGAAGAATTCCAAGCTGCATAAAGCCCTTCTCCGTTCACTTAAAGGCACACTGCAGAGACTGGGTGTATTTCCCAAGATTCATGTCATCCCTACATCTGTAGATGAGAACAACCTTAAAAAGTAAATGTAAGAGAAGACAGCACAAAGCACTCTTGGAAAGATCATGAACCATTCCTGGAATCTCCCTCAGATTTGATGAGACAGCAAAGCACTAGAAGCATTGTCTCAGGAAATCAAGAATAGGTAATTGTTCTGCATCCATCACCCCCACACATCAACTCCAGCTACAGCGAGAAGGCCGTGCATCCCACGCTCGGGTTTAAAAAAACAAAAAGGGTTTTTTTTTGGATGTTTTTTTCAATTATGGTGCAAAGAAACCCAGGGAAATGTAAAAGTCCTTTAATG
>CM031863.1:36171925-36218394 GCA_018697195.1 Certhia americana | reverse complement strand
TACGAGAGGCCAGGGCTGGGAGGCAGCTCGCCAGCAGCCTGCCCATCAGATCACTCCACAATTAATCCGGCCGCAATCCCAGCGTGGCTCCTGTGTTCTGACAGCTTGAGCAGGTAGCGAACAGATGCGGAACACAATGGCATGGAGACAGTGGACATCTCTCTGGCAGGGTAAATTAAACCAAGGCTGTGACCAGGGATAACCTCTCCCGAGGACCGATTGTCACAGAGATTCTGGTCTTTCCCCCCCCATCCTGCAAGGGAATCTGGCATTTGGAGGCAGCGTCTTGTAGGTATCCTCCTATCCAAGCCTCTCCAATCTACTTTGGCCATCCACTTGGTCCCGCCCGCTGCCGGGCCATGGCAACCCCAGGCTCAGAGCACAAATGTCAGACGCAGTGGGAGAGAAGGGGTCTCATCACCTGCCAGCACCCCACAAGCTAGTGGTGGTGTCTGCACGCACACGTGTCCCCCAGCCCACACTGCTTCCACTGGACACACACTTCCTCAAACTGCCTTTGCAGAGCAGGGCCTTCAGGGTCCGCATTGCAAACCTGTGTGCGAGCAAGCACAGTCAACCTGGAGCACTGGCACTGCCCTGGCACATTGGGCAGGACCATAGACTGGGGACTAGTACCTGTTTGGGGCTGGTGGCAAGGCCATGTTCCTCCTGTGCATCCCTTCCAGAAGTTATTGACTTCCTCTGGCATATCCAAAGTCTAATAACACTTTGAAGCGATATGGACAATAGTTTGGGTGAAGTATAGCGTCACTACATGTGGGACCAGGGCAACTGAGGATTTTCCATATCACCATAGTTGCCTGCAAAGGACAAGCATCTGAATGAGACAGCGCTCGTGCGCGAGGTTTCCGTGTGGCAGGGCCTGAGCGTGGGCAGGCGAGACCACGGGAGATGCAAGGCGAGCAGCGGGCCTGGGCGCCGTGAAGCTGCCCTAGGCCATGCTTCAGCCAATCGCCTGAGTGCAGGGATATGCAGAGGGGGAAGGAGGATGAAAGCTTGCTGTAGAGGCTGCCTTGAGTGAAGCAAAGGTCAGCTCCAGAAACTCACAGCCAGGCTAGACACTATAGGTCCGTTTTGTCCCCATCGGAGGTGGACGTGCTGTGCTCTGGCCAGGTGGCCCCAGCACATCAGAAGTCTGCAGCTAGCACCAACTCTGCAGTCCGGGGCGAGGAGCACAAGATCGTCCTTCCTCCACCTGCTCATAGAACTCTGCAGGGCAAGCCTCTGTGTCAGGGGGGTCGTCAGACACAGCACGCGTGGCTGGTGTAGCAGCAGGACCTAGCTGGCGGCCAGCTCTGCCCCTCCGCGGCAGGGGGGGGGGGGTGGGGGGGGGGGGGGGGGGGGTTCCCCTCGCCAGCATCACTCCATCAGCCCATCCCTGTGGGGACAGGGCCCCTGCGAGGCAGGGCTGATGAAAGGGGCAGCCATAGGGCCCTGGAACTTCTCTGTTTGCTCACACACTTTGTGCCAGGCTGCCACAGGGTGATGGCTGTGGAGCCCTGGCCTCTGGCCAAGGTGGGCCCCAGACCTGTCAACGAGGGTGCCACACGCGGAGTGCATGAATATATCAGCTGGTTGTGCCTCGGTGAGATCCTCGGGTCCTGTTCAGCTGTGCTCAGCAAACTGATTGGCACATGTGCCACGGGGTGGATGTACCTCACCATGGCGGGCACCTGGATAAGCACGGGTAGACTTGGAAAGCTGCCAGAGGGAGTAATGTGCCCAGCTTCCCCAGAGAAATGTGCTTCCCTCCCACCGCACTGCGATGGCCTCAAAGGCTTACTTGACCACTAGGCCTGTTCCGGGGAGCCAACGATTCTTGGAGGATCAAACCCGACCACAGGCTGCTTACTTGCTTGGGATTGGAATAACCCTCTCTACAAAAGCATATCCAGCAGGGCGCACTGGTCTTGGTCTTGAGAGATGAGCGGGTATGCTCTGACCCCAGTGCCATGGCGTTGGTCTCTTCCTCCCGAAGCCTCTGATGAATTTGCAGACCAGCTGGAGGAGAAGGCAAGAGCAGGGTGTCCCATGGTGTCTCCAAGCGGGGTGCTTGGCGTGAGCAGTGACAGCAGGCCAGCCCAGGTGGGATGGCTGGCAGGTACCTGTGCTGTTCTGCGGAAGAGCCTATGTGAGGGGTGCCTGCTCATTGTGCGCGCCAGGGCTGCACCTGGCAAAGATCGAGCGCAGCCGGAGTTGCGAGGGGCTGCAGTAGCGGCCGAGAACACAGCCCAAGCCCTGCGCTGCCCATGCAGGGACAATCCCGTGATGCCCTGTCCTGGTCATGTCACCAAAGATGGGATGGGATGTGATGGATGGGATGGGATGGGATGGGATGGTATGGCATGGGATGGGATGGGATGGATGGTATGGGATGGGATGGGATGGGATGGGATGGGATGGGACCAAAGTGGCTGCAGGCACCAGCCCCTGTGGCCCGCTCTGGCCACTGCACGCCTCCTGAGGCAGCTGGAACACCACCACCTCGTCAGTCTCCTGTGCTGGGGACACTTGTCGCAGGGCCGACCTTCGTCCTCCGTCTCTTCCCCAGGCCAGCCTGGGTAACAACACTTGCCAGGGGTCTCTGCTCCGTGTCTTTTCCAACCACCCTACCCGTCCTGTTCCATAGCACATCCTCAGGGATGGGATAAGGATGGGACTGCTGGGATGGGATGGGATGGGAATTGGATTGTATGGGATGGATGGGATGGGATGGATGGTAGGGATGGGATGGGATGGGGATGGATGGATTGTATGGGGGCCAAGATGGCCACAGGCACCATCCCTGTGGCTCAGGTCTGCCACTCACCTCTAGCGGAGACCGGAAGGGCACTCTCTCTTCTGTCTCCTGTGCTGAGGACTGCTCCAGGTCCCCCCCCCCCCGCCCCTTCTTCTTCTCCTCTAGCCGGCCACTTGGGCACTCTTTGTGGGGTCTCTGCTCCCTGTCAGTGACTAGATCTAGGATTACTTGAAGGAGAGATGGCTGTAGAAAAGCTTCTCGAGGCAGCAGTCCTGCAGTCGTGCCTGAAGGCACCTGCTAGCGAGAAGCCTCAGGAAATATAGAGGACAGCAGGTCCTGGCCCTCTGGTCCGTAGGGCTCCTGCCCAGGGACAGGAGCTCCTCGTCAGGGATTGGGACTGGATTTCAAGGCACTGTTGGCAGAAGATGGGGAGATGCCTCTGAAAGATCCGGTGCACCAGTCCACCGTGTGCCCTCTAAGGGCACCTGCCGAAGGAAGCCTCCGGTCGGGCCACAGTCACCAAGTCCCCTGTGGTCTGGCCTCGAGGTCACCTGAGGGAACGATGCCTCGGAGAAAGCTCCGGGTCAGCAGGAACAGTGTGCTGTTGGGGCTCCTCCACAGCACCGCTCCTGTCCCGTCCTGTCCCTTCGCGTGCTCCCAGCACGTGGCACGGCCCTCGTAACCACCAACAGTTTTTTCTTATGTCCGCACGTGTCACAAAGGCTCCTTTTGACACCTCCTGTCCATGCAACGGTGACCAGCTGCGCTGTGTCACAAAGGGCCCTGCACCGCTGACCACCTGCCCTGGGGCCGCCCCCAGCCCAGACCAAGTGGCCTAGGCTGCAAGGAATCTTTCACCCCAGGTGACTCAGGCATCCCGACAGAAATCCTTAGGACGACTCAAACCCCGCAGCAAACACGCTGGCCCTGCTGTGCGGGCTCAGGCCGCAGAAGGAGCCCCCAGGGCTGCCGACCACTCCGAGGAAGGGCACAGCCCCTTCCCGGGAGCTGGCATGGAGCGATGGCCTCCTTGGCACACGTCCCACCTGTTCTGTACTAAAGCCACGGTGTGACATGGACAGGGAATGTGTGGCCAGGCACCATGTGCTCTTCCCCTGGGCCTGGGCAGCACTGAAATCAGCAGGGCTATCAGAGTGCCCGCCCAATCACACCTGCCACCCCCCCGAGCCCTGGCAGCGCTGGTGGCCCGCTTCAGCCCCATGAGAGCTGTGACTGCGGGGTGCCGTTCTCTGGCCATAGGAGCCAAAGGCCACGGGCAACTGGGGGCTGTGCTCCTGTCAACTGCAGGAGCTGCCAGCAATGCTGGTCTCTTTCTGAAAATGTTGCTCCTTCCTTGAATTATTTTTTCATAGAAGGGATTAGCATGCTCCAGAGCACCATCAGTTGCTTGACGTTTCACCAGTCGATTGGTCTTGTAGAGTGACACTGTCATCTTTCACTGAGATCTTCTTCTGGTTTTTCTGGGAAACAACACCAGCCCAGTCTCTGAAGGTTCAATGCTGAAGTTGCTTGCATGTTTGTTTGTACTGATGCAAATGTTTCCCTCCAGACCCAAAGAGTCATGCCTTGGAAATTCACAGAGCTACCTTTATTCGGGGGGGTGGTTGGGGTTTTCTTACAGTTTCCAGAGCCTGTTGATCCTTCTCACGGTTTGCTACGTATCATAGGGGCACATTCTCCCAGAAGGTCCTGCTGTTAACATCTTTTTTGGCATTTCGTGAAAGTTACCTTAATGACCATATCGCTCAGGAAGCCTGGAAAAGTGGAATTCCTAGTGGGGTGAACTGACCAAACATTGATCTTCCTGATCTGAGCTCTTAACTGCCAAGTACTGTCCCATTGTCATACCCTGTGCCCTGCAAATGTGCTGATGCCGTTTCAAAGGGGTTGCAATGTAAAGAGGGCGTTAATATTTTTGTCATTTCTGCTTTTAGCTTAAATCCTTGTGCAGAAAAATCCATGTCTGAAATTTCTGGATTCTTAAATTGCAAAGCTTCATCTTCACCCTGGATTTGAGAGTCTTCTGAACAGTCCTCAAGGCTTTAGCTTTATAGGCACGCCAGATAAAGTCCCTGTGTTTCAGCTACACATTCACATCACATAAAACTCCTGATTATTATACTTCAGGCAGGAGCAGCAAAGCCAGAATGAGGCAAGAGGCTATTGCTCTACTGGGGAATTCATACAGATTCAGGCGCTCAGGCTGCACAGGAGACACAAAGACTTTGGCATGCTGAGATGGACCAACCTGTGCCTGGGCTGCACAGGGCTGAGCTCCAAGTGGATGAGCTAACGAAGGCTGAATGGACATACCATGGCCCATTGGAGACTCCTGTTCCTAGTTCTGTCAGCTACAATGTTCAGCTGTAACCAGCTGATTTTTTCATGTTAGCTTGAAATCCCGGAGAGCAAAAGGTAAATATGGAAAAGTGTTCTTCCTATTCTAGTGGCAGCTGTGCCCGTGGCAGGGTGGCTGGATTGGGATGATCTTTATGGTGCTTCCCAACAGAAAGTGCTCTGGCATTCTGTGATTGCCCAGGTGGAGAACAAAGGTGAGCCATGTAAGTGCCTGCTTTTCTTCAGCGCCTGCTGCTTCTTCCTTTGTTCCAAGCAAGTCCAGGATTTAGTTTCACAGCTCACGCCTGTGTCTTTCAGTGGTAGAGAAGGCGGTCTCACCTTGGCCAGCATGCCATCGAAGCCCACTGTGGCATGGTTTGGGTGTCGGCACGCAGCATGCGTGTCCCAGTCACCCTCGTTGTTCTCTTGACATCCTACCACATCCCCAAACTTGGCCTTTGGTCATAGCAGGACTTTCTAGTATTTTGCCTGCGAACCTGTGGTGCATAGCAAAGCCCGGTGACACGCTGGGTAGCACTGGCACCTGCCCTGGGCCATGTGGCAGGGACATGAGGACTTGGGGGTATGGAGTACCTGTTTGCGGTGCCTCTTAGTGTTGGCAAGGCGTGTTGCCTTTTTCCTGGCATCCCTTTCCAGAAGATGATAAAACCTCCTCTGGGATATCCAAATGTGCTGAGACACCTTGGAATATCAGATGGACAACTAGGCTGTGTGGCAATGAGCGTCACCACGTGTGGGACACTACAGGGGCACCTGAGGATCTTTCCATATCACCAGAGTCTGCCGTGCAAAGCGACAAAGCATCCGGGGACTCCGAGACAGCGCAGTCTCAGTGCCGTATGGTCTGTGTCTGCAGGGTCCCTAGCGTGGCAGGAGAGACCAGGGGATACGCAGGTGGTAGGCGTGGCGAGCAGCGCTGGCAGGCCTGGTGAGCCTGAAGCTGCCCCTAGGCCAGGTTCAGCTACAGGCCCCCGCGTCGCTGAGGCAGGCTGAGAGACTTGCGGAGGGAGTGGAGTGGGGAGATGGTGCAAAGGCTCTTGCACCGTTGGAGCGATAGTCTGGCCCTTCAGTCGCAGCAAACAGGTTCCGCTCCAGAAACTCACAGCTAGGGGCAGAGTACAAACCGTTTTTTGTCCCCACGGAGGTGGATGTTGCTGTGCTCATGGCGCATTTCCCTCATCACATTGAGGAGTTTCCTCGAGCTGTGCCACTCTGTCCAAATCCTGGGCGAGCACAACGATGCGACTTCCACATGCTCGTACAGCTCGCAGGGCAGAGCTCTGTGTTCAGGGGGGCTCTACGGAGACAACAGCACTGTTGGCCTGGCACCAAGCAGGTGTGAACCTTGAACTGGCTGCCAGCTCTGCCCCCGCCACAGCTACCCCTTATCATGCGCAGACAGCAAGCCAGCAGCCCAGCCCTATGTGGTGACAGGACCCCATTGCGGGGTGTGCGCAGGGCGTTGGAAGGGGAGCAGCCATAGGGCCCTGGGAACCGTCTGTATGCTCACACACTCATGGCCCAGGCTGCACAGGGTTGATGGCTGTGGTAAGCCCTGAGCCCTCGTGGGCCAGAGTGGGGCTCCCATACCAATGTACCCACACAGTCGAGGGGCCACACGCAGGAGTGTCATGACTTAATCACTGGTTGTGCCTCGGTGAGATCCAGCAGGGTCCTGTGTCAGCCTGTGCCTCGTCAAACGTGATTGGCCATGGTGCCCCTGTGTGATGTCCTCACCATGGCGGCACCTGGAGAAGCCGCTACTGGTGCCGAATATAGCTGTTAGGACAATTAATTACCTGCCTAGTACCCGGGAGTAATGTGCCCCAGCTTCCCCAGAGAAGTGCTTCCCTTCCACGCGCCTGCGTGGCCTCAAAGGCTTACAGTGACCACAGGACTGTCTGCTCGGAAGCCAAGCGATTGGTGGAGGATAAAGCCGAGCCACAGGCTGCTTACCTCTTGCATTGGGTTTGTAATAACCCTCCTCTAGCAAGCATAGTCTTGTGGTATCCAGCGAGGGCAGCACTGGTAACTGCGGTTTTGAAGATGAGCGGCGTATCCTCTGACAACAGTGGGGACCATTACGGTCGCTGTGCGTCTGCCTCCGCGAATGCGTCCTTGAAGTGAATTTTGCAGTACCAGCTCCGGAGAAGCGGCACGAAGCCAAGGTGTTCCCATGGTGTGCCTCCAAGCGGGGTGCTCGGCCTGAGCATGACAGCAGACCCCAGCCCAGGTGAGATGGCTGCAGGTACCTGAGCTGTTCTGCGGGAAGAGCGCTGCCCACGGGTGCGGAGCCTGCTTCGTGTGGCGCTCCCAGGGCTAGCTCTCTGGCAAAGAGCGAGCCGCACCGGTGAGTGGCTGAGGGGCTGCAGGAGAGCCGGGAGAAACGGCCCGCCCTGCCTTGCCACACCGCATGGGACAAGCCGCCGAGGACGCCCTCATGTGGGAATAGGCTGCACTATTTGGTGCTCTCACGCTAGGAATGTCGACGTCGCGTAGACAAACGAAAAACGACGCCCGGGTCCTCTTCGCCATCCTGTCCGTGGCAGCCCCCAGGTGCATTCGAATTGGGAAGACGTGTGATGGTCCAGGCCGCGTGGATTGCGGCACCGGCCCCTGTGGCCCAGCCTCTTCTGCCGCGGTGCGGGCCTACCCTGCAGCCACAGTGTCGGCCCTAGGAACAGCACCAATCTCTTCAGTGTCCTGAGCTGGAGCACTGCAGCGCGCACCTTCCAGCGGGCCTCTAACCCAGACGCTACTTGTCGCGTGCAGTCACAGGTGGCCTCTGCTCGTAACATCTCAAGTGACTAATTGATAGGGTATTCCCATTGCATGTATCCCAGATGTCGCTGGGAAAAGCTCCGAGGCGGCAAGTCCTGGCAGTCGGAGCCTGGAAGGCACCTGCAGCGGAACCTCAGAGGCCAAAAGCTACGAGGCAAGCAGGTCCTCCCTCTGGTGTCCGGAATACGGGCTCTGCCCCAGATGACGATCAGTATATAGCCTCCGCTCGTCAGGGATTGGTGGGACTAGGATTCAAGGTGGCAACACCTGTCGGTCAGGCAGCAACATGGTGGAGACTGCCCTCGGAAAATAGACTCCGGGGCCACACCACGTCCCACCGTGTCCTCAAGGGCACCTCCAGAACAGGGTACCCTTCCGTTCGTGCAACGCCCCACGACGTGTGGTGGGCATCTCAACTCCTGTTTATCCATGGACTCTCATTTCAGAATGGTCAGCCTGCACAAGCTAAACAAAAGCCTCATACAAAAGCTCCGGGGTCAGGCACGAACGAGTGGTGCTGTGCGGGGGGTCTCCTCGACGGCACCGCTCTGTCCCGGTCCTGTCCCTTGCGTGCTCCCGCGCATGTGGCACGGCCCTGTAACCACCAACGACTTATGTCCGCACGTGTCACAAAGGCTCCTTTGACCGTCCGGTCCTGTCCCATGCCACAGTGACCTACGCGTGGACTTGTGTCACAAAGGCCCTTGTCACACGCTGCCACCAGGCTGATCTGTGCGCCCGCAGCCCCCATGCCGACAAAAGTGGCCCAGGCTGCAAGGAACTTTTCACCCCCAGGTGTCTCATCGTCCCGACAGGCTCCTCAGTCACGAACTCAAAACCCTCATATCAGCAAAATCTTGCCCTGCTGGTGCGGGCTCAGGCAAGCAGAAGGAGCCCCCAGGGCTGCCGACGGAAGCCTCCGAGGGAAGGGCACGGGCCTTCCACGGGAGCTGGTCCATGCCGGAGGCCATGGCCTCCTTGGCAACTTTGCCTGTGTAACAGACGCTCGACACTTGGTGGCTGTCCTAAAGCCACGGTTGTGCACAGTACGAGCAAGGGCAATGCTGTCTGGCGGGCCCAGGGATGGGCAGCCTCCTCAACAAGCCAGACTTTCCAAAGCATCTTTCTGCCCCCCTTGGGCCTGGGCAGTCACTGATAATCAGCAGAGCTATCAGAGTGGCCCGCCCAAAAGCACACACTGGCCACGCCCCACCCCCCTTAGCCCTGGCAGCAGCTGTGCCGTGCAGCCCGCCCTCCACCGGCTTGGCAGCCCCCAGAGAGCTGTGCCTGTTGGGGGGCTTCTCTGCAGAGGGAGGCTCAGAAGGGCCACGGGCGCTGGGGGCGTGTTGCTCCTTCACACCACACAGGACTGCCTGCAGCAACTGCTTGGTCTCTTTTCCTGAAAATGTTCTTCCTTATCCTGTAATGCTTTTTTTTCCATAGAAAGCGGATTACACGTGTACACCAGACACCCTCATGATTGTCTTTTGTGGTCTTTCACGCTGTTATCGATTGGTATTTAAATGGTGTCTACCTGTCATTCTTTCTAGCTGAGATCATTGCTGTCCTGTTCTTTTTGTCGGTAGGAAAAAACACCACCCAGTCCTCGTGACTATAAAATGCTCTGCAGTTGCTGCAGTTTTGTGTATTACTGATTCAAAATAGATATTCCGTCACGCCTCTCAGACCGCAAAGAGTCATGCTTTCTGGAAATTCACAGAGCTACCTTTATTTCGGGTGGGGGTGGGGGGGGGGAGTTTGGCGGTTTATCCGTTAAGTTTTTCTTCTTTCTTCTAGAGGCCTGTTTGAAATTCATCTCTCAAGGTTTGCTGCGTATCAGTAGGGCACATTCTCCACAAGGTCTGCTGTTACATCCTTTTTTGCATTTCGTGAAAGTTACCTGTTAACTTGACCAGTTCACTCAAAAGCCTGGGAGAAAGTGGAATTCCTTGGGTGGGGTTAACCTGGACAAAACATTGATCTTCTTCCTGATCTGAACTCCTAACTTGCCAGTACTGTCCCCCCGTGTCATAATTACCCTGTGGCCCTGCAAGTGTGCTGATGTGCCGTTTCAAGGATGTGCGCAGTGGTAAGAGGCAATAGTAATAATATTTTATAGTTGTTGATCATTTCCTTTTCTTTCTCTGCCTTACATTAAAATCCTTGTGCAGAACAAAAGCCATGTCCGAATTTCTTCTGGGATTCTAACTTGCAAAGCTGTCATCTTTCACCCTGGATTTGTAGAAGTCTCTGAACAGTCACATCAAGCTTAGCTTTAGGACCAAAACACCGAAAAGTCCTCTGGTGTTCAGCTACTCCATTCCGTTCAGCATATCCTCCTGATTATTACTTACTTCAGGCAGGAGCAGCAAGCCAATGAATGAGGCAAAAAGAGCTATTAGCGGTAAACTGGGAATTCAATAACAGATTCAGGAGGCTCGAGCTGCACAGGAAGAACACAAACAAGACTTTGGCATGCTGAATGGACCAACCTGATGTGCCTGGCTGTCACAGGGCTGAGCGTCCAAGTTTGATGAGCTAACAAAGGCCTTGAATGGACCTTAACTCTGGCCTCATTGGAGACTCCTAGTCTTTCCTAGTTCTGTGCAGCTGACAATGTATTTCATGCTGTAACCTAGCTGAGTATTTTTTCACTGTGTTTACGCTTGAAAGCCCTGAGAGCAAAAGGTAAATATTGAAAGTGTTCTTCTATTCTAGTGGCAGCTGTGTGCCCGTGCAGGGTGCTGGATTGGATGATCTTTATGTGGCTATCCCGCTCAGAAGTCTCTGGCAAGTCTGTGTGTTGCCCAGTGGAGGCAAACACAAGAGGTGAGCCATTGTAGTGCCTGCGTTCTGCACGCCTGCCTGCTTTCTTCCCTTTGTTCCAAAGCACGTCCAGGATTGTTTGTGCTCTGCACCCTGTGTTGTTAAGTGGAGAGAAGGGGGTCTCACCTGGCCAGCACGCCCACAGCATAGTGGTGGGTGTCGGCACGCAGCAGCGTGTCCCAGCCACACTTGCGTTCCATGGACACCACCACTTCCTCAAACTGCCTTTGGCAGAGCAGGGCCTTCAGGGTCCGCATTGCAAACCTGTGTGCGGAGCAAAGCCCAGGTCACCCTGGGAGCACTGGCACCTGCCCTGGGCACATGGCAGGGACAGGAGGACTGGGACGGAGTACCTGTTGGGGCTGGTGGCAAGGCCATGTTCCTCCTGGCATCCCTTCCAGAAGTTATTGACTTCCTCTGGCATATCCAAAGTGCTGAAGAACACTTGGAAGAGCAGATGGACAAATAGTTGGGTGAAGTATAGCGTCACTACGTGTGGGACACAGGGCAACTTGAGGATTTTCCATATCACCAGAGTTGCCTGCAAAGGACAAAGCATCGTGAATGAGACAGCGCTCAGTGCCGAGGTGTCCGTGTGGCAGGGCCCGAGCGTGGCGGGAGAGACCACGGGAGATGCAGGGCGAGCAGCGGGCCTGGTGAGCCTGAAGCTGCCCCTAGGCCAGGCTTCAGCCCAGCGCCTGAGGCAGGGAGATGCAGAGGGGGAAGGAGGATGGAAAGCTGCTGGAGAGGCGGCCTTGAGGTGAGCAAAGGTCAGCTCCAGAAACTCACAGCCAGGGCAGAGACACCCGTTTTGTCCCCATCGGAGGTGGACGTGCTGTGCTCTGGCCAGGTCCCCAGCACATCAAGAAGTCTCAGCTGCACCAACTCTGCAGTCCTGGGCGAGCACAACATCGTCTTCCACATGCTCATAGCAGCTCTGCAGGGCCAGAGCTCTGTGTCAGGGGGGTCTCAGACACAGCACCGTGGCCTGGGTAGCAGCAGGGACCTGAGCTGGCTGCCAGCTCTGCCCCTGCCCGCTGCCCCTCGCCAGCAGCACGCCAGCAGCCCAGCCCTGTGGGGACAGGCCCCTGCGGGGCAGGGCTGGGAAAGGGAGCAGCCAGAGAGCCCTGGAACTCTCTGTTGCTCACACACCTGGGCCAGGCTGCACAGGGTGATGGGCTGTGGAGCCCTGAGCCCTCTGGCCAGGTGGGCCCCATACCTGTCACACGAGGGGGCCACACGCAGGAGTGTCATGACTACATCAGCTGGTTGTGCCTCGGTGAGATCCAGCAGGGTCCTGTTCAGCCTGTGCTCAGCAAACTGATTGGCCATGTGCCACTGGTGGATGTACCTCACCATGGCGGGCACCTGGAGAAGGCACGGGGAGACTTGGAAAGCTGCCAGAGGGAGTAATGTGCCCAGCTTCCCCAGAGAAGTGCTTCCCTTCCCACTGCACTGCGATGGCCTCAAAGGCTTACAGTGACCAGTAGGCCTGTCTCGGGGAGCCAAGCGATTCTTGGGAGGATCAAACCTGAGCCACAGGCTGCTTACTTGCTTGGGATTGGAATAACCCTCCTCTACAAGCATATCCAGCAGGGCAGCACTGGTCTTGGTCTTGAAGATGAGCGGGTAAGCTCTGGCCCCAGTGCCCATGGCGCTGGTCTCTTCCTCTCGAATTCTCCTGATGAATCTTCTAACCAGCTGGAGGAGAAGGGCAAGAAGCCAGGGGTGTTCCATGGTGTGCTCCAAGCGGGGTGCTGGGCTGAGCAGTGACAGCAGGCCCAGCCCAGGTGGGGATGGCTGCAGGTACCTGTGCTGTTCTGCGGAAGAGGCCATGGGAGGGTTCCTGCTCGTGTGTGCGCTCCAGGGCTGCACCTGGCAAAGAGCGAGCGCAGCCAGAGTGGCTGAGGGGCTGCAGGAGAGGCCGGAGAACACAGCCCAGCCCTGCGCTGCCCAGGCAGGGACAAGCCCGGGATGCCCTGTCCATGGGCATGTCACCAAAGGATTGGGATGGGATGGGATGGGATGGGATGGGATGGGATGGGATGGGATGGGATGGGATGGGATGGGATGGGATGGGATGGGATGGGATGGGGGCCAAGATGGCCACAGGCACCAGCCCTGTGGCTCAGGTCTGCCACTCACCATCCTGCGGAGATCGGAACGGCACTCTCTCTTCAGTCTCCTGTGCTGAGGATGCTCCAGGGCCTTCTTCCTCCTCCTCTTGCCAGGCCAGCTTGGGCACTCTTGGGGGTCTCTGCTCCATGTCAGTGACTGGATCTAGGATTACTTGAAGCAGAGGTGGCTGTGAAAAGCTCCGAGGCAGCAGGTCCTGCAGTCGTGCCTGGAAGGCACCTGCAAGCGAGAAGCCTCAGGAAAGCTAGAGGACAGCAGGTCCTGCCCTCTGGTCCGGAGGGCTCCTGCCCCAGGGACAGGAGGCTCCTCGTCAGGGATTGGGGACTGGATTCAAGGGCACCGTTGGCAGAGATGGGGAGATGCCTCGGAAAAGATCCGGGGCACCAAGTCCCAACGTGTGCCCTCAAGGGCACCTACAGAAGGGAAGCCTCGGGTAGGCCACGGGTCACCAAGTCCCACCGTGTGCCCTCAAGGGCACCTACAGAAGGGAAGCCTCGGGTAGGCCACGGGTCACCAAGTCCTGTGGTCTGGCCTCGAGGTCACCTGCGGGAACGATGCCTCGGAAAAGCTCCGGGTCAGGCAGGAACGAGTGTGCTGTGCGGGGGCTCCTCACGGCACCGCTCTGTCCAGTCCTGTCCCTTCGCGTGCTCCAAGCACTGTGGCACGGCCCTGTAACCACCAACACTTATGTCCGCACGTGTCACAAAGGCTCCTTTGACACCCTGTCCTGTCCCATGCCACGGTGACCACGCTGCACTGTGTCACAAAGGGCCCTTGCACACGCGGCCACCTGCCCTGGGGCCGCCCCCAGCCCAGACAAAGTGGCCCAGGCTGCAAGGAATCTTTCACCCCAGGTGTCTCAGGCATCCCGACAGGATCCTTAGGAACGACTCAAACCCTCAGCAAACGCTGCCCTGCTGTGCGGGCTCAGGGCAGCAGAAGGAGCCCCCAGGGCTGCCGACGCAGCCTCCGAGGGAAGGGCACGGGGCCTTCCACGGGAGCTGGCATGGGAGGCATGGCCTCCTTGGCACACGTCCCACCTGGTGGCTGTCCTAAAGCCACGGGTGTGACATGGACAGGGAATGTGTGGGCCAGGGCACCAATGCTGCTCTTCCCCCTGGGGCCTGGGCAGCACTGAAATCAGCAGGGCTATCAGAGTGCCTGCCCAAGCACACCTGCCACCCCCCCGAGCCCTGGCAGCGCTGGTGCCCGGCTTCAGCCCCAGAGAGCTGTGACTGCGGGGGGCTTCTCTGCCAGAGGGAGCCAAAGGCCACGGGCACTGGGGGCTGTGCTCCTTCCAACTGCAGGAGCTGCTGCAGCAACTGCTGGTCTCTTTCTGAAAATGTTGCGCCTTCCTGGAATGATTTTTTCCATAGAAGGGATTAGCAGTAGCTCCAGAGCACCATCAGTTGCTGAGTTTCACCAGTCGATTGGATTGTAGAGTGACACTGTCATCTTTCACTGAGATCTTCTGTCTGTTTTTCTGGGAAAAAAACCAGCCCAGTCTCTGATGTTCAATGTTGCAGTTGCTGCATGTTTGTGTTGTAGCTGATGCAAATAGTTCCTCCAGACCCAAAGAGTCATGAGTCATGCCTGGAAATTCACAGAGCTACCTTTATTGGGGGGGGGGGGGGTGGGGGGGGGATTGACGTTTTCTTTAAGTTTTCAGAGCTTGCTGATCATTCTCAAGGTTTGCTGCGTATCAGTAGGGCACATTCTCCAGAAGGTCTGCTGTTACATCCTTTTGTATTTCGTGAAAGTTACCTGTAATGACCAGTCGCTCAAAAGCCTGGGAAAACTTGAATTCCTGGGTGGGGTGAACCTGGACAAAACATTGATCTTCCTGATCTGAAACTCCTAACTGCCAAGTACTGTCCCCTCTGTCATAACCCTGTGCCCTGCAAGTGTGCTGATGCTGTTTCAAAGGGGTTGCCAGTGTAAAGAGGCTTTAATATTTTTGTCATTTCTGCTTTAGCATTAAAATCCTTGTGCAGAAAAATCACATGTCTGAATTTCTGGGATTCTTAAATTGCAAAGCTGTCATCTTCACCCTGGATTTGAGAGTCTCTGAACAGTCACTCAAGGCTTTAGCTTTAGACACGCCAGAGAAAGTCCCTGGTGTTCAGCTACACCATTCCATCAGCATATACTCTTGATTATTATTACTTCAGGCAGGAGCAGCAAAGCCAAGAATGAGGCAAAGAGGCTATTGCTCTAACTGGGAATTCAATAACAGATTCAGGCGGCTCAGGCTGCACAGGAAGACACAAAGACTTTGGCATGCTGAGATGGACCAACCTGTGCCTGGGCTGCACAGGGCTGAGCTCCAAGTGGATGAGCTAAAGAAGGCTGAATGGACATACCATGGCCCATTGGAGACTCCTGTTCCTAGTTCTGTCAGCTACAATGTTCAGCTGTAACCAGCTGATTTTTTCATGTTAGCTTGAAATCCCGGAGAGCAAAAGGTAAATATGGAAAAGCGTTCTTCCTATTCTAGTGGCAGCTGTGCCCGTGGCAGGGTGGCTGGATTGGGATGATCTTTATGGTGCTTCCCAACAGAAAGTGCTCTGGCATTCTGTGATTGCCCAGGTGGAGAACAAAGGTGAGCCATGTAAGTGCCTGCTTTTCTTCAGCGCCTGTTGCTTCTTCCTTTGTTCCAAGCAAGTCCAGGATTTAGTTTCACAGCTCACGCCTGTGTCTTTAAGGTGCCCTGCATGGAGGAGAAAAAGAGCTGCTGCAGCGCAGGGCTCGTGCCCCATCACAGTCTCTCTCTCTCTCTCTCTGACGATGGCACCAATGCCGCTGCCTGGGGACGCCTGAGTGTGGAAGGCCACTCTGCCCTCCAGCACGGCCATTGGAGTCAGTCAGGGCCACAGGCTGCAGCTGAAGCTGCCAAGCGTTGTTGTGAGGCTGACAAATCAAGAGAAAGCCATTGCGGACAACTCTGCTGAAGCCTTTTGCCAATCCAGGGGCAATTGTCTGCCCACAGTCTCCCCCCATTTGGCAGCCCGTCTGGAGCGGATGCCTTGTTGAGCTGGTAGCGGTGTTCAGGGCGCTGCTGCTGTTGCTGTGCACGCCGTGATGCTGTTTCTGTGGCAGCATGAACTCTGCCGCCCCGCTGGAGGAGGCCTCCTCGCCCTGCCCATGGTGGCAGCAGCTGTGCGGGCCCAGAGTTCTGTGTCAGGGGGCCCTCAGTCACAGCACCGTGGCCTGGGCAGCCGTGAGGGCCCGGGATGGCCGCCAGCCCTGCCTCTGCCCACGGCCCCTTATAGGCAGCACCCAGTGGCCGTGCCCTGGCAGCGCCTCCCTGCCCTGCGTGTCCCCAGCCAGCCCAGCCTGGGCACCTCGTGAGTGTCCCCACCCTCCTGCTGAGGCACAGCATCGAGGGCTTCTGCCGCAGGCCTGGGAGACGCTTTGGGGAAGCGCAGAGGAGCCAGGTGGCAGGAACAATGTGGCTGCCTGGGGGCTGCTTAAGTCCCCTGACACCCAATTCCTCAGAGCTTTCCACCAGCCCGGTGACTCAGATGCCTCCTGTCCCCTTGTAGCCTCCTGCCACCCGCTGCCTCACACATCCCCCTTGTGCCTACCCACTGCCTTGTCCTGTCAGGCCCTCCGCAGTCCCTCATCCCTTCATGGCCTCGCAGATCCCCGTCCCCTCACAGTCTCCTCAAACCCAGCCAACCTGCCCGGCAGCAGCACCACAGCCCCACAGGAGCTCCAGAGGAGCCCCATCGAGAAGCACCTTAGAGCCCTCAGCAATCCAGCCGGCAACTCACGGGCAGGAGGACACAAATGGCGCTTCCTGGCTGAGACAGGGCTTGTAGCAAGTCTCGCAGGGATCCCCGCAGCTCTGGCCCCTGCTCACCCGCTCTGTCAGAAGTGCAAAGGCTTCAGCACCACCACCAAAGACCAAGGGGCTTCGGGCCATTTTCCCTGCAGCACTGCACGCCTGGACAGCTTGCTAAGCACAAGCACCCTTTTCCCCCTCTTCCCCTATGCTCTGTGGACCCTGGGCAGCAAAAGAAAGATCCTGGACCTCTGTGCATGATCACAGTGATTTCATATTTTCATTTTGAGATGACGTCTTCCCTGCTGTCTCAGGTGCCCTGAGCAGATGAAGCTCCTGAGATCTGCTGTTCATAGACCTTCACAGGGTGCCCCACAGAGGTGGCTTCCTATCCCCATCGTTTTAGAAGTGGTCTTGCACCTTCTGAAACGAGGAGAATATGGATCTCTCTGTGAAGCTTTTAAGAGTTGCAGGGTTTGAAATGCCAAGCTCGAGATGGCAGGGCTGATGTCATCAGTCAGGTCCTGAAGTGCTGAAACAGAGAAAAACAGAGCCACGGTCAGATTCCAGGTCAGCAGGGATCTGAGGAGACCCCACTGCCGGGGCCATCCCAGCCTGCTCTAGCTCCCTCTAGGCCAGGAGGGAGCAGGGGCCAACCGGATCAGCCCGAAGCTGCTGGCCAGGAATTCCCCATGTGCCCCTGAAATCTATGTGTCAGCCACAGCTGCAGGGTCAGCCCACGCTGCCCTTATCCGCACAGAGAGCAGAGCCCTCTGCAGCTGGGGAGGGCTCGCAGCTCCTTCCACCAGCCCCCCGCTGACAGCCCACTGCCCTCACCCTTGTAGATGAGCTGTGTCTCTTCCTGCTGCCCCCTCAAGTAGCGCCCTGCGATCCCTGAGAATACAGAGCCAGTACAGAGCCTGTCATGGACCCTGGCCCAGATCCTGCTGTGGCAGGATATGGAGGGAGTCCAGGCTCGTGGCTCACCCATGAACCTGACGGCCGCCTCTCGCAGGGGCTCCTGTGGGCTCTCCAGGTACAGCAGAGCCTGGTGCAGGTGCTCGGCCGCTCGGCTCCTGTCCTCTGCCAGCTGCAGAGAGTGGCAGGAGGGAAGGCTTGGTGCAGGCTCTGCCCCTCGGCCAGGCTCTTGCCTGTGCCCAGCCGCAGCCTGCCCTGCCCGCACAGCCCTGAGGCCCGGCCAGCAGCCTCGCTGGGCCGGGGCTCCATCGGCAACCGGCTCGGGGCCAAAGGAGCCTGGAGCAGAGCCCGTGCGGCCCCTGGGAGCAGCACAGGGCAGGGGCACAGCTACCAGCCCCACACTGAGCACCTGACTGGATCTTCCAGGCCATCCTTACCAGGCGCTCAGCAAACCTCCATGGCTGCTCCTTCTTCACCAGCTGCTTCAGACACCTCCTCTTCAGGAACTTGACCGTGGAAAGCAGTGTTGTCCAAGAAGCCTGGAGAGCATCATAGATGAGGAGATGGCCCCACAGCTCATGGCACAGGACCCACTTCCTTGTGCCAAGGTCTGGAGGAGGCTGCAGTCCGGGCAGGAGACAGCCAAGCCACCCTCCTGGGGGGATACCAGCAGCCCATGAGACCTCACCTGTGCCACACGCCGATTCTCATCATGGCAGTGGAAGAAGAGTGGAAGAAGACTCTTGCTCACATGTTTCTTTAGGGGTTTTTTTCCATTGTCCATTACTAGCTCCATCACCTCTCGGAAGAGGTGAATTGAGAGCAGCTGCACATGGCTGCTGTCCTGTTGGAAAGAAAGAGGAAAAGAACCAGCAATGATTTCTCCAGGCCCACCTCAGCACAAGCCTGCAAATCCACAGGGCACCAAGTATCCGGGCAGCCCACAGTGCCTGTTGCTGGGGTCACGGAGCCTTACGTGGTCAAAGAGTGGCAGGAGCACTTCAGCCAGCTGCAGGGCAGTGGGACTGGATATTAGAGTGGCTCTGTCCTTGAGCTCATTCAGGAATACAGAGAGTGTCAGTGCAACCACATCTCCATCTATATCCTGCAGCAGGCTGATGAGGTTCTGTGTCAGACTCCGGATGCCATTAGCCTGTGCAGGACACAATGCTGCACTGTGAAACCATGAATTGTAGAATCATAGCATATCCTGAGTTGGAAGGGATCCACAAGAATCTTTCAGTGCAAACCCTGCCCTGCACAGACACCCCAACAATCCCAGCCTGTGCCTGAGAGCATTGTCCAAACATACCTGGAGCTCTGGCAGACATGGGGCTGTGACAATTCCCTGGGGAACCTGGTCAGTGCCCCAGAACCCTCTGGGGGAAGAACCTTTGTCTAAAATCCAACCAAAACCTCTCCTGACACAGTTCCAGTTGTTCCCTCAAGTGCTATCACTGGTCCCTACCATCCTGCAAGGGGACCTGGGCCATGTGGGAGGCAGCTCCTTGTGGGCACTGTCCTCTCCCAACCTTTTCCAGTCTGCTTGGCTGTCCCTTGGTGACAAGGCCCACTGGCCCATGACTATGGGGACTACGTGGGGCACCCCGGGCTCAGAGCACAAATGTCAGAGGCAGTGGGGAGAAGTGGGTCTCACCTGAGATTGCTGCTGCCCTTCCCTTTCAAGGGAGCTGCAGATTACAAGGTCTCCCCTCAGTCTCTTCCAGACAGAACAAGTCAAGGGCCCTCAGTCACTTCTCCTATGGCTCCTCTCTAGACATTTCACTCTTTTCATAGCCTCCTTTGGACAATCTCTTATAGTTTCATGGGTTTCTACATTATGGTGCCCAAAACTGCACACAGAACTTGAGGAGAAGCCATGCCAGCCCAGTGCAGAGCAAGACATTCCCATCCCTTGCCCAGCTGGTGATGCTGTGCCTGATGCATCCCAGATGTTCCTACTGGCTGCCAGGGCACTGCTTACTCCTACTTGCCACCGCAGGATCCCCACAGGTCCTCTTCCACAGCACGACTCTCTGGTCTCTCATTCCCTGCTCTAGCCACACAGCCAGGCTGCCTGTGCCAGGTGCAGCATCTGGCACCTGCCCTTGTTCAGCCTCATATGGTTGGTGATTGCCCAGCCCTCAAATCTGTCTCTACAGGGCTTCTGCCCTCTAGGGAGTCCACAGCTCCTCCCAATGTAGTATTGTCAGCAAACTTATTTAGTTTTTCTTCAAGTGCTGTGTCCAAGTCATTTATGAATGGCTGCACCACCAATGCCACTCAGGTGCTGCAACCCCACCCTGCTGCCTCAGGGCCCAGAGGCCAAAGGCGGGTCCCGAAGCACTGGGGCAGCTGAAGCGGGAGGCAGGAGAGCTGGGAGCAGCTGCCCCAGAGGCCAAAGGCCAGCCAAGGCCAAGCGACTGCGTTCCCCAGGGCAGCTTCAGCCACTGCCCCCTTCTCACCAGCGAGGGATCTTTACTGAGAACCACAAGGCCTCTGAGCGCCAAGCGACGCTCTTCCCTGGATTTGCTCTGCAGATGCCTTGAAATGATCACCAGGGCACTGTCACTCCATTCCCGCATGTCATGGCACTCGAGGACCTGAAAGGCACGGGGCAGTGACAGGGGAGCCGGCCGGCAGGAGCCCGGAACCGCACAGGGCTGGGCCCAGGCAGCAGCAGCACAGGGCATGGGCTCTGTCCCAAGGAGCTGCGTTTACGAGAGGCCAGAGAGCTGGGAGGCAGCTCAGCCAGGCAGCGCTGCCCATCAGGCTCACCTCCACAAGGAATGCCAGGGCCGGCAGATCCCAGCGTGGTTCCTGCCTGCTGAGCAGCCCCAGCAGGCGGAGTGCAATGCAGGAACACAAGGGGTTTGAGGTACGGTGCAACTCCCTGTAAAGCAGAAAAAGGAACCAAGATCCTGAGCCTTTGTAAGTAAACTTCTCCCAGGATAGGCTCACAGATGTCTGGTCTTTCCCCCTCATCCTGGAAAGGGACCTGGGCCATTTGGAAGGTGGCTCCTTGTGGGCACCGTCCTCTCTGAGCCTTTTCCAGTCTGCTTGGCCGTCCCTTGGTGACAAGGCCCACTGCCCACGGCCACAGGGACTGTGGGACACTGTGGTCACAGAGCACAGATGTCAGAGGCAGTGGAGAGAAGGGGTTCTCACCTGGCCAGTAGACCCACAGCATAGTGGTGGGTGTCGGCACGCAGCAGCGTGTCCCAGCCACGCTTGTGTTCCATTGCCACCAGTAAATCCAGACACCGTAGGTGGCGGAACAGTGCCTTCACAGTCTGCACTGCAAAGCTGTGTGCAGAGCAAAGCCCAGGTCACCCTGGGAGCACTGGCACCTGCCCTGGGCACATGGGAGAAATGGGATGGAGCACCTGTTGATGTTGGTGGGAAGGCTGAGTTGCTCCTGGCATTCCTTCCACAAGTTAGTGACCTCCTCTGGTGTATCTAATGTACTGACAAAAACTTGGAGGAGCAGAGCCACAAGGAGACGAGGGGAATATTCCATAAATGGCGCTGGGCACCAGGGCAGGCGGAGAATCTCCCAAACCACCCTAGTTGCCTGCAAAGGACAAAGCACCGTGAATGAGACAGCGCTCAGTGCCGAGGTGTCCGTGTGGCAGGGCCCGAGCGTGGCAGGGAGAGACCAGGGGAGATGCAGGGCGAGCAGCGGGCCTGGTGAGCCTGAAGCTGCCCCTAGGCCAGGCTTCAGCCCAGCGCCTGAGGCAGGGAGATGCAGAGGGGGAAGGAGGATGGAAAGCTGCTGGAGAGGCGGCCTTGGGGTGAGTAAAGGTCAGCTCCAGAAACTCACAGCCAGGGCAAAGACACCCGTTTTGTCCCCATCAGAGGTGGACACTTGGTGCAGAGGCCAGTCCTCCATGGCACAGAGCAGTGTTGGCAGCACCTTGTCCACTGTCATTCCTGATGAGGCTATGGTCCTCCACATGATTGTAGCAGCTCTGTGGGACCAGAGCTCTGTATCAGGGGTGTCTCAGCCACAGCACCATGGCCTGGGCAGCTGTGGGAACCCAGGTGACAGAGCCCTGGTGCCGTGAGGGGCTTGGCAAGGAGGGAGCACAGCAGTAGGCTGGGAAGCTGATATGCCTTGGCTAGGAAACAGAGGGCCTGGTGGATCCTGGAACTCTCCACCTGTCTGTCAGACCTCACTGGTCAGGCTGTACAGGGTGATGGGCCCTAAGGGCCAGTGAGCCCTGAGGCTGCAAGGAAGGTGTCTCCCATACCTGTCACATGATGGGGCACAGCGCAGGAGGGTGACTGCGACATCAGCAGGGTATGCCTCAGTCACCCTCAGGATGTCCATGAACATCCTGTCATCTGGAGGTGCACTGGACACAAGCCTCTGGTACACATTCCTCACAAATTCCGGCACCTTGAGGAGGCATGGAGAGAGCTGGAGAGCTGCCAGAACAGCAGCTTCTACAGTTTCCTCTGAGAAGTGGTTCCCTTCCCACTACACTCCAGTGGCTTCAAGGGCTGAGGGGGGCCCAGCAGACCCAGCTTGAGGAGCCACATATTTCCTGGGGGGATCCAGCCTTGGCCACAGGCTGCTTACCTCATTTGGGTGGGAAACAACTCTTTCCCCAAAAAAATCCAGGTTGGGAGCAGAAGCGTTCATGTTTGCCATGGTCTGAGTGGATGTGACGCCAGTGTTGGCCATGTGGTCAGTGTGATGTCAGGGTTTGCATCCTCCTTCCAGGCTTGTACCACCAAGATCTGTCCCTAAGGATACGTGGGAAAAAAATGGTTAAAGCCTGGGGAAAACAAGGAACAAGATGGCTGCACAGGTCCTCCCTGTAGCACCACCCTGTTCCATTGCCTCCTCTGTTCACTGTGGCTACCAGCAGCTATATCGTGATGTGTTACAAAGGGCCCTGTGACACTGGGCCACATTCCTTCCCATAGTGCCCACCTCACAAAGGGCCCTTGCACACAGTGCCACGTACCCTAGGCCCACCCCGGGCCAGCCACCCTGCCCTGTTGTGGGGCAGCTCTGAAGGAGCTCTACAGGAATAAAAGACATACTGGGATACATGACTGTTGCAGACAGTTCTTACCCTCCATAACCATTGGGGGACATATGGGACCCCCAAAATCAGAGTGTTCTGCCTTAACAGATCCCAAAGGGTGATGGTTCTGTACCAAGCAATGAAAAGGATCCACTGCATTGAGGTTGCCCACAGGCCAACCCATCTTGGTATTGTGCCTATGACCTAGGCAGATCTAGTGTTTGTTATTACTGCCTACTTGTCTGCCCTTACTGTTGATCGATATATCTCTTTGTTTCTTTCTCCTGTAGGGTGAGATGCCTGTGTGAAGGTTGTGGTCTGACCCTTTCGGACAAAAAGAAAAACCTGAAGGAGACTGAAGAGAGACCTCATTGGGGTCTGCATCCTCTCCTCATGAAGAGCAGAGGAGGAACAGCTCCCATCCCTGCTCTCTGTGACCAGGGACAGCACCCAAGTGAATGCCTGGAGCTGTGCTGGGGAGGTTGAGGCTGGATATCAGGAAAAGGTTCTTCCCACAGAGGGAAGTGCTCAAGCACTGACCAGGCTCCACAGGGAATGGGCACAGCCCCAAGGCTGCCAGAGCTCCAAGAGCGTTTGGACAGGCTGGGATTGTTGAGTCTGTGCAGGGCCCTCCTCCAAACAACACATCCCCACAGTCCCTATTTCTTTGGATGAACATGATCTCTTCATCAATAAACTCACATTCGTGGCCACTGCTTCTCCAGGAACATACCCTGGCTTTTCAGTCTTATTACAATTCACAGAAAGTTTTGCTATGAATATTTTTCCCCTCCTTTAAATCGCAAACCGGCATTCCCCTCAGTGCTGTCTCCAGGTGAGCACCAATGACACTGCAGGTGCAGCTTGTTAGAGCACAGGCAGCAGGGTGATGATCCCACCATGTGTTCCACTGGGAAAATCTCCTATTTTACAGCATAGGCTGTCTTTCAAACAAATGGGGCATCCTCCGGATCCAGTCCTGACTCTAGACTGTGCAAACTTGGTTTTCTGTGTGAGGATCCCTAGGAAACTCTTCCTTGGAGATGTGGAGATGGCCACAAACATTCTCCATCTGGGAACTACCATCTGTGTCCTGCCCATGTGATGGAAGATCGGCAGAGGGCAGGGCAATCCCACTGAAGGATGGATGAGGACAATTCCCAGGAGCCGGTATTCCCCTGCAGTGCATTGAAGAGGAGGCCGGTGTGCCCAGTCGACCTTCTCTTCGTGGATGGTGCAGCCAGCTGGGCAGGGTCCCTGGCAGAAAATAGACAGGGTGCCAGTGAAAGCTCTGGGAGGTGCCAGAGTTCTTTCTCTAGACATCCTTTGGGAGAGAGGGAGTAAACTGTCTACTGCAGCAGTGTGAGGGTCTACCCAGAAAGCAGTACCTGAGAAAAGCTACCTGTTGTACAGGTGCAAGGTCCACCTGGAGATAGAGGCATCAATAAACACATCCTCCCAGAGCTCTACCAGGACTGAGCTCAGGTGCCTGAGGCTGTGACTGAAGGATGTGTGGGTGGGAACTCCAGGTGAGGCCATGGAGATCCCTTAGTGCCCTCAGGAAGGAAGCACTTGGGGTGGCCCATTGTTTCAGAGGGGGCTAATGAGTGCCTCAAGGGCACAGCTCTGCCTGGGCCTGCTCCTCGGGATGGGAGCTGAGGGAAATGCATAGTGCTGGTGCCCAAACCTATGGCTGGTCATAGCCAGCTCCCTGTAACCTTTACCTATGTCGACAGGAGTTTATGGATTTTTGGGGGGGTGACCTGCTGGTTCAGGAAAGAGGGAAGAGCCAGGCACTGTGTTTGTAGAGTGATTCTGCCAGAGCCCAGAGTACCCCCAATACTTGGTACCTTTGCTTTTGTGAAATCCCAGGAGCACCTGAGTCACTGAGCTTTGGAAAGGGTCATTGACTGCCCAAGGCTGACTTGCTCATTCTCTCCTGGGCACTTGGCTTTCAGGGTTCCTTGGCACTAGGAATGTGAATGTGCAGAGAGGGGTCTCATCCCCTGGAGATGCTCTTTGCCCTTCCTAGCAGATGGGCAGCACAGAAAAGCCCCAACTTTCCTATCCATGAATTGTAGCTAGAGAAATTAAGCAGATGAGTGTCCAGCTGTGCTGCTGGGAAGATGCGCCAGAAAGCAAATTTCCGCCAGGTGCCGGGGGCCTGGCAGGGGTGGGGGAGCTGCACCTTCTGCAGAGGCCTTGGGGAGGGGGAGTGGAAGGAAAAAAAATTGTGAACCCACAGCCCAGATCAGCAGCCTCCTTCCTGCAGCAACAGCCATGCTTGTAAATAGCAGGAAATATGGAGAAGCAATTGGAGAAAAAAAAAAAAACACAGGAGGCAACTGCCTGAGAGTTCCCAGCCCTGTGGAGCATGTCGGGAGCAGAGAGGTGCCCACTGCCCAGCAGGCACCATAAGGGGAGCACAGGGAGCTGCAAACCCACACCTGTGGCTTCCACCTGCTGCATTTGGGGAGAGCTCTGACACCTTGAGTTCTCTCTGGGACAGAACCAGCCCTTTTGCTGGGGCACTCATCCCCAGCATGGGAGGGGGAGGGCTCCTTCCTCCCCTCTCCAGCAGAGAGCAAGGGCAGAAGTGGGATCGAACAGAAAGCCTCCAGGGGTCAAATTTGCACCTTGTTTCATTGCTGGGGGTGGGAATTTGGCAATTCTCCTTCTTTGGAAAGGGTCCAGCTGCCTTAGGAGAGAAATTCCTTGCATAGCTTTGCTGTGAAGAAACTGCTGACCTGTTCGGGGGCATTTGCTGAGCAAGTGAAGACGAGCCAAAGGCAGCTTGTAAGTGCTGGGAGAAAATGGCCCAGTTTGCTCATCACCGAGGTTAGACAGCAGGTCAGGCTCTCTGGGGGAAGTGGTGCCTGAGGACAGTGGCTTTCTGTGCCATAAAAAAACCCACAAGGATATCCTGATGCTCCCTGGCTTCACACACCTCCAAAGAGACAATCTGACTGTAGTGCAGAGGCTACTGGTGCCATGCCTTATGATCATCAGAGTTGATCTGGCAGCTACATCCAGACACTGGGACCCAGGAATACCCCACCATTCCCAGGGGTGGTGTATTCTCTGTATTCCAGAGACCCAGGGGACATTTGGAGACCTGGAATCTCAGGGTAGGGATGAGAGAGTGAGTCAGGGAGGGGACATTTAGCTATGGTTTGACTTAAAGCACATCTTGGGATGCAAGGGACTTGCACAGGACACTGATAACTGCAGTGTCAAAGGGGATTTAAACCAGCAGCAGATGGCTGGGAGAGAGGGCATGGAGGGATTGAGGTGGGAAATGTACCTCATGTTCACTTCTGAAAATGTCATCAGGAAAACAAACAGTGTAACTGCAACAAATATTGGAGGCAAATCTGACCTCCTGCAATGTCAGGAAAGCAGCCAGTGCGTGACTAAAAGACCATCAATTTAGATTAGATATAAGGCAGCATTTTTTTAGGATGAGGGGGGTGGAACACTGGCACAGCTTGCCCAGGGAGGTGGTGGATGCTTCCTCCCTGGGAATATTCAACATCAGGATGGACAGGACTCTGAGCAACCTGGTCTGGTGAAAGGTGTCCCTGCCTATGAGATTGTGTTTACAAGTCCCTTCCAACACAAACCATTCTGGAATTCTGTGATTCCATGATTCCCTGTTCCTTTGCCTAGACAACAGAGCAAGGGCAAACATAAATGTGTTCCCATGTCAACACCAGATACCTAAGCCAGCTACCCATGGATTTTATGGGAGGTTGTAGTAAGGGGACACTTCGACTTGCAGACTGGATTGAAGTGTCAGGGAATAAGACATAAGGATAAAACTTTTGAATGTGGTACATGGTGCAATTCCCCCAGAAACAGTCTAAGAACCACCAGGAAAAGGTGCTACTCTGGATCTGCTCTGAAAATGAGGAAATGTGTCCAAAAAACCCCCAAAAACTACAAACCAGGCTAATCCCAGAAAAAAACCCAAAAAAACCCAAAAAAACAAAAAAAAAAAAAAAAAACACAACTCCCAGAAGAACAGGAAAGCTGAAAAAATGCATCAAGTCTGATATAAATAGGGAAGCAAGATGACTAGGAGCAAGCTGGAGGCTTGTCCTGCTAAATGTGCTCAAACCAGTGGTGACCAGCTCAGCCAGTCTTCTGCAGAGACTGGGAGGTGGGAAGGCTGCACAGGGATGGCATGGACACAGCGACAGGGCTTTCCCCTGGGGGCATTCATGCTCCCATTTTTTTCCCTCAAGGTGGGAAAGGCTCTTAATTGAAATAGAAATCCTGGTGGGATTTATCCAAGACAAGCTAAATGTTCTGGACAGTTTGGAAGTGGCCAACACCAGGATGGGAGACACTGATGGTCAGCAGGAGAATGGTCAGGTCCAGTCATAGGGGAGTATGAGGATCCTCAAGCGTGGGGATCCTCACAGGAGCAATCCTTCCTTGGGGCCACTCCCCTCCCCAGAAGGGAGCCTGTGCATCCTGGGCAGAACCTTGGGGTATCCAGCTGCTGAGCAGCCTAGAGAAGTCCAGTCCTCAGTGGGGAGCTGAGAATTTCCTTTTCCCAGGGAGGAAACAGCTACTATTTTGCATCTTGCTGGAGCAAGGGACCTTGATTTCTTTTCTTGTCTTCTTTTCTTCGAGATGAGTCAAAATTGACCATTCCTCTGCAGAGGAGATGTTGAGTGCAGCCTGAGAGAGAAGTGACAGCCTCGAGGCTGCTGGGACAATCCCCAAGGAAGCAGC
The DNA here is from genome assembly GCA_018697195.1 of Certhia americana. Classification (NCBI taxonomy): domain Eukaryota; kingdom Metazoa; phylum Chordata; class Aves; order Passeriformes; family Certhiidae; genus Certhia; species Certhia americana. The sequence goes on along the minus strand of CM031863.1, from coordinate 36,191,024 downwards.
AGAAACACGCCGGGATCTTCCATTTTGGGGATGTTTCCTCTGTTAGCTGAACACAGGGAAAGCCCAGGTATGTTCCAGCACCCACAGCATCCCCAGGGCACTGCTGCTCCCTCATGCAGCCACCAACCTGTACTGCAGCCTGGAGTCTTGTCCATATCCAGCTCCCTATGAGGCCAGAGACAGCCACATCAGCATTGTGCCTGCCAGGGTAGCAGGGATGCTTTCAGGGCTGTTCCCCAGATTACAGCCTGGGCTCAGCCCCATTACTCCCTCCTGGAGCTCTTCATCTTACCTAGCTGGATTTCAAAGCTCTCCCTTGAGCAATCACCTGTCTGGAAATGCAGGAAGGAGGAGGAACATGTTCCTTTTCTCCAGTTAAAAATGAACTGCTTTTCAAGTGGTCCCTCTGGAAGGGCTGGTGAGGGGAAGCAGGAATCCAGATGAGTTTCCTTGCTTCGTGGCTGCTGGCCCTGGCTCACACTCAGCAGTCAGGGAAGGCAGTCAGTGATGAATTGAATTGAACTGAATTGAATTGAATTGAATTGAATTGAATTGAATTGAATTGAATTGAAGTCAATGGAAAGGAGGGAGATCCTGGAAAACCCATCTCAGCCAGGACTTGGAGGCTGTGAATAGCCCCCACTGGCCATAGGATGCATGTGGAGGGGTTGGAACTGGCAGCCAGGGTGTTGTAGCGTGGGAGGAGAAGGACTCCTCCCTTGAATGAGCAATTCAGGCATCACAGAAGGTTTTGGGAACTCTTTCCAATCTTCCTGAGTTTGGCAGAGGTGAGGAACAACTCTTACTCCCAGCGAGCCCCAGCCCTGCAGAGGGATGGGGGTTTTGGGCAGGATGTGCAGTGGGATGGGGGAAAGGGGTGGTCTCTCCATCCTCTCCAACGGATCCCTCGGAAGCTTTGGGGGGACCAAACCTGCACCCTACACCTGAGGAGTGGGTGCCCTGAGGTCTGATGTGGCTGCAAAGCTCTGCCCTCCTCCTCTTGTAGTGCTGGCCCATGACTGCAGAGCAGGAAGGGAAACGAGTGCCATTTCCCACAGCCAACCGAGAGGCAGGGACCCTAGGGCGAGCTGCTGGGATGAGGCATGCGAGAAGCATCCGCTGCGTCCCCTTTCCCATGGAATGCTTCTCCCGGTCATTTCTCTGATGTGTGCTGAAGTATTGGTTTTCCTCTGGAGTGGATGAGTCACGGAGAAAGTCGGGAGGGAGCGGGGGCTGCCTGGACATCCCAGGTGCTCTGTCCACTGAGAAAGCTGTGTGGGAGGGAGGAGGCACTGCCCAGGGGTGCGGGCAGAGGGCACGAAAGGTGCATGTGAACTGGAGAGCTGGGGCTGGCTTTGTCCCTGCCGACACCGCACAGGGTTCCCCAGTTCTGGGAAGGGAAGGGGGGGGTCCCTCCTTTGGTCCCCCTCGCCCTTCCCTCCCCGGGGAGGAGGTCACTGTGCGTAGGGGTGAGCTCCCAGCTGTCCCTCTGCTGAGTGAGTGGTTGTGTCTCTGCTGGCTCCGCAGAGCTCTCATTTGCCCTTCTCTCTCGGCAATTTCATTGACAATGTCCAGCTTGGGAACGCGCCAGGCCAGCTCTGTCACGTTAGGATTCCGCCAGATGGGAGCTCTCCACAGCAGCAGCTGCGGGATGTGGCCAGGGCTGGGGTCCCCCACCCAGCAGTTCTATGTGCAGGGCTCAGGGCTGTGGACTGTGCCACCTGGAACCTGTCCTGCCCTCGCTGCGCCAGGAGGTGATGGTGTGGTGTTTCCCCGGCCCCGCTCACCTCCCTGCTGAGCCTCAGCAATCTGTGCTGTCCCATCCCATTCTCTTTGCATCCATGAGTGTGGTGCGGCTGAGATCCAGATTCTGCAGCACTTCTGCTGCCAGCTAGGTCTCCAGCTGCCCTGGGAACACCTCGTGCTCTTTGCAACCCCTTGCTAACACATCCACCAGCTCTGGCTGCTGAGGCCGGGCGTAGTGCTGCCCCACTCCCAGCCCCAGCAGCCCGGCCAGGCTGATCTCATCTCCTGCCTACACAGGCAGGTAATGAGCTCCCGACTCAGCCAAGCCCCTGTGCCTGCCAGCCTTCCTCACTGAATGACTATCTGGATTTCCCATTGTTCCCACTCCCTGCCTGTTCTGCCCAGGTCCTTCCTAGATGCCCACCTTTGTAGCTGTGTGTGCTTCACCTCTGGAAAGGAGGGATGGTTTTCACGTCATCCCTTGCCACATCCTCGCCAGAGGTGTCAGCTGAAGGCAGGGCATGATGCTGCCCTTTTCTGAGGACATCCTGGCAGGTCCTGGGCCATCACCAGACACAGAATTCTGAAGCCAGAGCAACAGATGTGGCAACGAGACACAAAACCAGCTGCTCCCAGTGGTCCCGAGCACTCACATCCGGAGGCTGCCCTTTAACTCGGACAAATGGCACATCACACTGGCAGCACCAGCCTTGGGGATTGGCCCATATGGGACAGCCCTGCCTGGTGGTGGTTTCCTGCTCTGTCTGCTTCAGACTTTGCTTTTCTGCAGGGATACTCTCCAAATACTGTCCTCCACCTTCTTGTCCTTTATTGTCCCCCTGACCTAATTCCTATGTCCTCCACTGTTCCCCAACCTCCTCACTCGGCGTGGTGGCGGCAGGACTAAACAGGTCAGAGGAGCCTCCGGAGGCAGCCGTGCACAAGCCGCGGTTTTGGGCCCTGGTGACAGCCCGCGGTGCCTGCTGGCACCCCCGCCGCTCCCACGGCTCCTGGGTCACGGCTTCTCGGGCCGTCGGCGCCCGGGGACACCGTCCCGCCAAGCCGGGAGGGGACATGGGCCCTGGCCAGGCGTGCCCCGGAGCCACTGCCGGGGACCGCCTGGGCCACAGCAGACGGAATTTCCAACTCCTCCTCCCTGCCCGAAGGAGGGAAAACAGGCCAGTGTCCCGCAGGGTTGCCAGGGTGATATTTTTTGGCGGCCGCGCTGTCGCGGCCACTGAGCTGGCAGCGGCTGCGTGCTGGAAGCTGGGGCGGCCCCTCTGTCTCCGCTCTGGGGTGCCCCTGCCTGGGGCTGCCCAGCAGCGTGGGACCACCAGCCGCGGGATGCCGGTGGGAGCCAGGCGCAGGGGTAGGAGGACAGCGGGACACTGAAGGAGCCACGCAGAGATGAAAAATGCCTAGGCTGTGCTGGAGCTGGGGGCCTGTGGGGTAGGAGAGCTTTTTTGGCTGGGGCTTGGGAAGTCTGGGCTGTGAGCTGCAGAGCCACCGTCAGAGCACCGCTGGTTTCCATTTGGTCGGCTTTCGAAAGAGCTGCCTCCAGTGGCAGCGTGGGTGTCCCCCCTCCCGCGGCGGGCAGTGTTTGTTTGCTTGGGAAAAGATGAGCCTCATTATCTGTCCTCCGTGGCTCTCGGACTTTAAAGCTCAGCAGGAGGAGATTTTACGATGGGAAACTGCCCTGGTGTTAGGCAGGCTTTGCATGGAGGTCTGCTGGGGGGGGACCATGGCCCTGCTATGGCAGTGGGGACAGCACCAGGGCTGAGTCACAGGCAAGACAGGAGGGTGGAAGAAGGTGATGCTCTCGAACAAGCACCATCAGGCCAGGCAGAGTCCAGAGGTGCAGCGAGGAGGAAGTGTGGGATGTAATCCGGCTCCACATCCACCTGCAGCAGCGATAACATCGCTGTGCTCTGTGTCAGAAGGTCCGGGCAGGCAGTTTGTGTAGCCCCGGGTGTTTGCACCTCCCGGCCCCAGCAGCACTGGGAAGGGCCAGAAATCCCCCATGGAGCCAAAGCAGCATTCCCAGAGCTGCCCACAAGCTCTCCCACCCCACCGGAGCACTTTCCACTCACTCTGATTCAGCCCATATAAAGCCAGGTCGCTTTGAACAGGCCTCTCTTATCAGGCAGGATCCTTCTCCGTTTTCAGGGAGATTTTTTTCCAAGCACTGTCCTTGTCCTAGGACTCTCCTCCCCCTTTCTTCAGGCCCTGCAGCCTATGCACCCGTCCAAAACCCCTGCGCAGAAGAGCAGCTTCAGGGTGACTCTGGGCTGCCACGTGTTGCCTTTTGTACAGCGCAGGTACTCCAACCTCTACCTGGAGGGAAGGAATCCAGCTGAGGGAGAAGAAAGGGCTGGTAAATCTATCAGCATCCAGCTGGGACAGCATAAATTTAGGAGTCCTGACCACGTGAAAACATTCTGCAGACAAACAAGAGGCACCTTCGGTGTGTTTTCATGGCCCTCAGACCGGGGCTGTGCTGAGGGGCTGCCTGCCTTTGGCGCCGTTGAAAGATTTACAGCCAAAATTCGGAGAGCGCTAGCGTGCCCCTGTGCAAGCGCAGAGCCGAGCAGCTGGATGTTGTGATTTATCCTGCTAGATCCAAACCCTGCCTTAGACTAAACACGCCTCTGCCATCATTAGTGAATCACTTCTACATCCCCTCGAAGCTTCCAGGGTTTGGATTTCAGAAGCTTTTTGCTGCCGCGGGGCACTAAAATGCTGCGGAAGACAAAGCAAGGTGTGGCAGCAGGTTTTGTGGGGATTATCCCGCTGGGATAATCCTGGGTCTGGAGGAAGATGAAAGCTGGGGTATGGGGAGGGGTGAAAAAAGCCCCAGCTTTAACCCCTTTCCCGGCACGGGCAGGGTGAGGTGGGGGACGCTGCTGCCCTGGCTCTGTCATTGCAGCCTGCAGCCAGAGCTGCCCCGGGAAGGTGTCCAGGACCCTGCCGGGCTGGGCTGGGTTTACGACACCATGAAAGAGGCAGGACCGTGGGGTTCCCGAGCCCCACTCACACTGTGAGGGCGAGCGAAGGACCTGGAAAGGAGAACAGCGGGTGCCATGCTGGGTGCGCCCAGCCCTGCTCCGTGCCCCAGGGCTCGGATAAGTGCTGGGAGTGGGAATGAGCTCAGCTCGCTGATTCACTCCCTCCTTCAAGACCAGACCTGGCCTGCGAGCCGAAGCCCAGGGCTTGGTGGAGCAGGAGGTGCCAGGGCAGGTCCTGAGGGCGGTGGGTGCCCCTTGGGGGTGACAGTGCTTCCCGGCGCCCCGGGCAGAGGCGGGATGCTTCTCGGGGAGGGATGCTCCTCGGGAGGGATGCTCCTCGAGGAGCAGAGCTGTGCCGCTCCCGCTCACCCATCCCCGGGGAGTGCCCTCGGCCCCCTCCCGGCTGCAGGAGACCGACGGCCGTGAGAGCCCCGGCCCCGGGGGCTGGGGGCGGGCTGAGCCCCGGCCCCGGCTCACCCGCCCGGGGCGGGCCGGCCCTGCTGCCCCTCCCCTCCCCGCCCCCCGGGTCGTGCCGATTCCGGCGTGCCGAGCCGAGCCGAGCCGAGCCGAGCCGAGCCGAGCCGAGCCGAGCCGCGCCGAGCCGCGCTGCGCTGCCGGCACCGAGCGGGCGCCATGCGCACGGGGTGAGCGCCGGGGCTGTGGGGCCCCTGGAGCCGCTGGGAATGGGGGGGCACAGGTAGTGCGGGAAACAAGGAGCTGCCGGGGAGAGGCGGTGCCGGGACTCTGGAGCCGCCGGAGAGGGAGGCACCGGGACCCGGGGACAGGACGAGGGAGGGAGGACGAGGACCCCGAGGGGTGGTCCTCGGTGTAACCGTGGCGGGACCCCAGGGGCACTGGTGGCGCGGGGACAACGGGGAAGCTGGACGCCAGGACCGGGAAGCCGCTGGGGTGGGGGACACGGGTAACGCGGGAAGCCCGGTGCCCCGGGACACGAGGGACTGGGGAGTCCCCGCTGTCACCGCGGGACCTCGGGGTGGGGCTGGGGGTCGGGGGGCGCCCCGCATTCGGCAGGAGAGTGGGTAACCTCCCTCTCCCTTTCCCCTCCCGCAGGTGCCCCTCGCCGCGGCTGCTGTTCGGGCTCTTTGTCCTGCTCGTCCCCGCCGCTTCCCAGGAGCCGGGTAACGTGCGCGGGATGCTGTGGGATGCTGGGGAGGGGGGTGCCTGCCGCCGTGCCCAGGGTCCCATACCTCCTCCCTGTCGTGAAGCCCTCCAACCCCTGGAAGGCTCTCCTCAGCAGGAATGGGGGCTGGAGTCTCCCCTCGGGCCAAATGCTGCGCCCCAGACGTGATTCCCGAAGCTGGGCATGATCCCTCCGATGGCCACATCCCTCGTGGCTGCCGAGCCTGGGGTGTCCCCTGTGCTCCATCCCATCAGAGGCCAGGGATGCTGGGGAAATCCCTGGCTGTAGTTCCCTGAGAGGAGGGTGGTTTATCAGGCCCGTGCTGGCTGTGGTACAGGCAGAATGGCGTTGCCCCAAAGTGGCCGTGCTCCATGTTAGTGGTTTCTCCACGAGTCTTCCCTGTGGCTGCACGTCCTTGGAGATGTTGTGAGTGGTTGGGAGCCTCGAGCGTGTGTCCTGGGGATGCAACACCTCCTACACACTTCTGTGCTTTTTCCTGCCTTCTTGGCTCCCTTTAACATCCCACTTCTCAAGCTGCTGGTGCTCCGGGAGAGGGGAATTCAGTGCTGACTCAGCTCTCCAGCCCTTCTTTCCCCACGAGGCACGTAAGCCGGTTCTCCCACTGCCTGTGTTTCTGGTGAACTTTACCTCCCCGACAGGGAAGCTTCCTGCCGGCTGCCAGGCGAGATGAAAGCCCTCCTCCTCTTGCAGCCGGTCTCTGGATGGGTGCCCAGCGCCCAGGGGCAGGAACAGCCACGGCTGACACAGGCAGCCCCCATGTGGATCCCAGGAACCCCAACTGCCAAAGCAGCTGAGCTTCAAGTGTTGATCCAAAAGCCAGGATAGTGTGGCTTTTCTTTGGGTTAGTGGTCTGGCTGTTTTTAGCTTGTACCAGCGTGGTGTGAAGCATCAGTCATGTCACTCTGCTGTCATAGGCTGGGCACATTTCTGTTAGTGGCAACCCCAGGTACAGGCAAGCTGGAAGTCGGCCATGAAATTGGTGGATTATTTACTGGAGCAAGACTTTGTGTCATCTAGGAACAGCTCTGGCACTGCTCCATGGGCAGCAGGGTCAGCTGTAGAGGGAAGGAGGCTGGCTGGGGCAGCAGGGACGCCCAGCACTCCCAGAGCATGTCTGGGAGCACTGGGAGAAGCTCTCCAAGTGCCCTGGGCTGCATTTATGATGCTGCTTTCTGCATATGGGTGCCTCCCCAGTGACTGTGGGAACAAAGCTCCCCTTGGAGATCTGCAGAGATGGGAACATCGTTCCCATGTGAAATCCTGAATTGGCTATTTTAGGTCCCTGGAGACTGTCCAGTGTGGCTGAGCTGAGCTGGAGGGTCGGGCGCTGCTTTAATAGTGGGTACTCAGAATTATCCACGCCCTTCCTACCCTCTCTCCATCAGCATCCTTGGGCACTCAGGGCTGCTAGGCCCTTTTGCTGAGCTGCAGGTACATCCCCCGGCTTTGAGCAGCCACACTGGGGGTCTCCAGAAGGTTTCCCAGGGTGGGCAGAGGGGATGAGTGCCAGGGGAGCGTGGCCAGCACCGGTCACTGCTGGCAGGGCAGTGCCCATCACACCCAGCTGACTTGGCTGTCTCCCAAAGGCAGGCTGCGGATCGAGTTTTAAAGGAATTCAGTGAGTTGGTGTGGCTTTTTTTCCTCCTTTTCTTTTTTTCTTCCCCTCCTTCCCTTGGTTCAATGTCCAAGGACTGCAGGACCTGTTCTGCCAGCCTGCCTTTGTAATGGCTCCTGGGGAATGTTTGCTCCAAAGGCTGTCCTGGCATGGAGATAACCTTTCTGTTTATCTGCCTGCTTTGCAAATTTGGGGGCTTAGCTGCCCCAAGCTGGGCTGGCTTCTTATTACTGGATCTCTGGGATTCCTCAGGAAGACCACGTAGCCATGAAGAATCGTATGGGGATGCTGCCATGGGTCTGGTCTGGGCAGCATGAGGGAATCACAAGTAGGGCTGTGAGTGACCCCAAGCATGGGCTGGGTCAGCTGCTGGGGCAATCCTGTGCCAGGTCCCTGGATAGGGGCCAGGCCATCCCAATCTGGTGGCAGAAGCAACTATGCATTGGAACAGACTTCCCAGGGAAGTGATGGAATCACCATCTGTGGAAGTGTTTGAAAAATGTGTAGTTGTGACTCTTGGGGACATGGTTTAATGGTAGAACTGGCTGTGCTGGGTTAGTGGTTGGATCTGATGGTCTTGGAGGTCTTTTCCAACTGTAATGCTTCCATGATTCTGTTATCTTCTCTCACACTGAATTTCTGTGCATAAGTTTGGGGCTGGGAGGAGACCCAAAAGCAGCCCCAGCTCTCTGCTGTGCTGCTGCTGAGGGTGCAGGCAGCACCCAGGAATTCAAGCCGCCTCCTCCCGCTGTTATGGACAGCAGGTGCTGGAGCTGCAGGTGTGAGAGGCTCATTCCTGATAATTTCCATCCCCGGTGGGCCGTGGGATTCCCCACAAACATGTGGTACTGTGCAAAACAATTTACAGCCTGTGACACAGCTGCTCTGGTGTCAGCACCTGAGGGGGGTTGACAGGTGGATTAGGGCTTTCCTAGCATTATTTTAGAAAGTTCTTCAAAAGACATGGGGGAATTAGCTGTGGGAAGCACCCAGCATAGTGGGTTTGGCTTGGGCAGGGTTGGCACATCTCAGTTCTGACAGCGTTGTTTGACTGGCGAGGTTTCCAGCAGGGGCTGGAGGGACTGGGGAGGATGCTGTGCTCCAGAAGTTCCTCAGGCTCTTCACCTCCTTATAAGCTGGCAGGACTGCTGTTTGCAAAACCTTTTCTGTACCGTGGGAGGGGGAGCTGCCCCAGGCTGCCAGCAACTGGAAGGAGGCAAGGCTGCAGGCATCTCCCTGCAGCACCTCTGGGTTCCTGGTCCCTCACCCTGGCAGGTAGATCCCATCCCTCCTGCCTGTCTCGAGGAGATGGTGGCAGGGATGAAGCGGCTGTGCTTGAATGGTGCTTTGGGGATGGAAATTAGGTTTTAAAAAGAGACTGAGTATTCCTGCAGGGTGTCTGTGCTCCCTGGCAGGAGTTTGTTTCCATTGAAGCACACAACCTTTTCAAGCCCTAACCCTAATTTTTCCATCACTTCTCCAGCTCTGTACCTGAACTTGGTCCATCCACAGCATCCATTCTCCCAGAGCTCTTGCCTTGATTTTCGACTTCCAAGTGGTGTCTGCTGGCCCAGCGTGGCCATGAGTGCCTGGAGCTCCCTCCCCACTGCTGTGTGTCCCTGGAGGGATGGAGAGCTGAGCTGCTCTTCCCTGTGGCCACTAGAAAACCCTGCCCATACACTCCCATATTCTGGAGAATCAGGCTTTTTTTTGCTCTGAAGAGCAGCCTCTCAGTGACACTGCTCCCTATTTATTTTGGCCTGCAGCTGGACTAACCTCTCCTTCCAGTGTTTATGGCGACAAAACTTGGGTGCTGTTAAACAGCAAATCCAAGCCCTTGGAGAAAACATTTTGCAATCCTGCTTCAAGCGTCATCGCCTGGCTTAAAAAATCCCTGAGCAGAAAAAACTGTGCTGCTGGGAAACTGGCTTTGCTCTTGGTGGGGGAATGCCACCACTTCTTTATAAGGAGGCAGGAGCATGTGGAGCGGGGGGCGAGGACTCATCCAAGGCTGCATCCTCTGATAAAAAAGAGGGAGACATGAGCCTGGAGTGACAGGACAAGGGTAAATGGCTTCACACTGATTAGAGGGGAAGGTTGGATGGGATATTGGGAAGGAATTCTTCCCACTGAGGCCCTGGCACAGGGTGCCCAGAGAAACTGTGGCTGCCCCTGGATCCCTGGAAGTGTCCCAGGCCAGGCTGGACAAGCTTGGAGCAGCCTGGGATAGTGGAAGGTGTCCCTGCCCATGGCAGGAGGTGGAACAAGGCACTGTTTTTGGTATCCCTTCCAGCCCACCCCATATTCTGTGACAGGACACTGCATCTCTCCTGCACCACTCTGGCCTGCCGTGGCTGTTAGGGATGATACTCTAAGCCCTGGAATAACAATCCCAGCAAATGTGCTGTCTTTTTCACCAAAATCTTAATAGTTTACCAAGAAAAGAATTAATTCTGGCATTTCTGTAGAGAGTTCAAAGTGCTGAAGTAGACATCTGGAATTAAGTATCAATGCATATCAGCAGCCCAGAGGTATGGGATTAATAAAACATTCTAACGATCCTTCTGTTGTATCTGATGACATTTGAGAAAGCATTGGAGAGGAATCCTTTCCAAGAGCATCTCTCTGACTGAGTGTGCAGCCTGGAGGCAGTGTCTTGGATGTTAGAAAGAAATTCTTCCCTCTGATGGTGTCATGGCACTGGTATAGGTTGATGAGGGAAGCTGTGGATGCCCCTGGATCCCTGGAAGTATCCCAGGCTGGGTTGGACACTGGGACTTGGAGCAACCTGGGATAGTGGAAGATATCGCTGCCCATGGCAGGGGGTGGGACTGGCTGGGCTTTGAGGTCCCCCCAACCCAAACCACTCAGTGAGGTTTCATGATGGATGAGCTCCACCTCACCCCAAGTCCCAGTTTCCTCTCTGCTAGCTGTGGGGGTGCTCTCCCTGGCTTTCCTGTCCTCCAGCCCCATCCCTCATCCTTTGGGTAGTGATGCATGTGGAGCAGCAGTGCTGCTGCCCTCAGGAGGATGTGCCCTGTTCTGCTGATGGGTGGGAGGTTGTGCAGGAGAAACCTGCAATGATTTCAGTTGCTGCTGAGTCCCCTTAATCCTGGGGATTGAGAACAAGCCACTGACTTTGTGGGCGGAGGAAGGCACGTGGTAGCAGCGTGTGTGGCTTCTAGTGTCGAGTTTGGTTAGTGTGGGGAGCTTGTTCCCAAATATATCATTGAAGATAAAGGGGCTAAACAGGGTTAGAAAATGGTTTGGAAATTCGTACAACTAAGAGCGACTCTGGCATTGCCTTGATATGGATTTGAAGCCACTGGGAGAAACAGAGAAAGAGCTGGAGCAGGCTCGAGGGAAAAAAAACCTCCACACCCTCGAGGTGTGAGCATGGTTAATCAGCCCTTTAGGGGTGAAGGGGTGGTTCCCACTGGCCAAAGGTGGGTGGCTTTGACCACCTAAGGAGTGTTGGGATGGAGCATGACACCCCCTGGGCTGTGGGCTGGGGCTGCTCCAGGGTTGAGGCTCCAGAGGCTTGCTGTGCTCCTGACTCTGACCAGCAGTGCCGTTTGGCAGCAGTGGCCCCAGCACTGGAGCTTTTTCAGCAAGCAACATCTGGTCCAGAACATCCCATGTCTTAAAAAGGTTGCTTTTGTGGAATTTTTATTGCTTTTTTTTGGCATGGCCTCCCAGCCCTTTTCTAAGATGGAAATTGGTCGTTAGTGGATTTTATCGTAGTTTTATTTTATTCCCAAGCTCAGTCTGCTGGTTTCCTCCTCTCCTGGGAGCTGCAAGAACTGGCTGTTCCTCTGAGCCTGTCACCAGGTTGTGGAAAGCTGCTCAAACAGCCTAGGGTGGGAATAGGAGCCAGGGCACCTGGAACCCAGCATCACCATGCTCATGCTTCTCCTGCTGTCATAAACCTCTGACAGCCCAATGGTCCTTGAAGCTGTCTCTGAGTTTATAATTCCTAAATTAGCCACTTGTCTTCCCTCTGGGAAACACGGTTAATCAAACCGATTTATTATTTTCCACCCTCCTCATTAGTCTGTAACTTAATTGAGTTGGAGACTGTTGACTTTCAGATAAACAGCAACTTTTTGATAACCCCCAGATAAGCTGGTGCTCACTTGTGGCATGGTGGGAAGGCATCTGTACAGCTTAGTCCTTCCCCTGGGGTCCCAAAATGCTTTCCAGAAGCGCCAGGACCCTTATCCTGGGGACCCAGGACATGTGGGTGACTGTGGGTGACATGGAGCCTCTGGACCCCTCGTGTGACCCTCTCAGAGATGCCAGCATTTCCCAAGCTGGGTTCCAAAACTGAACTGCCCTGTCCTGTTGAGAGCTGGGGTTCAGGGGATACTGGTGGGTAGGAGCGGGTGGAGTAGAAACCTGCAATGATTTGAGGTGGCACTAAGTCCCCTCAGATATCAGGGAGTGAGAGAAAGTCCCAGCCCTTGGCAGTGTGGGTGGAGGGAGGTGTGTGGCAGCAGCATGCCTCTGATTTTTGGCTTTTACTGTAGATTCTTTGAATGGTTTAGCTTGGAAGGGACCTCAATGCCCATCTGGTTCCACCCACTGCCATGGGCAGGAACACCTTCCATTATCCCAGGTACCTCAGACTTCAGGATCTGATTAACCAGTTGTTACTTCTGCAGCTGCTCTGGGCACATCTTTTTGGTAAGGAGATGGCTATGTCAGGCCATGAAGGCGGAGGGTGTGTGGAGGTCCTGGCACCCCCATGCCCATGTGTGGTACCCAGTGGGCTGGGCTGGGCTCCTGGTCAGAGTCTAATCCCACCAGGATTTTCTCAGTGCGGGGCTGGATGGAGATCTCAGACAGTTCCCTCCCAGCTAGGGTGCAATGGGGTGGTGGGCGTGGTTCCCTCTGGGTGCATGGCATCTTTCAAGGCTGGGCCCCTGGCTGATGCTGACACTCCAGCCAGCCCCTGGCTGATGGCTCCTTTCCCACCTTCTCCTTCGCCTCAGCCGAAAGAGTTAAGGAAGCCACTGGAGAGGGGCCCCCAGAGGCAACTGCTGGAGGTAATAACCTTCCTTAGGCTTTTTTTTTTTTTTTCCCCCTGCTAATTGCGGAGTTGACATCGTCCCCTCTCATGAAAGGTTCTTTTGTCAGCCGAGTTGCTGGACAAAGCCCGGGCTTGGCAGCAGGTTGCAAGCCCCGGGCCGTCTCCTGCACATCCCTGTCCGGCGGCAGGTAGTGAAATGACCCTTTCAGCGACAGCGATGTCCCTCCCTCCTTGGCTCCCATCTGAAATAAAACAAACACCTGAACAGCGACAAAGTCCTTCCTTTTAGCTAACGGGGCCTGATTTTCGGCCGGTTCCACCTCCGCCGCAGAGGGAAAGGTCAGCCTGTCTAGACTCTAATCCGACAAGGGTTGTATTTCTTCGCCCGTGGGTGTCCTAGCAACGGGATTAACCCGCGGTGCGGGCGGACACCGGCGGGATCCCGCTGCATCCCGAGCCGGTTGTCCAGATGTGTGGCTCTGCATGGCCGGGCAGCCCCAGAGCTGGACTGGGCTCTGGCCACACTCCCTGTGCCTGCCCGGGTCTCTGCCAGCGGCTCCTGGCGCCGAACATCCGTCCAGCGGCAGGGAAAATTGAGAGTACTGCTGGTAGAACAGCCTTGTGAGTGTTTGATCCACCCCAGGGATGGGCGGGCCGCTGGTGAAGCACTTCTGCCCCAAGAAGGACATCAAGCCTGATTTGGGGACTGTGCTGGAGTTGGATGCTGCACACCAGCGTGGGACAGCGTGGGAAAGTCAGATTTACGTGTCACTGTAAATCTGACTTTCCCAGTGAAATGGGTCTCTCAGTGCAGCTCCTGATCCCAATGCTCTGATCTTCCCCCCAGAAAATCCCTTGCCTCCCAGTGCCCTGGTCTCCCACCACATCCCCTGTATCCCCACACCTGGGTCTCCTAGGGCATCCCTCCCTCTGTCCCAGATGTGCAGGGGTGACTGTTAACCCCTAACATCCCTCTGGCCTTGGGGTCGGCCTCAGGGGCAGCAGCACCAATAAAAATGTCTCTGTTTGGGTCAGGAGCAAAACTATTTCCCGTTTCCTTCATCCAGCTGTTTAACCTTTTTATCTTGCTGCTGCTTCTCAGTCACCTGATGACCCCAGTTTGCCTCCAGCTGTTACTGGTGGACCCTCCCTGCCCATGTGCAGCTGATGCCAGAGCTCAGCACCCAAACATCCGATGGGTGGTTCCCAGTGGGTGCCATGCATCCGGAGCCCCCCACATCCGTGGCACAGCTGCCTGATAACATTGTCCCGTTTCAATCTTTTTCAGTCTTTCCTCTGTTTTCCCAGAGGCCCCTTTCCGGGCTTTCTCCTGCCTTCTTTTCCTTGTGGAGTGGCTAGCCAGGGTTTCTCCCATGAGCCGTGCAAGCTTTGCTATTCCCCCCATCCCACTGAGCTCTGATGCGCCAAAGTGCAGGGTGCAAAGGAGCCAAAAGGGGTTTAAGGAGCAAAGTCTAGGCTTAATCCTTGCTGCTGTGATGGAGAGAAGCTGGGAGCTAGCTCCCAGTGCAGCCCCAGGAGCTCCTGCAGGCTCCAATATGCTCCAAAGCAGGATGCTGGTCCCAGGGCAGGGCTTTGCTGGAGCCTCAGCACTCCAGCTCCACGCCCTGCATGTGGCCACATGCTTTAATGAGGAGCTGGCGAGGCTGCAGCCTGGGAGAAAGGGGGGTCCATTCCCCCAAATCCCAGCTGGGTGCTCTGGAGGCAGGCTGCAGCTTGCCTGGAGTCCCGTAGTGTAGTTCCTGCCTATGTGGGATTTTTTTTTTTCCCTGCAGCTGGAGTGGGTTAAGTGGGGTTTTAGAAGAGTTTTCTTTTCTCCTGGGTGCTTAAAACAACAATAAATAAAATCCCAGCCTGGCGAGTGATGCTGCTGCTGCTGCTGCAGCAAGGAAGGGAAGATGTTGCTCTGCTGATTTATGGGTTTGGGGTTTTTTTTTTTACTTTACAGGTCACTGCTAGCATTTGTGGAATTGGCTTTGCTGCAGGAAAAACTGGTTTCCAACATTCCTGTTAGGAAGAAACTTCTGTGATAGTGTAATTAAAATGCAGAAGGAAACAAAATAGTAATATATAAGTAGATGCCAGGGGAGCTAATGCTCATAGTTGGGTCCTTTAGAAGTTGTACCCTCTCCCTTGTTCTCACCTTGGCTATGATGCTTGCAGCCTGTGGCAGGAAAAAAACCCCAACTTTTTCTGTGCTTTCTGGCTCCTGCACCAGCTTGCAAAAGCAGGAAAAAAAAAAAATCTACATTTTGACCATGGGAATGTTTTAATCCATCTTGAGGCATTTTCCAGAGGTGTTTTATCACCTTATCTGAGCTGGGGCTGGCACCAGGATGAACTCCTGTTAGGCAGGGAATGTTGGGACTGTGACTCCTCTATCCCATAAATGAAAAATTATAGATTCGACTCATCCCCATCCTTTTACAGTAGGACAGCAGCAGCCTGTAGGGTCTCATCCTGGGGGTCCTGGCTCCCCAGAACTTTTAAGCAGGGAAGGGAAACTCTGCTTCCATAGGATTATTTTTGGGGGTTGTTTTTTTGTCTTGGTTAGGTTTTTTGTTTGTGTTTTTTGTTTTATTTTGGTTGGTTGGTTGGTTGGTTGGTTGGTTGGGTTTGTTTGTTTGTTTCTGGAAAAGATTCACTGCTTAGACTTGGATATTTGGGAGGTGAACATTTTTTCAACTGGGATGGTGATGGGTGAAAAGACCCCCTGATTTTTGGGGCACCTTGAACCCAAAGTGTGGCCATCAGGAACCATCCCAAATCCCAGAATCTCAGGTTTGGGTTTGAAAGGAACTTAAAGCTCATCCAGTCCCACCCTCCTGCCATGGGCAGCAATATCTTCCACTATCCCAGGTTGCTCCAAGTGTCCAACCTGGCCTTGGACACTTCCAAGGATCCAGGGGCAGTCACAGCTGCTCTGGGCACCCCATACCAGGGCCTGCCCATCCTCACATGGAACAATTCCTTCCCAATATCCCATATGTCCCTGCCCTCTGGCAGTGGGAAGCCATTGCTCCTTATCCTGTCACTCCATTCCTTGTCCCATGTCCCTCTCCAGCTCTCCTGGAGCCCCTTTAGGCTCTGGAAGGGGCTCTAAGGTCTCCTTCTGTGACAGCAGAAGTTGAATTTGCCGATCTCCAGAGGTCCCTTCACAGCCCCAGCCCTCTGGACCCTGGGAATGACGTCCCTGCAAGGCTGCCCAGCCTTCCTAGCCCGCCCCCCTTTTGAACCCTCTGGTATGTGAATTTTTGCTGGTGTCAGAGGGTCGGCTGCAAAATCCCTCCCGGTTAAAGGGTGGGAATACCAGTGTGTGCAGCTTGGGATAATTACCAGTTGTCAGCAAAACAATAGTGGCATTGTAGGGCAGGAGCAAAGGGAAAGGGCCCCTGTCTTGAGGGTAATGTTACTTTTCTATTTATGTTGCCATAGTCTTTGCTGAGAAACGGCCCTATTCTCTCTAATCCTCCCCTTCAGGCATGCCTGCTGGGCTTTTTTGTGTGGTTTGGGGTTTTTTTTTAACCCCTTATCATCCTAGGAAAGAGCTTGTGGGTACCCATCTCGGTGGCTCTGTGCTGCAGGGATGCCCTTGGCCCATGGCATTGTGTGCATGGGCTGGGCAGCTCTGCTTTGGGATGCTGAAGCCTGGGATGGTGCCCGGCTGTGGCATCATCCCTGTGCTGAGGACGGGCAAACCTGATCTGGAATCTCCATCTTCATGCAAGCAGGAATGAAATTTACACCCATCCTTGTTCCTGGCACATGTCCTGTTACAGGTGGTGAACTTCAATGCATTAAAGCTGTTTGTTGGCATTGTATTTTCATTTAAAACCAAGTTACTTGTAGAAGGAAGGAATAATTGGTCAAGTGTTGGCTCTGGTTGTTGGTTGGAAAGGGATGTTCTAGCCTCATCCAGAGTGGCTTTCCCCAGCACTTGCAGGTAGCAGCAAAGGATCACCCACCTGTTTGACCCCTTTCTGTCCCTCTCCAAGGCTGTTTGGACTTTCTCAAAAGATCTAAGTTTTCCTGCTTAAATACTCGTGGAGACATGGCAGGAAGAGGGGGATTTCAGCCTTGGCTGGTGTCAGATTATCATCGCTCAACTTGATTTCAAGGCATTCAATTGATTTCTCACTGTGGCATTGGGACATTCGCAGCCGGGTGGGCTCAAGGCCTGGGTGACGCTTTCCCTGTTCCAGTGGCCCCTCATCCAGGCTGTTCATGACCCCAGCATCCACTTCAAAAGGGCCTGCCAGGCACATCACGTCCCCAGTTCGGGGCCCAGAAGGTCCAGTATGGAGTGCAGTGCCCCACAGACAGCTCGGGATGGGATGCAGTGGGATGTAACAACAAAGCTTTATGGCCAAGGTCGGCTGCCTGGTGCAGGGGAAACTTTGGAAGGAGCCAAAACTTTAGAAATGCTGCCAAAGTCAGCGGCACAGGCAAACTATTGTCTGAGGAGTGCAAAGAGGTGGAAGGACCACAGAGCGGACACGGAGTCTTATTATGAGCACAGCCGTGGGCTTCCAAGCCAAACAAAGTCCCCTGCACTGCAGGAGGGCAGTGCTGAAAAGAACTAGGCTGGTTGGACGATCTGGAGGTTGCAGCTGAAATTCCAAAACAACCCCCCCTCCTGGATCCCCCTTTTCCTGGGCATTCCCTAAGAAAATAGCATTCCTCACCACCTGGAACCGTAGAAAGTACGTAAGCTTGGATTCCGTTTGCCGCACGCTGCGCTGAGGATGAGGTTAATGGCCAGGGTGGTTTTCCTCCCTGAAAATCCATGTCGCTCTGTAAAGCATCCATGAGTTGTGTCCTGCAGCAGCATGGACCAGCTGGCAGCCAGCATTTCTGGCTGGGGTGGGTGCAGGACAGATGCTGTTCCATGGGATGCAGGCTGGGACACTCCATTGCAGCTTCAGGTAGGACATCACTTGGTAGCTCTTCTGTATTTTCTTTGGTGAATTCGGGTTTTTAAGCTATGTTGATATTTTCTTTGCTTCTGAAGTCCTGGAAAACAGCTGGGAATGGACAACTCCCAGTTTTTTTATGTAGGCTTCAAAGTTATTTCTGAGTTACCTGCGGACGGCACTTTGTTGCTCCATCACACTGTAGGGTTAAAATCCTGGCATGGTTGAGGGGCACAGCTGGCTTGGAAAGTTTTGTTTGAGCTCTGGGGACATGTACCCCACCTGGGTGACTTGTCCTCTGATTTGCTGGTTGGGATGGCATCGAGTGGGATCATAAGCCCTCCATCCCATCCCTCATCTCCCCTCATCCTGCTAGACAGCATCTCTCCACAATGCTAACCGGGGTGCCAGGTGCATTGATCTCCCTGTAGAAGAGAAGAAGTGCCTGGGAATGGGAATGCACTTCCTTCCTGTCCCTCCGGGAGCCAGCAACCAACCCCCCTCTCCAACTGCCTGTCCCGAGGGTGGCCATGGTGCTGCCGGAGCCCATCGGCTTCATGCTGAGGCAGGAATGCCAGGAATTCGATTGAAATTTGGGGCTCCCCGACTGAGCCAGAACCTGGGAGGGAGGTGAGGACTGGTGTCTTCCCCTGTCCAGGGAGCAATTAGTCTGCAAGGTGATTTATTAACGTGGAGGAGGATGATCCTGGGGCCACAGCTCAAGCCAAACTTACCTTATGTTTTTTATACACCTCCCTTGAGTTCGGCTGTGCCCAAATATTGATGGTCCTTCTCCACCATCCATTCTCCCCAGAAGACCTCACAGGGTGGCCAAAGTCACTCCAGCCCTAATTCTCTGCTGCCTTGTCCCCTTGTCCGTGTGGATGGGGCAGAGTGGAAACTCTCAGCACCTCTCAGCTCTGCCTCATCCAGCCCTGCTCAGTTCTGGAGTAGGAGGAGGATGCAGGTAATGACAGGGTTATGAGAACGGCTGCCCTTCTTCCCCCCGGGGATATTTGATGGCTCTCTCAGGGAGTCTCGACATTTTCACGGTTTATCTTACCGAGGAATTTGCCGGGAGGATGTTTCTGGCTCTCCATGAGTAAATGTTTAGGAACGCGCTGCAGTCACAGGGGCTCCGTGGTGTTGCATGGCCAGAGGCAGGGGGGAAACAGTGTCCCGGAGGCAGAGCCTGGCAGAGTGGTACCTGTGTCATTTTGGGGGCTGTGCTGGGTGCTGTCACTCGCACCAGCTCAGCTTCTGTGCATCCTTCTCTCCTGCCTCCCCATATCCCTGGCTGAGTACCCACCCTTGGGCTGGATGCCACTGCATCTCCGGGGACTCTTGGCAGGGGAGGTCATGGCTCGGGATGTAGCAACATCATCAGGTGCATCTCCAGGAAGGCCTTTCAAATGCTGTTAAAGGCTTTTAGATGGGGAACTGATTAGAATCCCAAATGCCAATAGGATTTATAGATAACATTTGCTGCTGACAGTCCCTGAATTCTTCTGCTGAGTCCAGAGTGCTCCTGCCTCTGGCTTTCTGACTGTGCTACTGTCAGCCTTCCCTTCCCTTCCCTTCCCTTCCCTTCCCTTCCCTTCCCTTCCC